>JACCIC010000131.1:50000-245000 GCA_018907035.1 Sycobia sp. Sy_11
CATTTACTTTGGAATGGGAATGACCTGGTTTAGCGGCGCGGCAGCGCGCGAGCGCTCCATTGCGTTCGAGACTGCATTTCCGGAGCCGGTCGTCGCTGATTCCTACCCTACCTTTCCCTTCTCGTCTTCACCTCCACCATTCTTCACTCACACCCGCTCTCTCTCTCTCTCTCTCTTTCTCTCTCTCTCTCTTTCTCTCATCTGCATCTGTCCTCTCCCTCCCCCCTCCGCCATCGAGATGGAAGCGCGAGAATGGAGAAATGGATAATGGATGAGGGCGGCGCGACAAACGTGAAAAGGGCGTTTCGTTAAAAGCGGCGAAAACTAGCTCTCACTCTCTCTCTCTCTCTCTCTCTCTCTCTCTCTCTCTCTCTCTCTGTCTCACACTCTCTCTAAAATCTCGCGCTGGCCCTGCCCTCTTTACCGTTCTGTCCAGTCCCTCGCGATACACCGAGCTCTTGCGCGATACGCGTATGCATGCATACAGACACTCTCTCACACACACACACACATATATGTTCATACACATACAGGTAAGGACATAGTAACGGTGCGCCCGTTTGCGCCCGCGCCCCCGCGCCAGGGCTTCATATTCCAAGGCTGCAATTAACCCTTCCGAGCGCGTGAGGAATGGGACGAAGAGGGCTGAGGGCGCGGGGGGAAATGGCGGAAGGGGGGAGGGCGGACCACCCCGGCAACGCGAGCGGGAATTGGCAAGAGAGTATGATCAGTGGGAATTCGCGTTCTGCTGTGTATATGTATATATATATATATATATATATATATATATATATATATATATTGTGTCGCCTGATATTCCCTGCCGTGCGATATTCCCACCGGCGGCGGCGCAAGGGGAGCTCGCGATGAGGGGCGGGCGAGGGACGCAGAGCGTTCCCGGCGCGCCGTCGGGATTCTCGGCATTGCTCGGTCGTGCAGATACGAGCGGAACTCTCGACGCGCGCGCGCGCAACACGACACGTCGGGCGCTGTTGTCGTTCGCGGCCGCATATGGCTCTATACAGTCATAGAGATACACGCATACGCAATGTACGCGAGTCCTCGTCGTTTGATTTTCTATGGATTTTCTGTTGTATATATAGCAATATATTGCGCATTGATCTGCTTGTTGCGGGCGTCACTCCTCGACTTTCAATTTGATTCTGTTACGCGCTCTCTCCCACTTTCTGTCTCTCCCTCTCTTAATTTATTTTGCAGTGCACCGCATACCCGCTCGTTTGAGGCCTTCCGTATGCGTTTATTTAAGGGTTGAAATCGGCTGGATTTCCGACAGAGACGAGCGTGGATTTTAATTTTTATTTTCGTCGTCTGACATAGATGCTATAGACATCGTTTCATAATATCCGTATATAGGTTATATACTTGGTAGCAGTGATTTCATTATCTGTCGCACAGATTTAATATAGACTTTGCTGTGATACTATTGCGGTTTTCAACATTAACGAGATGTCCATGTCTAAATGTACAACGCGCGCTCTCGACTGTAAACCGTGGCATAACCACGCACGGCATCGTCCTCTATATTTGATATCTCTATCATTCAACCTTGCGACTTTATCAATTCCCGTATTATCCCCCGTTTTCCACAGTGCGAAAACGAACGAGGCCTAATATCCATCCACCTCTCGATCGGCCCAAGTCGCTCGTATGTCTCTCTGGCCAGAAAGCCGCCGCGCGACTACAGATCGCGCTGCTCGTCGCCACTCTCGTAAATGGGGGGGGGGGGTCGTTCGAACGGCAAAAGCAACGCCTGCCAATTTTGTTTAACAATCGCGCTTTTATAACGGCGCACGGGGCGAGGTCGCACGGTAAACTACTTTCGAGCTCTCCCGCGAGCTCTCTTCGGAGCTGCGTTTCGTTGCCTGGCCTAGGGTCGCTGCCGCTGCGAGTTACGCTTTTATCTTATATTCTTTTGCATAATTAATGGGAAAAAAATGAAGAAGAGGAGGAAGAATAACGCTTCAAAGAGATATTTATTTTTTAATTTTGGAGGGATAAACGCATCAGCTATATACTATTTGGCAGCGATCGATTTTCAAAGTAATAAATTAGCGCATCACAAATGACAATGCACGTATCGATGATTGATTACACTTTTACTTGTTCATAATATATATATATATATATATATATATATATATATATATATATATATATTATTATTTCAATACAACATAATGCCAAGGTTCTTAAATTTCTTTCAACATAACGCCATACAATGGTATTTGATTAAAATATATAAAAAAAGTGTATCAACAAAGCACTGCCCATGTAATTTAAACTCGATGCCTGCGCGTGCATTGCGTATTAATAACAATTGATTGCTCTGCCGTATTCTGTGTTATCGATGAGATTTCGTCCGATGATGTTTCACAGTTCGTTATATTTCACATTTCCATTGAAAGGTAGAAAACGTGTTGTTTGTACTGATATATATATCAACTACGAGTTACACATATAGGCTCTTTATTTAAACAAAATGCGTCTTCTGATCGCCTGAAATTTTTGCCGTACTGACGGAAACGTCCCAGCGGTATATAGATAACGAAACTCGAGATCAGCCTTAGAAGGCGCGGTTTTCCATGAGCAAACCCTGCATAAGTCGCTTATTATTATATGGCGCTTAGCGGAATCGAGGTAAAAGTGCCGCTCGGCTTCGCTAATGTTAATTTGATATTTCGACCTGCTTACATACGGGATATATAGAGACTTCTCCTAAGTGGACTTTAAAGTAGTAAGAAATAAGAGCCAGGAGGAGCGAGACTGAGAGGGAGAAAGATAGAGAGAGAGAGAGAGAGAGAGAGAGAGAGAGAGAGAGAGAGAGAGAGAGAGAGAGAGATAGAGATAGAGAATTCGTGGAGTATCTTGCACTTCTCGACTCGCCGGCCGCACTTTAACTTTCCGCCGGATTCGCGGCAGTTTGTTAACAAAAAATTCTTCATTGCAAATTAAGCTCGTACTTAGCGTCGTCCCAACTTGCGTAAAGACGTTGCTTTTTTATTGGGCTGCGAGTGAGCGCATGTGCACACACACACACACACACACACACACACAAAACTTAAGCCAAATTCACGCTTAATTAAAGTGAATAATCCGGGTAAATTTGATAATTGTGCTAAATATATAACGCCGTCGTACGCGCGCGAAACTTGCGAAGCGGCGCGCGCGGCAGTATAATAGTCGGCTCTCGGGTTATTCCCCGGCCTTAACGCTATTTGCCATCGCGCTTACGTAAGCGCCAGACTCGTGACGCGCGGCGGGTGAGGTAAGGGGCGCGACGCGGGAACAAAAAGAACCCGGCTACGGGGAGGGGGGTAGCGGAGACGGGCGAGAGTCGGACGCGATAAGCTCAATGCAAATCTCACGGCAGCGCGCAAAAATTTGTATTTCAATTTGGATGAGAAAAAGGGGGGGGGGAAGATAGAGAGAGAGAGAGTTAGATAAAGAAAAGAATCCCGTTCGCATCGCGGTCTCCCGGAAACGGGTTCACATCCAGAGAGGGCGCTAGGGGGGGGGGGGCGGAAGCGGGACAAGATAATCCAGACGCGCGCCCGGCGAAGCTTTTCGCGTATTAGGCATAATTCGGGGCGCGGGCGAAATGACGGGGGAGCGGGCGTCATCGTTTATTCCACGTCGCGCTATCGATGTTCCACGACAATGACATGCGCATACTACACGCGGAGAGGTTGCCGATTCGAATTATCGAGCGACTCGTTCTTCTTGCCGCGCGCCGGCTACGCGGGAACCCCGCGACGTTCGTAAACTTGCCGCGGTCCAAATTCCAATTTCGGGACGCGCCAGGTCGACGGGGGCGGAGAATTCATCTTCGAATGGCTGAGAACGGAACGAGATCGTGGAGAGAGAGAGAGAGAGAGAGAGAGAGAGAGAGAGAGAGGGGAGAGAAGGGGGGATGGTATTAGATTCTGAGGTAGCATTGCCCATTTGTACATTTCTGCATTCAGAAGCTCGTTTGCTTCTCTTTTTCGAGCGCATACAAAGTAATAAAGTATATATAAAACACGAAAATAGTTACTTTATACTCGCTGAATAGAAATCTCATAACCGAATGAATACGGCGGGTATAGGCGCATATACATAAAATCTCCACCGTATGTATGTTTGTATATATATATATAGGACCGTTCGATATTAAAGCGTCGAGCCCGAATTAAAGCCGGAATGCTCGAGAGCTCCCTGATTAGCATTTTGTTTCTCGAGCGTCCGCCGGCTTTAATTCGGGCTCGGCACTTTCATATTCCATAGTTTTCCCCGTAAACTTGGGCGACGAACCCGCCGAGCGAGCGTATCTCTGCTTAGGCGACTTTACACCGCCGCTCCCCCCCCCTCCTTCCCTCGCCGAAAAGTTCAGAGAGATAGCGCCGCCCGTGATTCATGGGCGAGCGCGCGCCAGCCGAAGGTAGCAGTCCTCTATAAGGCTGTTAAAGCGCCTTAATTGCATTCATACGCACGCGCCTTAAACCGTCGACTCAGGGTTGGGGGGGGGGGGAACGGCGGCGGCGGCAGCGGCCGATGGGCTGGGGACTCGGGGCGCTTTATTGAAGAATGGCAGTATCAAAGTAATGTAGTCGAGCACCACTCGCTACCCGCGAATCCATTGTTCCTGGCTGAAGGAGCCGCTGGCGGCCCGAGGCGAGTGAGCTTTTATCCCGCGCCATGCGGAAACTTCGGGATCCAAGCTCACGCGGGGAGTTAATTTAATGCAGCGGTACATTTCGTCCGATCTCGTTTTCCTCATACGGAATATAACGGCCTTCTTCGTGTTCGTTCGCCGTAGAGCTTTGTCGATGCGCGAGACTGTCCGTTAGATCGCGATGCCGTACGGTCCGCAGTCGGAATTTCGGACCGATAGCCGAGACAGAGGACCGTGAAAAAATGCTTCAAGACGAGGCCTGGGACACGAGGATATCGACCTCGGCAAGATTGTTGCTTTACTTAATTGCTATAAGAATCTTGTTCTTGATATACTGAATCGTACGTGTCATGTTAATACGCCAGATAATTACAAAGCATGCGTAAAACATAATTTTATATATATTTTAATACTTATTGAAAATGTCTAATTCGTATAATCTGCAATTTCAAATATTCGATATTTCACCCATCGATATTACCCGCAGCATTTTGCTTTTTAAAATCATTCAAAATGGAAGTCTTGATCGAATGTAAGATAAAAATATCCTTCCAGTACCTTAGTTGTTTATTAAACAAATTAATATGTGTTTATCGAACGGTAGATATTACTGCGATATCGTGAAATATCGAAATCAATATTATAAATGTTAAGAAACACTACTTATTATGAAAAAAGAACGAAATTGGATTGTTTCAACGTTGTAATGATTAATAAAGGTTTCGCAAGCTCCAAAAATTTTTCCATTTATGCTTTACGAATTGCACAATATCTCGATAACTTTCGAGCAGCGGATTTCGAGAGCGAATTAATTTTACAATTGCCTCGCTGCTGATTTAGAGGTTTACACGTACGGCAAGTGCGTTCATTTGTTGGAAATTCGTTCACTGTAAATTGTAACGGATACAATGGTCAAAATGGAAATACAAACGACTACGTCGACTATTGTTTTTTTTTGTTTTGTTTTTTTTTTCACAATCTCCTAAATATTTGAACGGTCTCGCAGGCCTATTATAATGACCATCACTCTGTCGCGGATTACAATCGTCCACGAAGAAGCTAGTACGTCTGAAGTATAAAAATTGATATGACTATAAGTATCCCGATAGAATAGTACGGTTAGCCAAGGAAGATCCGTCTGCGCCATCCACCAACTTATCTACCCCATATCCCGATAAGCTGGGTCCGACCTTTCGAGCACGCTCCGGCTCCCTCTTCAGGGACTAAACCAAAACCCTACGTGACAAACATACATTTATTTCTTTTCCGTAATATTGATAAATAATGATCAATGTTCTTTCATTTACTTCACCCTCATATAAAATTTACATTAATTCGATTCATTAGAATGCGTTTGCTACTTTCCCCCTTTATCTTCTTAATACTCTAGTTCAAAATATCCAATTTTACAAAATCAAACGAATGCAAATAAAAGTAATTTCATAATTCAACTAAGTTAAAAATAATTTTATTATCAACTAAAATAAGTAAGTAGATTGATAAATAAGTAATTCACAATGGTCTTTTCATCCCGATGGAATATTAGAGCTCTTCAATCTGTATTGATTCTCAGGAATTCTCGTTTTTAAATATCGAACCGCCTGTCTCACATAAAATTCGATACAACCGATACAATTAATTCTATGGACAACTAGAAATTGTATACCTTTATCGTGCGTATGTTTGCAATTATTAAATAACTTAGATAAATTTTTACTATTTTTGAAGAAAATTTGAGTATTTAATTCTTGAAAAATTTTACCAATTCGTTGTGTTTGATAATTCAGTAATTGAGTTTGGTAATATAGTAACGGACCTCTTTTCAATTTCCTCTCTTGAAAACTTCCTTATTGTATTATTATAAATTTCAAACAATATATCAACAATTATTTTATCTATAAATTTAACTGAAGTATTTGTTATATTTAAGTATTTGGAAATATTATTTTCTGAACAAATGAGACTCTCAAATATTTTTCAATAATTTTGTATAAAATCTTTATGTGATTTTCTTTTTAATAATATCTGTCGATGAGACTTTTTCACATGTTTGAGTATTATAGTCGTTTATTTGTAATAATGTTTTTAATAAACTTTATTCTCTTCATATCGATACATAATCTCCGTTCTACATCGTCGATTTTATACAAGTAAACAAAATAATTGACATCTCATTCAACGATAAGTTCATTTGGTTACTTTCAATAAATGTAATTGGTTTTCGGTGAAACAAGAGCTGTTCCAAATCCATATACTCGTTAAAAAAAGCCCGACCCATAAAAACAAAACTTATGTCTCGTCGTCATATATATATATATGAGTAGATAGCTAGGCAGATAGATTCCATTCGTAGCTTTGCGCATACCAATCCCTCCTTAGTCAATGAAGCCATTGGCTCGCGCGCAGAGCCGTCGAACGAGTGGTCCGCCTAATTTTCACTAATTCACTTTCAATCTCATCGGCTCGAATGATTGGCTTCGATTGCGCCGGATCGGTGATCGGGAGGGGGGGGAGGGGGACGATTACTACGGCTGGCGTTAAAACGGTCGAACGCCCGGCGCGGGAGCCAAATTTTTTTCTCCCCCTCCCATAGCGGCGACGCGACTAAAACCTATCGACGCGAGAGGGTGGAGCGGGTAGGGAGGGGCGAGAAAGACGAGCGACAGAGAGGCGGAGATGGGGAGACAGATTTTCACGGACGACAACCTTCTAATTGTCCTATTATTTGCGGTACGGTACCGACAAGCGTTCGTCGCCGCGGCCCCGGGCCGTTAAGTTGTGTCACGTATCCGTTCTATATATATATATATAGACATGATCGTCAGCCCTTTGAAATCGGCACGCGTCGCTCGCGGTCGCCCCCCCCCCCCCCCAACCGCCGATCCGTTAATTCGCGCGACCGCGTCGCTAAGCCAAGACCGCAGACAATATAAATAATTAAATCGGGCTCTCTTAGCTCCTGTACCGTCGGCGTTTAAGGACACAGCGCGCGCCGTAATTAACGACCGCTTTGACTCAGCTAACTGTTAGTTCGCGCGCTTGGCCTACCCCCTGGGCCGAAGGGCGGATGATTGGTTCGATCGGGGACGGAGTTGTGGACGAAGTAATAATGTAGCCAGAGTTATGATTCGCGCGAGTTCACGAGTTTTGGGGGGTAGAAAAATACCAAGTCCGTGGCGCCTCCCCTCGCCACCCGTCACTTCAACGGGTAGCCAAAGCGTTTTGTATCGATTTGTCGAGGCTTCTGCCACGAACCTCCACGTTTATAATTCTAATCATCGAGGCAAGCGTATCGCACGGTCGAGTTCCGCATGGCTGGGTGTTGCTGGACGTCGAAATTGAATAATTCGACTGGCAATGATTTCGCCGCGACGCAGCATTCTGGCGAACTTGTATCGCCACTCTACGAAGTGGGGACTGACGAGGAGAGGCGCCTACCTCACCGGAGCACAGCTTATGTCTTTAAAAATATACTTTGATTTTATATAACTAAGTTGTATTTTAAATTGTTTTTTTCTCGATGAAGTGTTGGATTCCAAAAAAAAAAAAAAAAATTATTTGCAGCGATTGATGAGTCGTATATTATAATTTAAACTATATTAAGTTAATCTGCTTTTATATTTATTAAATTTTTTTGCATGCAAGCATAATTTCATCTATTTCGATTTATTGAAAGATTGATGTAAGCATTCAAAATCATTTGAATATTTGAATATTTTTCATGATTTAAATTTCGTAAAAAAAAATGCACAATATGTAATTTGAATAAAAATAACTCGAATTTCAAATAAAATTTTATGTTTAAAACATCATGAATGGCATGATATCAAGCTAAGAAAATTATACTCGAAGTAGTGAGAAAATGTAAAATTTTCGAAACCACGTGTGTATGTAATGATCAAAGAGAAATTTATTATTTGGATACAGAATATATTTTTAAAAAAAGGGGACAAAGGTCCATTTAAATGAAAAAACACGGTTTTAAAAATAATTTAATTAATAATTTTAAAAATAATTTACAAGTATCGACTGTTTTATTATATTAAATACATTCTTCAGTTCCTGGAAAAAATTGGTTCTCCGTTGAGGTTAAGTAAAGCGGAAACAAAAGTAGAAAATACGTTTTCCAAAAGCTTAGTTTCTTAAAGAGAAAAATAGTATACACTCTTTGCGTAGATATGATATAAGAGAAACAGGATATGTATATATATAGTATGTGTGTGTTTACTATTGAAACCATACCGTATTTCTATTGACTTTCCTGATTCGCCAATCGTATGTACACGGACTCGTCGTCTCCGTATACCTTGAGCAATCGTTAACGACCTCCTGTTATACCGTCGCGCTCGGATTCTCGCTTGCTCGCCCGATCCTCTCCAAATTTAATATTCCGCATATATATATATATATATATATATATATATATATATATATATGTATGTATGTACATAATATCTGTACGGTTCGCGCAGTTGAGCGCCAAACGGGACGAGTGCACAAAGCTCGGGGGACGGGAGGAGCTGGGAAGAAGCAAAACGTAACGGTCTGACGCGGACGGAATCGTCAGGAGAGGGACTCGGCACGCGCGGTGTTTCAGCCCGCGAGCCGAGGTCGACGGCCCGACGCGATGCACGGACGGACGGATGGACGGACGATTCGCGAGAACGCGAACAAAAAAGGGGAGCCGTGGACAATTGGCGTATCGAGCGATATGCTGCCATCTGCCTCTCGTAAAAGTGGCGGGGTGAAGGTTGAGAGACAGAGAGAAAGAGAACGAGCGAGTGAGGGAGTGAGAGAGAGAGAGGGGGGGTGGGCGCAAACACTCGCGCGCACGCCTTGGAAGCGCGAGGGAGCAGGCGCGCGGGTGCGGCGCGAAACGGAATCGGATCGACGTCGAAACCGCGCGTGCCGCAGCACTGTCCTCCGCCCCGGGTATTTTGATTAAACGCGCCGGCGAACATTCTGTCTCCCCCCCCTGTCATATTCTGCCAATTGGGCGAGCGCCTCCGCGTCGCTGCCGGCGCGCGGAATTTTAAATTTGTCCCCTCTCGGCCTGCGACGTGGAGGGAGGGGAGCGATTGAGTCGCGACACCGCATACGCGAGCCACTGTTCAGGAATTCGCAAAGCCGTGCGCGTGTCTGTGCGTGTGTGTGTGTGCGAGAGGAAGAGGGAGAGGGGTGGAGGATTTTAGTAGCACGGCAGACAGGAATCGCTGGCCAGGGGATAAAGGAGCGACGAATTTAAAGATTTTCGTAGGCGGCCGATTTCGATTGGGAATCGGGAAAATCTATGCGCCCATGTGGCTGTTTTCCACAGGCGAGGGTTCAATATCAAGCGCGAATTTTACCGCCGATTGCACTGCCGCGCGTGCCGCCCGCCCTACCGCTCCGTCGCGGAAGAGCAAAAAAAAAAAAAAAAAAAATCCAAAGAAATAAGGGAAGCAAGGAGCAATAAAGGAAAACGGCGAGGCGATAGTCAAACCGAGGCGCCGTCCCAGAACTGCGTCCTTGCTCCCAGCCCCCTCTCCTCGTGTCTCAGCGAAGCCAATATGACGACTGCCGCGCGCTCATGGGCGAATGCCGAAAAAGCGACAAGTGCTGGGCGACGACAAGCCCCGGAATATTGGCTTGTTCTTCGCCACCTGACGGCTTCATTCTCAAGTGGCCAAATTGAATCGAAGCAGTTTCAGGAAGCGTGTCTTAGGGATCATATTTGTATTGGACTTTTATGTCAAGCTATGCTCGGTCGCTCGATATTTCGGCGCTCACGAGGGCAGACTGTCCGAACTGTGGATCACGGTTGTTGTTGTTTTTTTTTTTTTTTTTTTATCGAAATTAAATCAATTGTTTTACTCAACGAGTCAAATTTTTCTGACTACGTTAATTCATTATCGTTTCTACAATTGAAAGGTTTCTTCTCGCTTTATATCGATATGCTTAATAAATGAGGCGATTGGAAAAAATAACGAGAATATTCGATAAAAATCGTTAATCTCAACATACCGTAATGTATAATTCAATAGGAATTTATACTACTAATACGCGTTTCATCCATTCCCCGTCCTGTCCGGCGACAATAACAGACGCAACGCTAAATTTTCATCTAATATTCATGTTCATGGCGGTCCTTTCACTCGTTAAATTCCATTGTCGCGAATATAACGCGAGCGAAAGCCGTGCAAAGACGCATGAAAACGAATTAATACAGTCGTTTAATCCATCGGTAGATCCTGCAGTCCAGCGGCAATTACGCGTCCGCGCGATAAAGGAATTTTTGCAACTATCAACTTTGGAAATCGCCCGTCTCAGTATGATGAATGAGGAGGCGCTAATTTCAATAAAATCCGCGCGAGCCGCTCGGCTGGGATACTCGGCTTGCCGGCAGCAGTGTAGCGCGGGGGTGATGCCGGCCCGACGCGATATCGAGCGCGACTACTCGTCTTCGTCCATTGAAACGTCCCATCTCCAACCCCTTTGCCCCCCCCCCCGCCGGCCGGCTCGCGAGTCTTGCGCGAGCGATTATTATTTTACCCGACTGCTCTCGTCCGGCTAATAAACCGAGTTTATCATTATTATAATCCTGCACGGAATTCGTGATTGACTATTGTAAATTCGAAATTATCTATTCTATCTGCGGGATATATAGCGAATCAATTTTTTTTTTAAACTCTGACGAATCATTGAAAAATAATTTATCGCATACTCGTAAATTAGTTTGCTACTAATTGGTTTTTTTATTGTTCTCGGCGATCAATATATGGAAGACTTGTGACCGTTATGAAAGTAAACAAAATTATTTTGATATAAATAAATATTTCGAAAACGATGAATTTCCACAGTCAATTACAGTCATTTCAATTTCATGAAATTCCAAAATTTTATTTTTATTATGCTTATTATGCTGCTATTCAGCCGTTTATTAAATTCAGTGCAAAATATATTTCAGCCCTATGATTAAAAATGTACTAAAAATTGTTTAAAAACTTTTCTTATTTTATATATGATAATTCTATATCTACTGAAGCACACTGTTTTTTCTTTAAAGAGGTCCTATTCTATGGGATTAATAATATACAGAATTATCTTTGCTTTAAAATTTCATTTTCTAAAATTATAATAATCTGCAAAAGCAATATGAATAAAAAATAATTACATCATTACCTCTATACAGGTACATACAGAAAACTTTTATCAATAGCTAAGTTTATTAAACAAGAAAGAGTTAAATTTTGTTTGATAAAGTAAAAGTTAAAAAAGGTAAAAATTCAAAATATTTAACTGAATTATATAACACTATTGAATAAAGCTCAAAAAGAAAAGTAAAAATGCACTTTGATGTAGAATCATTCGATGAAACGCTAAATGTAAAAGTGAAGCATTAAAGTAAAATATTGTCGGTTAAAAATATCAATTAACTGACCTGATTCATTTAAAAAAAAAAATCACCATAGTATTCAAATCCATTTTTTGCGAACTTATTTTAATACTTTTCCGATATTTGAAAATCTCTAAAGAATATTTCATACTCGATGAATTATGAATCGTGCAGATGTAAAAAATTACTTTCATTAAAGAAAAACTTTTTAATTAATATTTGGCGATAAACTTTAATCCAGTGCTACGAGCAGCTTAGTAAGCTACGAGCGTACTAATGGCTTATGACCTTTTAGATTTTTATTATGATAATTCTGAATTACAGTTGTTAATATAATTTTTTCCCTCATTTTATCCCTTAAAATTAGCCGTTTTGGTCTTACAGATTAACAGAAAAAATAAAGAAACTTTAGCCAAATATAAAAATCATTATTTCAAGAAAAGCTTAATTATAGCATTTTAATTTGCTACAATTCATCCTCAAATCAAACATTTTTCTTACCTAGTAAATATGCAAATTTTATTTTTCTTGATTTAAGCCTTGTCTCTAGAAAAATTAGGATTTTGTTTCTTTCCCCCGCGGTGACAGACGTTTCATGCTGTCGCAAAATACGTGACTTTAAGATTTTCAAAAAATACACCGTACGCGGCTGCCTTAAACTTTTTTCTCTATCTGCCTCTCCCAAATCCCGGTGCACGACCCAAATCTATATACATAGATAGAGATCTGCACATCAAACGGCATTATTTATCTCTCTATCGCGGTCCTCCTAAAGGAGGAAAAGAACGAAAAGTAATAGAGATAGAGCCAAAGCGAACGCCAGTCACACACACACACACATTTTCCATGCGAGTTTCGCGACCCACCTCGAAATCATTGAAATCCCCACCGAACTAACCCTACGCAGGCATCCAAAGAGGAAAGTACAGTGGATCAAGTTTGTCGCGAAAAAATCTCAGGGGGAGAAACAGAAAGAGAGAGAGAGAGAGAGAGAGAGAGAGAGAGAGCGTGACACGACAATTAATCTTTCCGATCTTCTCCTGTCCCTGGGTTCTATACAGTCGGAGCGCAACCTTCGCCTATACGTTCGCTTAGATCCGACTCCCACGGATCCTCGCTTCATTCCGAAATCCTCCCACTCCCCGTCCCTCCCGTCCCCCCCGCCCCATCCGCCTTCGACAATAATACGCGGTAACGTCGCGTCGGAGGAAGGGGGGAGGCGATATAAATTCCTTGCGCAAGCTCGAACGAAAGACCCTTAATCCTTATCGAATATAAGCGATCTGTTGCTGCTGCGAATGCTCCTGCTGCTGCTGTTGCCGCTACTGCCGCCGCCGTTTCGACACTCCCACTCTTCTTCTCACTCCCAAATAGAGGGAGAGAGAGAGAGATAGAGAGAGAAAGAGATCGTCTCTCTTTCCTCGTCGGGCAGGTGTTTAACTCCCTGGCGCGGTCCGGCGAGCCCGCGAGGGGAAATTTATTATTGTGGAAGACTGCCAGGAGGCTCTTGGAATTGGTGCCGACGTTGCTCGAAAAATTGCGAAGCGCGATTATATATATATATATATATATATATATATATATATATATATATATATATATGCTCACTGCTGCCACTTCTTTTGCGCTGGGCTCGCCGAAAATTCGAGAGGTCTATCTATACGCTTACACGGCGGTAGAAGCGGAGCCCCGCGCGCCGCTTTACTCGCCACATTAATAACGCGATGCGCGCATCCAGTCCGGCTCCGTGGCGGGATTTCGATCCCCCCGACGCTGCCAGCGACGGCGCGACTGTACGATATTTACAGCCTCCTCCTCGATGCGCGGGGGCCGCGACGTGGGGGGGGGGCCGGAACGGGTGCAATCTCGTTGTTTTGGGAGGCGAAAAAAGCGCGTAGCGCGGCAAGGGGGCGCATTTGGCTGTGCGAGGGAGCGGTCGAGCGCTACTGCAATGTAAGGTTTGTCGAGTCATACTCGTTCATAATTGAGGCAGTTTTAAACGCGTCGTATAATGAAATACGTAATTTGATCAGTTATATGGAGATACTCGAGACGTTATCGATTAGTACTCGTCATTGCGATCTTCCAATTTTGCTGTAATGAAAAACTGAATCATCATTTTTTAATACACGCTGCCATCCCATGCAATAGAATCCGAGTAACCTACTAAAATTCGGGTTTTTGGAATAATTTTGAAGAAAAAAATCATGCTCCCTTCTTATGTTTAAATCTTCGTTTTAAATTAAAAAAAAAATAAATAAATAAACACAAAGTTCGCGATGTATCTCATTTATTCCGGCTGATGGGTGAATTAGACGCACGTGGAGCGCGCGCGGAAATATGTTTGCGTAAATAAGTCGTCCGGGAACCGATTCGGAAAATAACGTTCCCAGAAAAATACATTCCAATGTTTCGGAAGGCATTGTTACACGAAAGTAATTTTGACTGGATCGTGTGCCTCGCGATCCTGCGTATAAGTAACCCCCTGTCATCTCTCGCGAAAGCGTCGCCGAGAAAATCGACTTATTCTCGATTTTCAAAATTCGACATTCTTCGCAGGACGTTGCGCACGCCGCGTTCGTACGGGAGCCTACTATCAACGCCGGACGTGTGAATTTTGGGAAATTTCCGCTTTATTCGTTCCCGTTATCCAGATCTTATTATTTTCACGAAAAACACATTAAGAAAATACGGAAGAATTAAATGCCGACGCTTCTCATTCGAATGCTTCGAGAAGCACCGAATTGATCGCCAGCGGCGTCTGTTTTCAATCGTATTGGGCTTCAAGCTGGACATTGAAACAATAGGACGGTATGCGCTTGACTGGCATCGCAGACGAGAGACGGGTCGGACTCGCGGTCGTCGACGGGCACCGGGGAATTCACACGGCCTGTTCTGCGCCCCTGTACTCTGGCGGGCGTTATCGAATTTCAAAAAAATGTCGTTTTGCCATCTTGTCCGGAATTACAGGTTATCTCGCCGGCTCGAGATCGGTGAAGGGCCCGCTTAAGCGCAGTACGAGCGAGGCACTTTTAAGATCATTTTAAAAAGTCGCGGACGTATACGTAAGCGCAACGACTCTTTCGTACTTTTGCGCCCGTCAAGTTAAATCATTTATCGTATTCGGGATGGATATATATATATATATATATATATATATATATATATATATATAACGAATTGCAATTTACAATTTAGAGTTCCCCGCGTTTATATGCATTTAATTATTCATGCGACGTGCCGAAGTCTTATTCGATTCGGCCCAATGTAAATTCAATCGTTATATGCCGAAGCTTCCAGATGGAGAGAGAGAGAGAGAAAGAGATAGATAGAGAGCGCGCGATAAACCCATAGATCTCGATAAAGATCGCTGCCCTCCTCCTTCACATCGCGACGATTGATGCACGGACATGCATAAAGGCCACTTCGAATAATAAAAGTCTCTCGTCAATCTTTTCAATGTGGCAGAGGGGGGGGGAGGAGTTGCAAATTTCTCTGATCAATGAAATTTATAAGAACGCCATTATTAGGATTTTGCTGTTGTTTTTTTTTCTCGCCCTTATCGCGGTCGACCTTTATTTATCGGCGATTTCCTGGAGGTATCGATGAAATTTCAGCCTCCGTCCCGTAGCGCCGACGTAGTCCGAGCCTCCCTCGCGCGGCAGTGAGATTTCGAACGAGTCCTGGCTTAATTATAATGGGGAGAACGCATTTTTAACAAGGCGGCCGCTCGCGTATTCGCTCGGCGAACGCCCTCCTCGTTCAGGGAAAGTTCTCAAATGTGCCGGGGCGGCCGAGCGATGAACAGGGAAATACCTGTTTTATATTTGCCCCGTAGTGTGAGTAAAAATCGATGAGAGATAATCATTTTTAATAGATGAATAGGTCGTCGTTAAAAAATAAAAAAACTCTAGCCATTAATATCTGTTACTATATATCCATAAACTTTCCTCTCATGTACCCCGTTTTCAATCACATCCGCAACCGCGCCCTAAATTCTATACTGCCCTAATAAACTGTCTTATCAGGCGCGTCGTTCGTCGGGCAATGCAGCCGCGAGCTTAAAAACCCATCAATAGATTGATAGAAAGATGAATAGAGGGAGAGAAAGAGTGGGATAGAGAGAGAGAGAGAGAGAGAGAGAGAGAGAGAGAGAGAGAGAGAGAGCGAGATATTTATTGAAACTAAAGACTTACGACCCCGTGCTAGAGAAGCGAGAGATTACGATACATAATAAAAAAGTCATTAAAAATAAGTCACGAGTCACGAGTCATAATAAGAGGTCGTAACAATAATCGGAATGGGAAACGCGAAAATTACCCATCAAATATACGTATAATAGCCAAAAGCTCGTATGTGATAAATGCGACAGCAGAACGATGTTTAAACGCTTATTCATAGAGTTTCGTAAAGACACGGGTTACTATTTTCAATAGTCCTAAACTATATTCATCGCTGATCACGCGATCTGTAAATTGTTTACGATGTCTTCGATACACCGGATACAGCGGATCGAAGCACAAACAGCTATAAATCGGATCACTTTGTAACGATAGTGAGATCGAACAGATGTAAGACGAAGACACGTCCGCTGTGGAATTCGCGAGCTCGATACGACTTTAAGAAAAATGAAAAAAATAATGAAAAAAAAAAAGCTAAATCAAACGTTATCGTGCGGTAGAATAACTAATTCATTGAGGAAAAAAAATAAAGAAATAATCCAAAGTAACGAAGCGCTTGAATCGTGTCGCATGACACACTTTACAGGGAGTACGCGGGATAATTTATTTTTCCCGTTAAAAATCATTTTAAGCAAAACGCGATGAGATTATATCGTACGTTTCGTCTTAGACCAATTTGCTGAACTGGTCAAGTCGTCGGTGGATAGGTGGCGTAACTGATAATATCAATCTTAATTAACTGCCGGAGTAGAATATTACAATGAAGTGAACGATCTAAATTTATTTTCTATATATCTATTTCATAAGTATTATTTTAATATGCTTCCCCATGCGAATAAAGCGTACTTGTTTAATTAATTTTCTAAAGCGGATTTTTAAAAGCAAATTTTTATTAGACATAAATCGCTGTATTATTTCATAAGAGGTATACGTAATGAGGAATTCTATATCAGTCGTTCCTTCGTCATATCCTACTCTCCCAGTTAATCTAAAGATCTTTATATTATAAGTTTCTTACCTTATGAGCAAGCATCGTACGTCTAGAGTTAGACCACCCGTCATCTCCCCCGCCTCCCGCCACGAGACCCGCAGATGCTCCAAGCCGAAACTTACAGATATAATCTTTCCTCGGTTTATTAAAACCATGGGAATTTTATTTTGCTTTCTAATAGAAAAATAATTTTTCTCTCACATACCTCACTTCCGTAAAAGTTAAGGTCGTTCAAGTGTTTAACGTACAAATGACAAATTTATCGTGCATAAAGCATTTAAATAATTGACATCATTTCGAGTGAAACATTCTTTCTCCAACGCTCGAATGGTTTCAGAATTGCGATGTAAATTCATCGGCGTTCGTCTCAGGCGATTCGTCCCAATTTCAAGATTCACTTTACAAGAAGCACGTAAGTATACTTCTTTTTGGCGATGATAAAGTTAAAATTGCGACAAAATTTTTCGACGAACGGGAAAACAACGTTTACTCATTGGTTAGCTGTCATTCTACTGACGAGCCCTGCGGGTAATTCAGGGCTTAACGTTTACAAACCGTTATGTTTCAGTTTATTTAAAATTGCTTGCAATTTAAACTTTATCTTCTTCAAAAAAAAACAATTCTTTTGCATATACTTCTTCCAAAGCTATCTCGATGCTTTACATCGTAATTGTTAAACTATTCAAGTATTGGAGAAAAATATGTTCCCCTCAGCTTATGTTTCACTGAGTGGATACAACGTAATTATTTCATTATGCAAGAAATAAGCAGATCACACGAGAGCATAAACACGATTACACAGATTATAGGTTTCGGTATTTATCAATTTCTATAATGTATGAGCAAAGCACAGATTTCAAGTATTAAAGATATCAACAAACGTGGTTCACAAATTATGAAACTAAAAGAAAGACAGACGGATAGATAGAGAGTGAGTGAGAGAGAGAGAGAGAGAGAGAGAGAGAGAGAGAGAGTGAGATTATCAATTTCTCGCTAATCACGGTCTTGGCGTTCCTTCAAAGCTACGTTGTACGTATACGCGCGAAACGCTTACCCGCGTGCAGCGAGGGCTCGTATCGGCGAATAAAACGGATTTAAACGCGCGACGACGACAACGACGACGACGACGGCAGGTCGCTTTATTTTATGGCGGATTAGAACTTAGTATCGCCCGCCTCGCCCGGGCTCGTTCCCCGTTTACCCTCGCTCCTTAACCCATCCCTCCACCCCCCCCCTCCCAAGCCCCTCTTGCCGCTCGCAGTTTACCGCCATCCCTGCTCCCCAATTGCGCTTTACAGCCCCCATCCCCATCCCGCGCCCACCTCCTCGCTGTTTACCGCCGCGAAAAATCGAGGGCCCTCGCGGTGGCGTTTCTCGCGCGATCTCCCGGCGTGTCGACGGAAGAAATGACGCGCCCCCGACCCCCCCCCCCTCCCCCCACCCGGCGCCCGCCTCGTCGAGCACCAACTCACCCCCGCGACGCCGGCAGCCTGCTGACGCCGACAAGACGAATGGAGCCGTCGGCGAGTGGCGGTCGACACTCCCCCCCCCACCCCCTTTCCGCGTTGTACCACTGCGACGGAGCTCGAGAGGCTATAGCCGTGTAGCGCCGTGTAATTAATAGGGCGGGTTACTCGATCATTGTCGTGCCGGGCTTATTGTTACTTTCCGAAGCAGTGTACGTATAGGCCGCCGTCGCCGCCACCGACGCGGGTGGGTTGAGAAATGAAGTTCTTCGAGTTTTTTGGGTTCGTTCGTCCTTTCCTTGGTTTCGTTCATTTTCACTATATTACGGTTCGTTTTTCCGAGGTCGCCATCAATTGTGTGTTATACGCGTTCCACTCATGTGGCCTCGGTGCGTGGGCCTGAGAGAGAGAGAGAGAGAGAGAGAGAGAGACAGAGAGAGAGACAGAGAAACAGTGAATAAGTTGTAGCGGTGAATTTCAAGCGCTCCGCGGCAAAGCGAAGGAGGTAAGAGGGAGGGAATAACAGAGGAAAGGTTTAGCAAAGCGCGAAAACTGTTTGCTCAATATGCAGGCGTGGATACCTCAGCGGCCTTTTGTTTTTCCTCCGCTCTCTATTTCCTCACTGCATTCCTCCATTCCTCTACTACACCCCCTCCTTTCTCGCTCTGCGCATTTATATATATATATATATATATATATATATATATATATATATATATCACCATCTCTCTCTCTCACTCCCCTGCTTCCTTCCGCGCAACTTTTCCTCGGCCGTTCGCAAATGCCTCGCGTTATTTCGCAGTCGAACGATTTTCCGCATTATGCTCGTGTACAATCCTTCGGGTTTTGAGAAACGAAAGATTGATGGGCCCGGGGAACGGGGAAAAAGTTTCGCGGCAGTGGCGCCGGGAGCGCGGGCGGTGCTTCCCCGGATTTTGTTCTCGGGGATTAATTTACAGGGGTTGGAGATCGGCTATAAATAAAAGTGATTTTGTTTTCCCGGGGTTGGAACGCCCCTTGTTCGTTCGTATAAATACATATAAACATACGCACAAAAACACACACACACACACACACGTTTAGTTTTTTCTCCTTTATAATAAGCCCTGCCAGTCTCGTTGTATTTGTTTTTGTTTTTTTTTTATTTATAAATGAAGTTCCTGGCAGTTGGTACGAGCAATACTAATATTTCATTTGAAAAAAGCGACGCTCTGGCCAGCGCGATGTCGATTGTCACGAGCGCCGCGGCCCTTTTCAGGATAATCGAAAAGACCGACGCACATGTTCGTTTTAATCAACTTCATATCATGGAATATTTTTATCACTTGAAGAGAGTACATATTTTACCTGCTTTTTTTAAAAAAAAAAAGTGTTTTTGCAGACTAATACTGAAGTTATTCGATTAAAGTTTTTATTTTAAAGAAATTAACGTTTATTCTCGAATTCAGTAAACAATAATGATCTTTAGAAAATTTTTCAAATTAAAAACTTCTCTTTTTTGTTGAAATTTCATTCTCACACGGAATTTAGAAGTTTTGCGATTAATAAGATGAATAAAACATAAAAAAAAGTTTAGTTAGTACTGATTAAAAGAATCTTTTATACCAGGCTGCAGATGGGTTAAAATTCTATTAAAATAATTGTACAATATTGCCCTTTTCATAATGAGAATTCATATATCCAAAGGATTATCGAATCTTCTTAAAAAGCTTAAGCTTAAACTGCGATAAAAGCTGAAGAGCTGAACTTTACTATCAGTCGGATATCAAAATCCCAACAGCAGTTTCGCTCGCGAATCCGAGGAATTAAACTCTATCCCGACGGTTCCTTTAATATAATGTAATTTATTATAAACAGGGAGGTAAGATTATCATAAAGATTGTGAAAGGAATGAAAAAATGTCCATTGATAAATGAAAAATGTACGAGAATCTTCGTGAGTTATTATTGCAGCGATGTGAAACGAGAGAATCGTAGAGGAACGGGCGAGGCGTATAGTACATAAATAACTTGTTCGGCGTGAAATATGCCTTGAATTTATTTGCCAGAGAGGCAACAACGGGATAATCCTCGCGATCCGGTCAATAGTACTCTCGTTGCCTTATTGTCATTCTCTCGCACCTAATATGTATATATATATAACATAATATTTTGAAGATTTTCCTATTTTCTCGCGAATTAGAACTTTTCAACGTTGCCCACCAATGCATGATGGTTAAACTCGTGCGTACTCTGTCAAAAAATGTTAAATTCATGCTGAAATATGGCGCGCGCAAAGGAGGCATCGATACTTTCGAAACGGACAGCTCGATAAGCGGCAAATGTATATTTAACTTTACCGGGAAAAGTACAAAAGCTTTCACGGCGGTCGGTCGGTAATTAAGGTATACCGAGTCCGCGTACCTGTCACTGTTACTTTTTTTTCGCCACTTCCCCGCCAAATTACAAATATATATAAATATATATATATATATATATATATATATATATATATAGATATATATAGATATATAATAATTTAAGTATACTTCCGTGAAAATTTAATAGTCGCTCAGGCATCGTGGAAACCCCAGGGGCGCGCGCGTATCGGCACCGGCCGAGATGCACTTCGGTAACTGGAATACTGTATTCCTCATATGTGTTATTGAACGGAAAACGAGGACTGTACATCAGGTTAGTGAGGGCGAGTAACCATAAGGATACAAAAAAATAAACAAGAAATAAAACGCTGCCAAGACGCAAAAAATCACACACACACACACACACACACACATACACACCCGCAGAAGCACCAGACCTCGGCTTTAATGTAATTTCATAATAGTATTACCCCCTCGAGATCGAAGAATCCAAATATTATGAACTGTGCAAAACTTACCGTTGCTCGAACCTACTATGTCGGTAAAATGTAAAAAACTTTCAAAAATATAACAGATTTTTGAACATATATATAAATATATATATATATATATATATATATATATATATATATATATAAATAACAGTTGCATTCTTTCGTGTTCTTTTTCTCCCTTTAGCTCATAAAAAAAAACTAATGTACCATAAAAAAGAACGACAGCAAATACAACTTGCATTTAGATTCGGGTTCCCATAAATTCTTATCTACTTTAAAATAACAGAAAAAGAAAAAAAAAGGGCATTCATCAAGTAGTTTTTCATGGAAAAATGGTTTTATGGGGGAAAACCCGTTCAAAGATGTGATTAACGATCGAGACGAAATAACGCAGCGATAAATAACTTTTGCCATTTTTCACCAGATGTACATTTATTTGTCCACCTTGAATCCCGGGTGTCATTGCGCCCGATCAAATCTTGATGCAACGTTGATGTCTAAGTAAGTTAACGATATTAAGACCAAAATTCATGGTGAGGTCAATTATTACGAATTAGGAAAAAAATGTTTCAATTTAAATAATATCGGACTATTAAATTACTGTGAATTATAATTTATTTAATCATCTTCTTTATTTAAGCCTAATCTATATTTCCCCTGCAATTTCGTTAAAGCAGTGCGGAAGCGAGAGCCTATATCAAATTTTGATTTATATTTTTTGTTTATGAAATATTAAAAACTTTCTCACTTCCCTAGGGCTTGACGAATCTCCTTCAATCTCATCAGGAAGGTAAAAAGAGTGTATCATGAATAAAGGGCATGATTAATATTTAATTTTCAATAATTTAATATTCAGATACAACACTCTTTGAAACCGAGCAATTTTTAATCGATCGGTATGGAAGTACAATCGACATCGCCTTAACATGAGTAAAGTTAATAAATCAAAACTGCATAATGAAAGCGCATACTGTACAAATACAATAAGTATAATATTGTACTAAATGGAAGAGATTGCCAGTAGATAGATTTTCAGAACATTTTCTACTTAGAATCGGATACGAAAAAATTTTAGTTAAAAAAAAAAAAAAACATTCAACCAAAAAAATTGGGCGAATCGCCGTTTGATCGCCCCCGCCCCCTTTTTGCTCCTGGCAGCCATTGTCAGAGTCGACGCTGCTTCGCGTATGGCAGTATAAGAAACTCGGCTCCTACGTGATAAGCCGAGCAGCGCCTGGGAGGGTTTCGAACGAGCCCCTCGCGTTAGTTGAAAGGGCTATTTTTAGAGTATCCGGCTCCCTGATGCGCATATGAATATGTGCTGCGCCCTCCTGTTCGCCTCCCTATAACTCCGTTCCTCGCTGCCCTGTGCTCGCAAGAGGGCGCGAGCATAAGCCCCCTCTGTGTGTGTGTGTTTGCGCGCGCGCGTGTGTGTGCGTGTGTGTGTGCGTGCGTGTGCGTGCGTGTGTGTGCCTAAGTGTGTGTGCATGTGTGTGCGAGAATGAGAGAGGAGGGATTGTTCAAAACTACGATAGCTTGCTTTATCGGTTTATTGGTATGCGGTCGAGACTCCCTCTCTTCGACCCCCTCCCCTCCTCACTCTCCCTTTGCAATTTTCGCAAAATCGTTAATTCGTCGCCAGCGCCTGTGCTAATGAGATACTACGGCTTTTCTCCTCACTTTCTCTCTCTCTCTCTCTTTTTCTCTCTCTCCCTGTCCCTTCGATAACCCAGCAACGCGCAAAAGTCCGTGGAGGCTATTTTTCCACTCCCTCGTTCTGTCTCTGTCTCTCTGTCTGTCTCCCACTCTTTCGTATTTTTTTCTTTCTTTTGTTTTTTTCTTTTTTCTTTTTAACGGCGAACGCAATCCTGGCTCTTAGGTACGTGGGCAGGAGGGGCAGGGGGGCGAAACGAAATGGGGCGATAGTTTTACGATTGCAGGAGGCTTTTTCTCGGCTATTTTACGAGGCGTTTTCACGCGTATACATGTAGGGCCTGTATAACTCCGCGGCTGTCAGTCCGAAGCTGTATCTATATGTATATATGTGAAGGAAAACACAGAGCTGCCCGACTGAGCGAGAGAGAGAGAGAGAGAGAAAGAGACAATATAGCCGATCTTTATGAAGCGCGAACGCTCACATGCAAATCGCTGGGAAAAACGTGAAAATCCTGCGGTATTGCGGGTCACTCTCTCTCTCTTTTTTTCCTCTTCCGCTCAATATAGTGAAAATATTGCCGTATCGATTGGAGGTGCGTGCGTTGTAACTTTGATTATTATTTGAAATTCATGACGTTTTATAGAACTCCGCGCGCGCCAAAAAGAAAAAAAAAAAAGAAGAAAAAACACGAATCAAAAACGATGAATTTGAGAATTAACGGCGTCGTGCCTTTTCATTGGCCAGCCATCGATAATCTCTTTTTCTTCCCTCCTTACGTCTATATATATATATACACACACACACGAACGTTCGAGAGCGATCCACATATTTTTTCGGAATTTCCAGCGAAATTTGTAACTATCCGAAAGTCATCCCCATATTTTTCCTCGACCACAAAAGAATCTCCGAATACGTATCTATAGAGTTTTATCGTCGAAACCCGGAGAGTATTCGAAATTTTTATGATCAATAACGTCTGCCAATAGAATTCTTAATTAAGTATTCTAATGGAAAGTTGAATTCTTCCTCCTCTCCCCTCCCTCACCATTAATAATAATCGCGCCCATACCATATTCATAATCAGAATTTCGTAAAATTTCGTTTAATGAAAAAATAATTACTCCTCGGGCAGATCGATACTTTGTGAAATCCAATGGTATTTTGAAACTAAAACACAGTATACATGTTATGATTTTACAATATATAAATAAGAAAATGAATATCTTTGGACTATAATTTTTATGATTGAATCAAAAGGAAGAGCTGGAAATATTTTTATAACCGTATTTAATTCCCCGATTACAAGAAATTATTGATAAAAATGTTATTACTTCCATTATATACTGTATATTATTTCTTTTTATATCACATTAAAAATCTATATATGTATTAAGATGGTTTAATTAAAATTTTTAAATATAACTATACTTTTATTATTAATTCTTAAAAAAAATAACTAATTCTCAATTACTTTTTGAAATTACATTTTCTTTTAAATAATTAGCATTGCTAGAGGAAAATATTCGCGATGCGAGTTCCATTGTCGTTATTAAATGAACAATTGATGCTTCGACAGATTTCAAAGCGAAAAATCTACTTATCGTAACTATTAATAAATCCATAAATAACCATTAGCCGTGCCGTGTTTTTGCGAAAACATATAAATCGACCGTCATACCGACTACACGTATTTGCAATCATCCCATAAAGAAATTGAAATAGACAAAGTCGCAACGAATAATTTGTTGGCCAAGGTTAATTATAATCAGAAGGGCTATCAGATTACTCCTTACCGAAAGTATTAATTTTGAATTTTTTTCATGTTTGAAATTCTACGCAGATGGCCGTGAAATAAGCGCTAAAATTATTTATTCCTTCGAAAGGAATGAGTGATTTTCTTTCGCTTGATTGGCGATCGCTACGCGGATCTCTGAGCTCTAGAGATTAAAATTCATTTCCCTATTCCGGCGAGGGGGTCGGGCGCAATTCTTTCTAGGATTAACAAAAACCGTGGTAGAGTCATATACACATACTATATGTACGTGATTTTTTTTTGTTTTTGTTTTTTTTTTTTTTGGTGACAATAGGAATTGGTTTCGTGAATGTCCTTGGCTTTGTTAAGTAAACGTACTTTATCAAAGCATTGTCGATGTAGATTCTTAACAAATTTTGTTTTTGTGTTCTTTTAAGGCACAAATTAAATATATACGCATTTACAGATACGCATCAAGTGTTATTATTGAAAACGAGTTACTTATTGCAATATCGATCACGTATAGCATTTTTCTCTTCTCGCAGTGCACGTATTAATGAAGAATAGTTAAACTCGCGCGTTTAATCGTATTTATTGATTCGGCTTTTTAATAAATCCCGTCGGTTTTCAGTAGAGCTGAAACGTCGCCATTCGGTCATTACACTCAATTCAATTCTTTATGAACTCGATTGATCACTGACTTTTCGCGTATCTCTTTATCTCTTTTTTTCACTCCATCTCTCCTGCACTATTTCTCTTTCTACCTGTCTTCCTTCCTTTCACTTTTTTTCTCATTCACTTTATCACTTCCTCTCTTTCTCTCTTTATCTCTTCATCTATTTGCCTATCTCTCCTTTTCTCTCTCTCTCTCTCTCTTTATCGATCCCCTTCACCTATCTCTGCATCATTTCTCTTCTCTTTTTCCTCTCACTTAGTTTAGTACCGAAGATTACAAATAAATACGCACTATCAACCTATCTACCTATCTATCTAACTATCTATCTATATATATATATATCTATCTAGACTCACTAGCAGGATCAATTAATACAATAGGTGGGGAAAAATTATACCCCACCTCTATCTTTACACGAATAATCGTCTATCTAGATAGAAACCCTTTCTCTCTCCCTCTACCCCCTTTCCTGCCCGAATCGCGCGCGAACTGTCTCGATCCCCTCGAAATCTGTGCCCGTCCGTAATTTCTTTCTTCTGAATCTCTTCCTCGGCCACCCGTCACACAATACACGCCAAGACCTCGGAGTTAAGCGCCTCCACGCGACGCGTTAATGCATTGGAAAGTTTCGACCGCTTGGGGGAGGGGGGTGGGGGGCGAGTCGCAGAGAAAGAAACCGTGAGTCCCTAAGCCTCCCGCTGATCCGAGCATCGCTCGCTTGCGGCTATATATATATATATATATATATATATATATATATATATATACATATATGCATATACAGCGGTATATGGAACAAAGTGAAATGTGCAAAACATTGATAAAACATGCGGGCTTCGTCGTCTGGCGATGCGACAAGGGGGATGTTGGGCGGAGCGTCGAGAGAAGAGAAAAAGATCAACGGAAAATGGAATGACGTCCGTTCGAGCCGGCGCTGTGAGCGAGAATGGGAGATGGGGTCGGGGAGGAAAACGGGAGGCAGCCTCTCCTCTGTATTACCTCCGCAAGAGGAGCGATTCATTTGTAAAGTGCCAAATACATCATCGCGGGCTACTTGTGCCCTGGCCCTTTACAGCTCGATCTCTCTGTCTCTCTCTCTCTCTCTCTCTGCCTGTCCCTCCTTCACACTTTCTCATATAGCTATCGTCGTTTCGCCGCGCGCGAACGAGCTCTTTGTCCCGAGCTTTCCGCGCTCTTTGTTCGCCTCTCTCCCTCTCTTTTTCTCACTCTCTCACTCTTTGTGCCTATCATTCTATATTTCTATACTTACTGTATATGTGTATTAACTTCTCCCCTTCCCTACACTTATCCCATTATCTTGAGCTTTCACCGCTTACTGCCGCAATTTTTGCCCAACTCGAACGGGTAGTTCTCGTCTGAACGATAGCACACAGTCCGATGTATATATATATATATATATATATATATATATATATATATATCTACTTTTTGTCCATATTTTTCTATTCTGTTGAGATACCTAGACAAAAGAGACTGATTAAACTAAATGACTTCGAAATCCGAAATATTAACATTAAATATCTTTATACCTGCTGAATTTATCTTATCGTTTCCTTGTCTCTCCTCTCTCGTTCTCTGTCTCTCTCTCTCTCTCTCTCTCTCTCTCTCTCTCTCCTGTTTTCTTCCTCGTGCGCGGAAGTGGATCGAGAATGGAGGCGCCTCGCGGCGACAGAGGCGTCAGTAACAACCGTGGCGCGAGGAGACCGTGTTTTCCACGGATAATAAATTGGCGGGTTTTGGGCGCATTGGAGTGGGTGTTGGATGATTTGTGCCGCCCATTATTCACAAACGGCGTAGCGCAGTATAGGCCAGATACAAGATTATATATATATATATATATATATATATATATATATATATATATATATACGTATGTATATATACACAGCGAGTTTATAAGTGTAATGCACAGTAAAACGGGAATGGAAATGTACGGGTCCTGGTTTATGGAGAGGGAGGGCGGTGGAAGCGAGATCGAAGGCCAGGGAATGATGAAAGACGCCGATCGGAGAACGAGCTCCAGCGGGACCTGTAAAAATAATGGATCGAGGGTGTCGATCTGTATTGCACTCATCCGTCCCCTCCAATCTACTGATCGCCGTAATGCCTGTTGAGGATACTAACTGCTTAAAATATTAAGAAGCTTATCTTGTAATATATACGTCAAGGGCATTTTACTCTCTCTCTCTCTCTCTCTCTTTGTCTCTCTCTCTTTTTCCTCTCTTTGTTCTCTGACTCTCTCGCTCGCTCGCTCTCTATATCTCGGGAACGAGAGACTAAAATATTTACTTTAATTCGATTGAAAAGCAAGAGGATGTGTTATTCGTTGGGGTGCCACAGCGAGTTTCCTATATATATAGCAAACAACATTACATTAATGTGTTTAGATTTATGCGCTGATTAATTCACTTGACGCATATATACACACATATACACAGGATGTATTTTAGAAAAATTGTATTTTTACACCATATTATCTCTGGAATGTAGTTTCTACCACGATGAATTACGGATCGAAATTAATATATTAGTTAAATTGACCAGTGGCTGGGGTGCTCCGTTAAAATCAGATCAATCATGTCTCTTGAATTAAATATTGCGGCGTCTTCATCGCGGCAGCACAAAAATACAAAGCTTTCTCGTCGAGAAAAGTTGTTGATGTGGAAGCGAGTTATTCACTTACTTTGATGCCTTTATTCTCTCTCTCTCTCTCTCTCTCTCTCTCTCTCTCTCTCTTTCCCCAGGACTGTGTGCGTTTTAGATAAAAAAAATTTTAGCTGTCCTTCTGAAATATGGTGTGCATTAATACAAAGTTTTTTTTTTGAATATTCGTAAAGAAAACTTGAGAAATGCCGTAGACTGTGGGAGAGTGAAAATAGAATAATCTCTCATACAAAATCCCATCCCGAGAATTCCAACAAGTTTATATATATATATATATATATATATATATATATATATATATATATATATATCTACATATGTGTGTGTATGTTGAAAAGGAGAAGAAAGTCTGGCTCGCCAAAGGCGCACTAAAACAATTTCCGTTACGTAAATTTCTGTTCCTCCGTTACATTTTCTCTCTCGCGCTCTCTTTCTCTCTCTCTCTCTCTCTCCTTCCTTTGCCTTCGCCGATTTAATCCGAGCATTATACCTTATAGTGGAACGGGCCAAGGAAAAGAAATGCCCATTTTAAGGAGAAAAAAAATTCATTTTATGTACGTATATATAGATATAATGTGGCGCGACGAAGCAAATATTATAAAGCACGCTTTGAGTATGAAAAGGGGGCGAGCTGCAACCCCCTCCTTGGCCAGTCCCCTTCCTAATGGCCGGCCATGAATTCGGGGGATAGGTGGCCAAATCGACGTCAATTAAAATCTGAGCTGTTGGAAACAGTTCCTGTATTACCCGAGACTGATGTATGTGTGCCAAGGTTCTAGTGGAAAATGTATACGCGCTCGGCTGGCCTAAAAGTGTATATATATATATATATATATATATATATATATATATATATATATATATATACATAGTTCCATTCGTAGGTCGTGCTTTCTCTCTCTCTCTCTATCTCTCACTCTCATCTTTCTCCGATTCTCCATAACTGCCTCGCCTACATCGCGCCCCCGTCCCTTCAGCGCCGCGCGGCGCTCCCGCGGTTTGCCTTTGATGAAGCGCGCGGACGTCCTTAAAGCACTCTGCGCCTCGATCCGAGAAAGCGAAAAGGAGGCGAAAGTCGAAGAAAGCGGCAGGATCGGGGGGGAGGGAGGTAAAGAGACAGGTACAAGGTAGCCTCGGAAGAGTCACGAGGGAAGGAAGCGAATTCGTATCGTTGGCGCGGCGCACAAAATCCGATATTGAAAGAGGTGCCTCCAGCACGCTCTCTCTCTCTCTCTCTCTCTCTCTCTCTCTCTCTCTCTCTCTCTTCTTACTCTCCCTCTCTCACTCCGCCGCGCCCTCGCCCGGGCAATGACGACAAATAGTTCCGGGGAGGGAAGTAATTCGGATGACGAGACGAGTTTCGGCTAAGGGATCCCGGCCGTGTATAAGCCGCGGGAAAAGAGGGCGAGACAGGGCGGGGGTGATGAAATACGAGGCGGGGGCGGGGGATCGATCGAGGGTTACGGAACTCAAATTCCGACCTATATATATACATATATATACATATATATATATATATATATATATATATATATATATATATGTATACTCGTGGGCGTGAGTGTGCGCCCACGTGTGTGTGTGTGTGTGGGTGTGCGCGCTTGCTGCAAAGTCGCCGTGGCTCCCCGAACTGCGCGACTTTTCCGTGGCATACTAAATCACGTCTCGACAACACGCGCGCCATTCTTGGCTTCGTATTGCTCTGCTGCGCCGTCGACCTGCACAGGTACGAAACAAAAGTGCGGCCGATGGAATTTCGATACGATAAGGCAGTACACTTGGTATTTTGTTCTCAATCCCCAAAAAACGTTCGCGCTATTGCTTTGGGCATTAAAAAAGGTATTTTCATTTATATACGCGATAAGCGTAATTACGGGAATTTTGGATATGCGAATTAATACGCCCATTTAAGAGTACTGCTTGCTTAAAAACATTGATAATAATGAAATACATGGAAAATGTATTGAATGAAATGTCGAGGAATTTCTTTGTTTGCATTATTAATATTTGACGGGGAAATATAATATTCTTTGATGTTTAAATGGGATTATTGTGGAGCTTTTAAAATATCGGTTTCAATGAATTCATCGAAAAACTTCGAGAGTGGATGTTTGTGTTTTTTCTATATACACTTGATATCTACATACATGTCCCGAAGGAATTTAATTTGTACAAAAAAATCTATATATATATATATATATATATATATATATATATATATATATATATATTGTAATAAAGTAAAATAATTTAAATTATGTGCCATTGAAAGCAAAAAGTTTATCTCTTGAATTTTTTTTCAAACTTTGACCAATGCGTATATCCTTACCATAATAATTACTGAGAAATCATTGAAATCTAAATAATATCATTATTCATTTTAACGATTCACTAAAACGTAGAGTTAAGCCAGCAATGTACACATGGAGCCTTTGTCAACGTAACTTTTGCCCCCGTGCCACATGGTGCTTCGCATTTTTCTACAATACCACGTAACGTTCTCAGTGGAAAAGAAATTTGAAACGCGTCTGCGTATCGGTCATGGTTCCGAAGTGGTTGTTTTTTTTTCCGATAAACAGAACCGCCGCGGCGAGGGCAGAAAAAAAATGTAAGGCCGAACTTGTGGAAATGAACTTGGAGCGAGAGGCGTATGAATTATTTGACACAGAGCAGCTTCTTCATCTATATATATATATATATATATATATATATATATATATATATATATATATATAATCTTTATGCGCACAAATTCCTTGGGCAATTCCATCATTTAATACGTGGCAAACGCTATAAATATGCAAATGGAGTACGAGCGCGTTCCACGGCGACGGGCCGCCGAGTTATCCTCGCTCGATGGCGCGATTCCGTGGCCGTGCCAGTCTCGATTAATCGACGATCTATATATCGAGATCGCGGTGGGACGTTAATTATTTGAAAAATCGCGCGTATTATTTCGCAATCAGTAATGCATAGCCGTGTACAATCGGCCCCGGATCTTCGGACTCTAATTTGGACGTGCACCGGCCAGCTTGTGAATTTTAACACGAACAACTCCGAGCCATTTTTGCAAGAATTACGGATGAAAATTGGAAGAAAAAACAGCTTTTTGCAATTTTCATTCGGCGAAGCGATAAATTTCATAATTTAGTCCTGATTCCGTGTTAAATGCATATGTAACTTCTATAGTACTGCCCCAGCGATCGATCGTTTAATAACAGCAATTCGTAACATTTAGCCGTACAAACAAATAGAGACTGCGGTTACGAACGAATTTCGCCTCTCTTCCAAATCTGTTAATATGATTATTATAGATGTTAATATGCATACGAGTTCTGTACGCGCAAAAGGGTACTGATCGATTTCATTCGAAATGTCTGAAAATATCGTTAAATTAAATCGAGCCGAATCGAGTCGAGATACGTTTGGATAGTTACAAAATAACGATAAAATTTAATGTCAGCGATGACTGTTTTACCAATGCGATTAATCGGATTTCCTTCTTCTTCTTCTTCTTCTTCTTCTTCTCTTTTTCATGTTGCGTTTAGAAATAAGTAATTTTGAAATCTAAAGTGATTGAGAAACTGGATTTGATGGAATTTCTTCAATGCGCCCCGAGCCTTCGAATAATCCTCGCTCGTGAAAACAAAACATTTACTTACCCCGACGCTTTTTTATCATCGAAACGAGGCGGAGAAAAAAAAGTTGGGGAAAAAATTTTAATAATATCTTGCCGCAGCTGCGCGTCCATTTTTCTCTCCGACTTGTTCAGACACTTCCGACTTATTCAGTTGTCAATCATTATATATATATATATATATATATATATATATATATATATATATATATATATATATATAGAGAGAGAGAGAGAGAGAGAGAGAGAGAGAGAGCACGCCGTGTAACTTTTATTATTATTATATTATATTATTATTATTATTATTATTATTATTATTATTATTATCATTATTATTTACACGCACAGGAAAAACTCTGCGCAGTACTATAAAATCACAATAACCTTTGGGAATTTCCTTCCCTCCTCCCCCGACGAGCGTTTTGCATATTTTTCATTTTCTCGTCATATTCATTGCGGACGATATAACGAGAATCGAATTCGAAGTTAAACGAAGTGGAGTGGGGCACAATAGAGATTTGCAACAATATTGACTTCCTGCGTCGATTAAAATCACTCTCTCTCTCTCTCTCTCTCACACACACACACACACACACACACACACACACACACCAAACACCTACACACGCATGACAGCGAGTTACGGCCGCGTCGCGACTTGTGCAGAAGTTGTTACAATCCATTAAATATTTTTTTTTCACCCGCCCACAGGCAACCGCGTTGGCCCGACTTGAAAATTACTCACACGCGTGCCCGCGCGCGTCAAAAGTTCATAAAGCCAGAGGCGCGATTCGTTTTATATCGTTCGAATTTGCCGGCGACGACGACAGCTCGCGTAATGAATTTGACTGCTAAGCCGGGACCACCACGAGCGCGCTGGTGAAACATTTGTTTTTTTTTTTTTTTTTTTTTTTATCGCAGTCGTATCGACGCGACGAAAGTTAAAACACAATAATAGAAAGGAGTGTTTGTTTAAGCTTGTGCACGCGCTTGATTAATCATTTCTTCTCGGTTTTTTTTTTCATTTTCGCATTAGACGATCGTAGGAAGAGCAAATATCTTCGTTTCTTCCCCCTTTTTTTTACAAATATCTCATGCTTTGTTTTTTTTAATTACACTCATAATTACGTAATAAGGGCAGGGAACGTGAGTTCTATTGAAATTAAGAAACTTCCGATGAACCGGTTCAGCTCGTTGCGAGTTCGCGGCCTTATTAACGCCTGCGAGAGTTTTTTAAGTCTCTCATCGTCTCTCCACGTAAGCCACTGAGAATAGAATTAAAAAAGTTTCTTATCACCGACTCGACACACACACACACACACACACACACACACACACACACACACACACACACACATGTATACATTACATTAACGCCCTGAAACTCAAATCCCGTGCATCATCGGTCTGAAGGGCATGGGACGGCGAAAATTGAAAAATCCAGTTGATCATTCTCCGTCTATACGAATCTTGCCCGGCCAATTGACGCAAGATCGCTTGGTTTGCGGGTTTGAGGCCGGGAGCGCAGTTTACGCGTAATCTACATTTGAAACAAGTATAAGCGGCTTAATTGCGTCAGGGAGAGCGTGCGACTGTATAGCTTAAATTTCATGGGTAAATTTTGTTTAAAATCTGACCCGCCCAATCTGACGTTGAATGTCTTTTAAGCTTTGTGGAACGGGTAAGCAGATTTTTCGTAAAATTTTTGCAGTGGCTGTTTTCAATTATTCTTTTGCTTTTTCTGTTTTTCTGTTCTTTTTTTTTTGTTTAATTTACGTCCAGTACAATTTCATAGGCGAATTCCGTTTAACGAGTGTCCGATCTATTTTCGTATTCGCTGTGGAAGAAGGGGGAGGGGTAGCTTACGAACAAATAATCCCGAGGAACCCGGTATTATTGTCAAGCTAGTTCTTGCGCCATCATTCTCAGTTTTATTTCTCCACTGCGACCAAGTTTTTAGTTGCAACAGTATTCGCTGGCTCTGCAAACCCCGGCAGACCTCTCTCTATATATGTCCCGGTGTTTTTAAATCTTTTTGCTTTCTATCTCTCTCTCTCTCTCTGTCCCTCTTGACCAACTCTATATATATATATATATATATATATATATATATATATATATGCATCCCTTTTTCCCTGGTTCGGCAGTAAAGTATGCAATAATATATATATATATATATATATATATATATATATATATATATATGAATTGGGGTTGAGATTAATGCATTTTTATCCCCTGTGTACTTTTTTCAAGTTTAGTAAGCAATAAGATATGTTTTCCGTATATAAATTGTAGATTTGGCAAATATTCGCAGTTGAAATTTAATATATATATATATATATATATATATATATATATATATATATATGTATAAATTAAACGACAACGAAGTTTAAATAGCTCTGATCGTAACTACAGTCGCTTCGAAACTGAAAGCTAGCTTTCAAATTTGCATTTTAATTGTAACATTTTAGATTTACAATTAGATCAACGGAATAACGCAAGAGCGCGCTGCATTCTGAAAAAACAATTCGTTTAATTTCGCGCTGTTTCGTTGGAAAAAGAAAAGACGTATACGGAACACCCCTCCCCCCCATCCGAACTGTTCCAGGGCGGCGAAACGTTGAACGAAACCACCGCGAGTTGCGCCAATGGACTTGGCAAATTGGAGCCGTGAAGTGGTAAATAAAGCCGTAGGTTCGCCTTGAAAATTAATACAAAATGGTTCGGCGGAAGGGAGAAAGGCAAGCGGCTCGCGACTGCGTAAGATCTACAGAAACGATCTAGGATTTCTGTGGGGATCGATTGAGTTCGCGGGGATGTTAAACGATAATATTGAGGCTCTCGCGGAAGAGATAATCGCAAATGAGCTGCTAGCGTCGAACGGGACGGTTGGAGAGGAATTTCTGTACAATGTATGGAAATTTAAATAATTTTATAGATACTGCCGTATGTATGTTACCGTGTAACACCGAGTATCTCAGTAATTACGCGTTCTGTGCAATTTTACCGGTCAGATAAAATTGGCGACTATCTGCTACAGTATTATCTGTCTAAAAATCCGAGTTTCGGAATATATATATATATTTTTCGTCTGTTCCTTTGAAATCGTCGAAGTTACGATTAGATATTTTATCCCAGACAGCGAAACATTGTTTCATTAATAAACTAACAAAGTGCCCAGGCGTCAGAAAGTTCGACCTGTACAAGGATCATTACGTCTCATCATATACGCGGCTCCATCGATTCGCCGACGTTCGCAGGCGACCGAGGAGGCCCTCGCACGAACTCCTGCGTTACGAGCCGCACGACGTACTGGCGCGGCATTATTATCGTCAATAATGGCCGAGCCCTCGCCCACCCCCCGTGGGTTGGTAGCGTTTCGTAAAGATAATCGATGCAAACGCATACTTTTGCCGGGCGCGCTTTATCGGAAATCCGGCCGGAATTTATGCGAAAGCCGGGGGGGGTGGCCGGAGAATAATTCGAAGCGAGCTTGTAAACTTGAGTTGTAGAAAAATTTCCGCATAGCTTCCGCCTTCGTTGCGCGAATTGAACGACGTTATTATATATTATATTTTCATGCGTACCGATTGCGATCTTTGCGATCTTTTTCATTGTATAAAATACGTAAGTAATGAGCATGCGCTTTTATATATTATATACAACTATTTGTCAGTTTTAGTAAGATTGGAAAAAGAGAATTTGTAGTCGATGTATAGAATGAAAAGTAAAATTATACAATTACAATTATAGTACTTTGTAAAGATATTTTACGAGGAATAAAAATATTTGTTATCTAATATGTATATATATATATATATATATATATATATATATATATATATATATATAGGAAAATACTTTATTTTGAAATTCCAATGTGGATTAGATTTTTCAAAGCATTCCCCCGTACACCTATTTATTCGCCGTTATTAGTTAATTCTATACCTTCAGGGGCGCCGTTACATTCGATCTCGTAAACTCGATCGGTTTCTCAAAAGTGAATTTACCTCGTACCGAAATAAAAAGCATTAGAAGGGAAGTTACGACGATGGTTAGTTGGGGTGGGGAGTGGGGCTCGTAGGCGAGGAAACAACTAAACTCAACGAACCGCGCGGTTCTCGGTCTCAACTTTCTCTTCTCCAATCGGAAGCACGCGCGCGCGCTCGATCGGGTGTGGGGCAATGCCTTCAAAGAAGCAAGAGCCGCGAGCGCATCAAGACGCGATAATACACGCCCCCCCCTCTCTCTCTCTCTCTCTCTCTCTCTCGATTTCTCTCTCAAAGTCCCCTCCGGCAGTGCGATTTGCATACCGCTGTATAGCGCGAAACTCGATGAAGAGAGAGCAAGCAGGACAGAGAGAGAGAGAGAGAGCGATCGGAAAGGAAATAGAAATTGCAACGACGCTCTTAAAATTACTCCTTACATTGCACACACACACACACACACATAGAATTTTCAGAAGATACATCGAGAAAGTGCCGTGCCGCGCCGAGGTCGAAATAAAAACAACCCCGAGTTAGCCTCATTTGATGGTGGAAACTTCGCGTCCCTCTTCTTCTCTGATCGATGTATATATATATATATAATATATATATATATATATATATATATATATATATATATAGGAGCACACAGAAATACACACAAACGTAGTATTGGGGGTAGGGAGAAAGTTCTAAATAAATCTCTTTGGCTGATGCGAGAGAGCGAGCGAACGCGCGCCCAGATGGTCAATTTAATTGAATGGAATATTTTGCCCGAGAGAGTGAGAGAGAGAGAGAGAGAGAGAGAGAGACAGGAAAAACTAGTCGCTCGCCGCGAAAATCGATATACTTCCCCCATCCAGCTCCTTCTCACCCTATCTCTCTCACTCTCTCTCTCCCTTCTCTCTGGCTCTATCTCGGTATCTGCTTTGGCTCGCTTCGTTAGAGCCACTCGAACGGGGGGTAAGAAAAAAGAAGCGTGCGCAGCCGGGTTTCTCATCGCAACTCCTGCCCCCTCCTCCGCGACCCTCTTCTTAAGTTTCCCTGTCGTTAAACAATGCGGGATCCCCGGAGCGCGGCGCGCGCACAGGTGCTTTTGAGGGATGCGCCACGCGGCGGCGAGGTGAGGCGGCCGCGGTCCGCTGCTAATGGCTCCATCGAGCTGGGGCCGGGGAGGCGTTTACGCTTTAAAGCCAGGATCTCGCGTTCGGTGTGTGTGTGTGTGTGTGTGTGTGTGTGTGTGTAGGAGTCCCATTTACCGAGCAGGCTTTTTTTTCTTGTAAAAAAGCGCGATTCCTCGCTCTATCTCTCTCTTTCACACACCCCCCTATATTACACCCCCTTTGGTTTTTAGACCGCGCACTTAAATGCGGCGAAACAGCATCGTTAAGCCGAGAGCCTTAGCGGGGAAGTTTTTTTCCTTTCTTTTTTGTTTCTTTTTTGTTTTTCAATCGCGTTCGCGCGCGCCCTTTATCGAAGAGGCCGGGATATCGGATGTGCCCGGGCTTCCGATTATCTCGCCTTTATTCTTATCGTTATCATCATCATCATGATTATCACTATCAGTCGCATTATTATTATTGCCATTATAATTATCATCATTATGATTGTTCTGACTCTTATCATCGTCATCATTGTCACCAAGTTCGCGATCGAGAGATGTTATAAGATACATTCGCTTCGGGCCATTTCATTGAATTAATTAGACTGGACACTTTGTTGGTAAAGAGTCGGCAAAAGAACACTGCAGACTTTTATATGAAAATACTGGCGCTCTATACTATTCATTAAAAAGCACTCTCGTAGCGGAGCAATAACGACTGTAATCAAAAGAGCTTTATCTTTATTGAGTATCGTGCTAAGGTAGATTAAACACGTGGATATATATATATATATATATATATATATATATATATATTTGCACAAAAAAAAAACCTATTACTATTCACTGTACTTCGGTCCGACAGTTAAACCACTTTTAATGCGACCAATAAATCTAACAATTTTGCGTAATAAACGATGAGATAAATTAAAAAACAGCGGACATTAATAAACCTAGCAATAAAGGTAGGAAAGTTTGACAAATGATGGGAGAAACTTTTATATTACAAATCGTAACTAACTATCCGTATCTAGCATGGACGAAGAGCGTTGGAAATTTCGGGTCAAGCAGTTTTGACGAAATTTATCCACAATACTAATACAATTTATTACTCAGAGCAGCTGATCCGAAAATTTTCGAAAAAATGTTCATTTCTTCCGCGCAACGTGCCATCTCTTGCCTCGATTATAAAAATACGAATAAATTTAAGAGTTGAACAAATTCACAGTTTTTATCCATTTTGAGCCTCAGTCCGTGTCGTTCTATTAAGTACAAATACGTCAGTGATAAATATTCAGAGCATCGCTATAATCCGGCGCTAATTCGACGGACGTCGGCTAAAGTTTCTGTGCGAGTTCGCGTTTCTCACGTTACGCGTTTATTGCTTGATCCATTAAGAGTGTATCAGCATTGATTTAATACGGCCGCGCGATACGATGAAAGTGCGGGCACCCGCTAGAAAATTCATAAGGTCCATAAACCGAGGAAACTTCGTTGGGTTGGGTCGAGATTAGTCACTACAGAAATCATGTATTTTACTCCTCAAAAATGCATGCAATTCCAAAGTTGAGACAGTCTCCTCTTTAAAGTTTCTCAGTCATTGTCTTCTGCATCTTGCATGTACAGGAGTCATCTTAATGCGCGTGGAATTTGTACGGACTTATGCAGTTGGTAACGTATTTGGAAGAAGTCGATGTTAATTGAAATATCATTAGTTAATTAAAATGCAGCGAAGAATAATGAGCACTTGTGAAATTCTTTGAGTTTTTAGGATTTCGCTGAGGCACTCGAGTAATCAATTGTATTTATACTTTTTGCAGAATTTATCGCGGACTTGTTTCATTGATTAATGTTGAACGTCTGCCACTTAATGCACTTACTTTGGTTTTATGCAGCGATGAATAAATATTTAAAATTCTATTTTTTGTACTAATAGTAACTGTACGCTTTACGCGCACTTTCGAAAACGTAAAGAGCTTCGATTGCATTAAATCCAGAAAATTTCGGATAGCGCGCTCCATATTCAATTCCTTAATCTTTCGCCTTACACTTTACTGCGTCTTTGACTTTGAACGGGACGTAAATTTCGGAATAACGCGATAAAACTTATTCGGTAAGGATAACGGCTTTGGATCCCGTGAACGCAACGCCACTGGAATAAGTCTCGCAAACAAAGGCATTATTCAAATTTGCTTTAACCATCGCTTTTACATATATATATATATATATATATATATATATATATATATATATATATATTTGAACGATTGAAATATTTTACTTTTAACGACGTCGGCCCCGTCCGCCACGTCGCAGCACGATTAATTTCGAGCCTTAAATCTCGAATGTATTTTCCGTCCATTTTCGTGGACCATCGAATAAACTTTATTGCGTCCCGATGTCGCGTCGAATCCATCACTCCGCGGCTCCGCGGAGGTTTGACGAGGAATAAAAAAAAAGAAAAAAAGAAAAAAAAGCTGCGCCCAACCGACGTTTTTTCCTCTCCATCCGAAACGCATCATTCGCACCTGTCGACGGTGCCGATCGGCCTTCTTCTCTCCCTCTCGCGTTGGTAATCCACCGCTCGGATCCGGCTTGGATCTCGAAAAAGTAGGAAGAAAAAGGAACGACGCCCAATCGATTACCAGATCTATTGCGTATGAAGGGGGGGGGGGTAATGCAGGCTCTGTAACAGTGCGTTAAGGCGACGTAAGCAAAAATTGCACAATAGATGTATTAGGCATTAAATTTACTGTGGACAATGAATGATCGAGTAAATCTGAAAAATACCAATATAAAAATTATAATCATCAAAATTCGAATTCTACGTAGATTCCTATAGTATTGGTGCACTGTGATCTTAAAGTTTTATCAGCTTAATCACGAGATAAAAGATTATTTATCAGGTATCATTTTAATACGAAAAATATTATAGCTCAAGATACCAACGGATAGGAATAATGAAAAAGTTGAAATTTATTACGGGCTACGATTATAATAATACTTAAAAATTTTTTATGATACAGTTGTAATCTAGGTGTAAGATGAAGTCGTATATTTTTTATAGATTTTCTTTTATATTAAGCAATATTAATAATTAACTGTTCTTTATAATAACTTTCAAAATGTAATATATATTTTTCGACGGGTCTAAAATTGACTTTTTTTATTACGGTCATAATTCGACGGTCAATAATACTCTCCGAAGATTTTATATCTGCACATTAGACAAAAACATCAATAAAATCTAATAATGCATCAATGGTACACTTTAATATTATTCGTTGAATAATATATTTATATATATATATAGATTATCACGATTGTACGGCGCGCGAGCATTTTTTTCCTCATTAATCCAAACTTTCCCGTTCGATGTATTCTCCCCAGGACCGCCAATTCGTCCGCATTTCGTTTCCTTTGCCGCGCGAGAGCTTAAAAGTTAATCTATTAGGCAGACGGTATTTTATCGTTACGATGACTGCGTGTACTTGGTACTTTAAAGTGCCACTTCCGCTTGGATTTACGATCGCCTTCCACGACTTCTTGGCCGCGATATATATATATATATATATACGATAAAAACGTTTCGCCCGCTACGTTTTCCAGGCGTGCCGCTCTTCGAGGAAAATTCCGTTCGTACGCTCGACGACGGCACCCGTCCGTATCGAATTGCCCCGCCGATTTCGCGCAGCGATCGTCTGGCGCGGAATCGCGTCCGTTGAATAATTGAATTTTAGGGCGTGGGAACAGAGAGACAGAGAGAGAGAGTGAGGGGAGAGGGCTGAGGGAGAAAATACGCCTCTTCTTGGCAACGACTGCTCGCAGCTCCCGTGCGTAAATAGATAACGAGCGCAAGAGTGCCGTCGACGCTTTCCAATTGTCTCGCGCGGCCGCCGCGACGCCGTTAATTTCACCCAGCCACCTCCGTATGATATGCCTTCCTCCGCTCCGTTCCCAATCTCACACAGGCGTGCAGAGCTATACACGGACGCGCGCGCGCGCTCTTCCCGATAAACACGAGCCTCTCGCGCCGGAGCGATGCGAGCGGTGGCGCATAAAAACAAAAAAAAAAAAAAAACAAAAATACGCCGCGCGCTAAGATCGGAAGCCTCGTCGCTTCCTGCATCCATTTAACCTGTTGAGAGGTGCCCCGGGGGAACGGACGGGCCGGGGGGCGCGGGGGCGGGGGGAGGAAGCGCCACGTACTCGAGAAGCAGACCCGGAGCCACCCCCTTCCTGCCTTATCTAAGCGTGACTGCGCGAGGCGGGCGGGCGGGCGAGGCGGCACCGAGATAACGCTCGCCCCCTGCGCCCCGTCCCCGACCGCGATCGCTCCGCGCCGCAGCTGCGCGGACCCTTTCAAGGCGCGCGCGCGATCTCTCCACGGGAGGCGGGGGCCGACCATCGATCTCTTAACCTACTTCGACGCGGTGCCGACGCTCCCCCGCCCCCGGCCATCCTGGGAGAAGGAGGGGCTCTTTCAAGACGAAATTTGCATGAGCGCGCGCCGGCCCTGTCTTATCGGCGACTTTAAGAGAGTGGAGGCGGCGGCGGCGGCGGCGACAATGCCGCTCGCGCGCCCCAGCGCCCCTGGTAAATTAGTTCGATCTCCGAGCGTAGCCTCGAGCAGGTCCCCTCGCCTCGGCCGTCGACCCTTTTCAGAGCCGACAGTGCGCCGCCCTCCCCCTCGCGACCGAGAAAATCCCATCGGTCTTCTCGGAAGCCGTCCTTCTGCTCCCCTTTCAACGAGACAATTGCCGCTCCGCTCGCATCGTCAGCGACGCGGGAGCGCGAGTTTCTTCCGCTTTTCTTACCGGCTCTTTGCCCCTTGCTGTCCTTTTTTTTTTTTTTTTTTTTTTGTTTGCGATCTGCCGGGATCTCGATCCCGTCGCTCTCGCTCCGGCGATGCAACTTGCGCTCGCGATCCTCGGGCAAATACTTTCGGCCCCAATGCCCAAGCCACCCCCATCCTGCCGCCTTCTGGACAACTCTGGCTAAGGCAATTGCCGCAAACGGGATAAACATCCTTCGGTGATTTCGAAGTATATATATATATATATATATATATATATATATAAACAAACCTCTATACTCTGGGGAGAGGAATGGGGGGGGTGAGGACGAAACTTTCCCGGATGTGCCGACGACGCCGTTGTGTCGGCAGGAAGAACCGAAGTTTCTCCATGCTCTGTACGTATAGATATACATTCTTGAATCAATCGCTTGGTTATCGATCTTAATGTGCGTTTATAGCTGTAGCAAGTAGTCGCGCGCTCTCTTCTCTCTCTCTCTCTCTCTCTCTCTCTCACTCCTTCTCTCATTCTCTATCGCTCTCTCGCTCTCATCCCGGTCATCTATCCTGGGAATTCGAGCTCCCTACGCCGGGGACCAACGGCGATCATACTGTACGTTTCTGCGAATTATATCTCGATCGCTTCCCCTTCAGGCTCGCCCTCCCGCCTACCCGCACTCATTCGTTCCCCCGTTCAAATTCATTTTATCGGCAGTTTTAACTTTTCTCCACGAAAATAAAGTCAATTACTATCCGCTCTTCGCGCGATCAATCCTCCCTCTCTCCCTGCCTCCCTCGCGAAGACTCGTCGTTTCCTCGTACCCGCATACGTTTTCATCTACGTACATCCCATCGTTCCGTACACACAGTTCGCTCGCGCGCGAGGCCGTGGCGAAGGGAGGGCAGTATATGCGCGCACGGAGACCAGCCTGATTCAATCGAGGAGAAAGAGAGAGAGAGAGAGAGGGAGCGTGCTCGCGCAATTTCATTCGGCATGCAAAGTGTTTCTCGTAAAAATTTATACGAGGATGTCGAGCGAGTAAGTCGATGTCTCCCTATTGCGGGTAAACTACTGGGCTAGCGCGATAATGACAATGTCGTCGAGGACGCTTAACAAGTCGATCGAGGCGAACTGCGGTACTCTTGCGCGTACCCCTCCCCCCCCCTGGGGGCGGTCGCGAGAAACGTAACCGCGCGAAGTTCGCGCAACGCTCGTTGCCCGCGCGTGACTACGAGACGGCTAGGGGCCGACTTGGCCGCGACCGGGGCTCTCGATAAAATCTTCCCAGTTAGTTTCTCGCCGTTGTCGTCGTCGTCGTCGTCGTCCTCGTACGGGATCCCGGCTGCGGCGGTTTATCGCGCGGCGAGGCGAGCGTAAACCCGTCGAATTAACGTGTCCGCGGCGCGCACCGGAAAAGTTTCGAAAGACGAGATTTCTCGGCTAATCGGATAATTTGAAATTCGCGCGCGCGCGCGCCCGCGCGTCCAGGGGCCTCGAGAGCGCCAGTTCGGCCGTATAATAGAATTGCTCGGGAGGGGCCGGGGGAACGCGCCGAGCGCCTCGCTGCTTCGTCGCGTGGCTGGGCTAAAAATTCGCGACTAAACAAAATCTATATGTGTGTGTGTGGGTGTGTGTGTGTGTGTGTGTGTGTGTGTGTGTGTGTGTGTGTGTGTATACGTATGTATACGTACGGAAACGTTATCCAACGCCCGCGTAGATTACGCAAGTAGCTGAGAAATTGTCGCCGTGCTTTTACGTAACTCTCTCTTGCGCGCGCGTTGACGCGTACGACGTTTCGGTTTATACGCCATCGATTTGCCCGTAATGCACCCCCGCGTAGATATTTTTCTCCGTGTGCATCGCCGCGCTCTCTCGTCAAAGCCGCTACTGCCGCCAGGCGTTCTCGGAGGCGAACGCTATACTCGTCGTCCATTGCTGAACGAGATCGCGTTCCATAGTATCGTATTATTTATCGATAAAGATTAAAATATATATGCTATAACCGTTTAGGATATTATCTTCATTGTTTACCTATTTCTTAGCTATTTATTTATTTAACTATAGATTTTTGAGAGAATCTGTTCCCCTCATTTTAATAATTTGCTACATAAATAGAATAATGATAAAACTAATCTGATGTTTTACGTAAGTGTTCAATGTATATTTATATTTATTCGGATATGAAAAAAAAACATTGTTTCATTCAAGATATATAGGTTTGCGAAATAAAAATGATGAAATAATTTTTTAATACAATTTATTCGTTTTCAAAACCATTGTCTTCCTATAAATAACTGATTCAATTAATAGTATTTGACAAATGAGTTTATTTGAATTTATGATTTATTTTAATGTAGTCGAATAACGTTAGTTGTTAGATTTAATTTAGTTATTAAATTAAATTAAGTTCATTTATTCTAGGATTTATCATGAATATGTAAAAGTATTTAAATGTGTTTGATTATTTTTAGTTTTTTTAATAACTATTCTTGCACTATTTAATAAGTTTTTAGATTTTTACAAGTTACTCAATTTATTATAAATAAAACGTACTTATCGTAATAATGTAAATGAGAAAAAATCGGAGATCAAATTTGAATAATCAATTCACACATCCTTACGATAGTCAAGCTTACGAATATGAAAAATTTTTTAATTCATCAATACTATTAATTAATTATGAAACTGTAATAAGTGAATAAGAAATTACGACGTTTTGTAATTTATTTAAAAAAAAATACATATTTGAAGACTCAGTTTGTTCGCTATTAGGCGAGTGTGAATATATTTCAAAGATTGCGCCGCGGCAGAGAGTAATAAATTTCGACAGAAGTCTGCGGAGCTCAACAGATTATCGCTAGGGGAATCTACTAGAGAGCATTATGTAGAGCTTGAAATACACTTTCCTAAGAAATAATCCGACGACTATGAAACCCTCGCCGCAACCACGATTTTTTTTTTGTACAGTTTGAATAATATAAATAATATTGGGTTTAGCTAATCTTATAATAAAATTTTTACCGTCGTTAATCAAGTTTTTAGTATTTTTTTGTTTCTTCGCGAGTTATAGGTGACATAGAGCCCGAGCTATCTAGATTTTACGGCGAGACCACAAGGTTTTCTCGTAAAGTTTCTGAAAAACGTCCAAAATTTACGCCTTATTATATTATACGCTTGCGCAACCTGACGATATCGTCGCACACATTCAAGAGTATTCAGATTGTCGTGATCAGCGTTGCGCTGATTGCGCAAAAGTTACCATTCAATTTCAACGCGCTACTTGCTCGTTGTGAGTACAAAGTAGTTTAGAAACCTCTCCAAGAAATTAAAATTAACGATCTTTTACTCGATTTTAATTAACTATCGTACAATACTGTCTCGATTTGCTTCTGACGAAAGTCCCTCGAAAGACACAAGACGAGAAGGATAAAAATTCTTGTTTTTTGGGGGGGGAAGGGGAATGAGAGATTGACTAATAAACCCTATTAAAACTTGGCTGCTCTGTCCACTTAAATTCTGAATAATTAAATTTTCCACGTTGATTTCATAATTCGTGATAAAACTTTATACTAATGTTTCATTATCAGAGGAGCAAGCTGAAAATCGGATTCTACGAAGTATTAGCTTACGTTCAATATTTGGAAAAAAACAACGAAAGAAAACAAAAAGAGACACGAATCTCAAGATCTTGAGAACGCCTCCTCACAAACTTTCGCGCCGCCGTCCAATCGGATGCTGTACGGACTTTTGTCCAGATTGAGTTCCAGCCGCTATGGCACTCGGCGTCGGACCATTTATTTATCCGTATCCCTTGCTGCATGCGCGCCTATCGAATCATACGGCCAAAAGAGCGCCGTGTGCTCGCGTGATCGCGTATCCACCACCGCCAGCGCTCAATGGCAAGAGCTGGGAGCAGCGCCGCGACGCGGGAATTCCGGGAAATCCCCCTTTCCATCCCACCCCCCAACTCCATCCCGCCCCTCGAGGGAGAGACTCGTTTGTCCATTATGACGTTCTTCCGCTCTGTGCGGCGAGGGGAAACGCGGGGATTGGGGTGGGAAAGGGGGGTGCAGTTTCCTTTGAAAGCGGGCGAATGAATTCATTCTCTTTTCTTCTGTGTGTTTCTCTCTCTCTCTCTCTCTCTCTCTCTCTCAACTGCTCTCGGCTTCTTTCACCGCGCTCCATTTTCCGCTCGCCCCACACCAGACCGAGCGCAGCGCGCGCACGCAAGAGCATCTTAAATGGGTTGCTTTGATGGGCGGTGAGTGAGCTCGAAGAGGAATGAGTAGGGAAGTAGAGAGCCGCGGTGCGTATTAAAAGTCACCTCGGGAGAACATTCGATTTCGATATAAAAAATCCAAACGTAGCGTATGGGATTGTTGGGTCATGCTTGCAAAATACTTCCCTTTCTCGAAGATAGATCCGTTGAGATTTGTTTAGGTGTCAGCTAGTATTACAATCATATCTGGATCGCAATGTTTAGGAAAGGGTTGAGCTTGAAGAGAAATAAAAGTGTAAGATTCGGGCCAGATGCTCTGAGACTTTTTACGAAGACGATCACTCCAACTTTTCATTTTTTTTTTTTTTTTATTTTATCCTTGTAGATTTTCTCTACGAGGTAATAATCCTCTTAGACATCCGATCGTGCGTATGGATAATTTAGATTTATCTCACGCTTGCATCTGCAGTTAAAATTTTTTACGATTCTATTCATAAATTTCAATTTTACTTTTAGATCGTTTCGACAGTTATTATTATTATTTGTCCCGAAAAATTGGAACCTGAAAAGTAGAGAGATCAATACTTTCTCATCAATATCTATTATACCCAGCGGCCAATTTTCAATCGGTGTCATTTATTTATTTATTTTTTTTTCACGATAAAAGCCTATGCTTGTACGGGTGAATGATATTTCACTGGTTCAAAAATAGAAAAAAAAATATATATATACGCAGATGAGGATGGTTCATTTTATTGTTTTAATTATCAGACATGGATATATATGTCGGCTTCCGATCCCCTTCCCCTGTTTTCGCATAACTGTTATAAATTTAATTGACGAATAAGTATGATACTTTGGTGTGATGGCGGCGGGAGGGGGGATAGTGGCGCGCCTTTTATCAAATTGCAAAAATAAAATTTTTCGAGATTACGTATATATATATATATATATATATATATATATTTATATCTTTGGCCTCCCACTTTACTCCCTATGCACGAAATTGCGCGAGGTATATAGCTCAAGGGGATGCTTGCATCCTGGAGTAGCTTCATAAAACTTTAGTGTTATGTCTTCCTAGGTATATACATATCTATATAAATGTATATGTAAAGAGAAAAAAGAAAGAATACGAGGCTAAAAATTCCATGAAAGATATATACCGTGACTTATTGCAGTAAATTATTAGAAACCTATGGGAGCTTTAGCAATTTTATGCGGAGTTCTGCCGTATTTTACCGATTTTAGCAGTGACCAATTTTTTGTTCATTCATGGTTTTTTCCCCTTCAATTCAATAATTGAAAAAGTACGGTAATCGAAGCTGATTAAAAATTATACATTGCTAATAATTAAACGGAAACTAACAATTATGAACAAAAATTAACAGTCTCATTAATCAAGAACATAGAGGGATACTGTTGAATCCACTAAAAATATCTAAATATTATACTTATTAATATTTCTAAATATTATAATTATTAATTATATTACACGTATTAATGATCCTTTCGTCGAATCAAAATATATTATATTCTTTTTTTCCTTTTCATCTTAATCACCGCACTCAATGTATTTGAACTCCTTCATTAACGCGATTGTTTCTCCTTTTGAAAATTTGAACATAAGACATCGACGCACATATTTTATTACGTGGATTAAATTTTACATACTGTGAGGTTGACTTCCTTTGACTCGGCGTGATTTTCCTGCCCTGAACCAGACTGTAAAATGAGTTTTTAAAGTACAATCAATGGAAATTAGGTATCATCCGTAGAACATTTCAATTACACATCACACCGCAGCAATTTGTCATTCTCTCGATCGTTGCGCAATTAAGACACCCTGACGCGAACGAAATTCACCAATTTGCCCAACGAAATAATCAATTCTCGTTATACAACAATCGACGTGGATCGATTAAAATGGACAATGAAAGAGAGAGAACGAGAGAGAACGAGAGAGAGCAAGAGAGGAAGAGAGAGAGAGAGAGAGAGAGAGAGAGAGAGAGAGAGAGAGCCCTGTGATCGTCCCGGAGGCAGATTGGACCTTTCGCGAGCATTCATTAGTAGCCGTATTAGCGTCGAGGAAGCGAAGCTGCTCGCCGTTGGCGATGAGAACGGAGCCGAAGAAATTACAGGGATATACAGTGCTACCAAGGGGGGGGGGGCAAGGAGCAAAGCTCGGCGTTAAAGACGGCGAAAATTAAAACTTAATTCAGCGCCGCGTCTTATAATTTGTCCCTCCTCTCTCTCTTGCTTTTAGTCCCTTTATTTTTTCGCTCAATCCGTGTCTATATATATATATGTCGTCGAGTCTGGATCACGTTTTTTAACTGCGCGATTGTTAGCGCGCGGGAGCGAACTACCGTCAGCGCGACACCCAGAATAACCGCTGGATTAACGTATTAAAAGGGGAAAAACAACTTTTTTCCTCCTTGAATATACACTTCTTTAACGATCCAGTCGCGGAGGTCGGATTTTTTTCTCCCCTTCTGCCTACTCGAAATGCCGCACTCACGTGGGAGACGCGGAGAGGGCGCTCGAATATTCATTTCAGGACCTTTCCACGGATAAAAATAGCAATTATGCACGGGAGAGAATCGGGTCCTTTTTTTCTTACCTCCTTTTTTTATTATCTTTCAGACGCCTCGCGGCTCGTTCGTCTCGCCGTAAAAACGAAGAGACGTGGAAGGGGAACGGACGGCCGAGGAACAGGGGGGGGGGCGAGAGAGAGAGAGAGAGCAAGAGAGAAGCAAGTCTCGTTCAATTAACTCCCCGCGCGAAATGGCTCGTTCCGGCGTAAATGCTCCTTAATGTGATTCGCTGCAGGAAGAGGGGCGGGCGAGAACGGTTATCGCGCCGCCGCCGCCGCCGCACGCGCATATCATAGTCATACATGGAGCAGCGGGCCTTTGAGCGGGGGCCCGGCTCTTACTCGCGGGAAGAAAAGGGAAAGTGCCACGAGGGGTATAAAAATTTAATTATCAGGTGTTCCCCTCCAGTCCCTGCCCCCTCCAACCGAGCCGCGCGCAGTCGCCTTTGCCTACGGACTTCGTAAAATTTACCCCCCCCCACCGCCACCCCTTCGCCGCGTCCCTCTTTTGCGGCTCCCGACGCTTGCCAGAGGCGGCGGTGGTGGTGGCGGTGGCGGAGCAAGCTGTTGCTCTTTTCGTTCGGCCAAGAGCAAGCCGAGCGAAATTAAGGCCAATTCGCCCGCGGGCGGCCGGGTTCGGGGGAGAGGCAAGATCGTCCCGGGCTGCTTTTAGCTTTAATTTCATCGAGTTCCTCCATTACGTTAGACGCGCGTACATACTCGTTACGTAGCTCGTTCGGGTGTCGATATATATGTATATATATATGTATATATATATATAGATAAGGCCGAAGTCATCGGTTACACGACGCGTCGCTTTCCGCATTCCGTTTGCCCTACCTCGGCGTCGAGAGCGTCGCATATCCGGACGGTCAAAGGTGGCTGAAGGGGCGTGGGCGGTGGAGAGGATAGGCCTGCCCCCGTAGAGGAAATAATCGGTAAACTCCGGGGCCGAGTATTCGACAGGAGGGGAGGGGCGAGCGTAAGCTCTCGGGGCTGAATTTCGCAGCGGAAAAATGTCAGCGAGGTGCGGCGCTCGAGGGGGTGGGGAAGGTTAATTAGCCAGCGTGGCGCTCTTTTGTGCGCGCCACCCCCCTTCCGCCAAAGGTGGGCGAGGAGAGCGAGGCTTAATTGCCGTCTACGAGATCCGTGCGATGTTTAATAAATAAGCGCACCTGGGCCGCTCGCTCGGCTTGGGTCGGCTTGGGCCGCGCATCGACGTTGTGCATAAAGCGTTCATTACATTTGCGCGCATTAAAGGCGCTATCTATTGGCAGTTAAACGCCACGGGTTTGCCGTGCCATCTTGATTTCGTCGAGTCTCGTTGGAAATTGGAATTTTTCAATTTGGCCACGGTGGGTGCCAGCGCCTCGCGAATGGGTTCGTCGGTAGCGAGGCTCGGGGTCTGGTCCGACGGGGAATTCGTACGTCGATTATCCCATTTCGATGGCTTCCAATGGAATTCCTCGTGGATTTAATTCAAATTCCCGTTTTACGCGACTTTTGTTTAAGACCTTACCTTGGGAAAATACATGAAAGAAAAGGTTTCGTCATATTGTTATAACGACACCGTACAACGACGAATGAACAATTGAAAGAAAAGCTAATAATGTAACGTTTATTATTTGTGACTGTGGAGACTTATATGTATAAAAATTATCATGGAACTCGACTAAATATAAACATTCATATTGATTGTATTTATCGCATGATATGTGTAAATCGTGATAAGAGGATAAAAGTGCAATCCTTATATCGGTCCAGTATAAAAAGATAAATAATTTTCCGTTTTAGATATATGTCTCAGATATCAAATTTTACGTGCTCTATCTTGAAAATTTAAATATTTTTCTATCATTTTCACTCCGTACGCTCTACTTTCTGAATTTATCGTATGTGCGCTAGACTTTTCCCGCCACGCTTTGATATAGTGTTAATACAATATAAAGTTATGAAAATACACTTTCTTGCGTAAACTCGCTGGTCGGGCCATTAAAAAAAACGATCATGAATTATTTAAGAAACGCGATATCATAGAGAACGAATTAAATGCCTGAAGTTAAAAGTCGCATTAAACTGCATTGGTATACGGGAGATTATGTAAGTGAATGCTGAACTTAGTATTATATTTTATTTTATGACTCTCGGATTTAATGGCAACGTTACTCAAATGCTGAAAGAAACTCTAAATGTATGTCATTTTACGCAACTTTAAATGAGCTGAATAAATATCCCAAAATCCATCGACGACAATTCTATACGATAATTTTAAACTTGTCCAGATAACCACCTTGTCTCAATGATCATTATTACAAATGGATTTGATACAAAGTAATGAGTCTCAATCGAATAATCGATTTCTTAAATAAACAAAAATTATGTTGATACTTGAAATACGTCTATTTAATATACGATTATCATTTATTAGCTGTATGAATAAATTTTGACCGTATGTGAAAAGCGTAACCCGCCCTTGAATTATTGCGCAATTTCAAAAGGACACGATGATAAGGGGCGTGGGACAACTATATTTTTTATACGTCACGAGTTTTATTGTACATAAAAACTTTTATTCGAGTAAACATAATATTACTTTAGAAATTTATTCGCTGGTGAGAGTAAAGAGCGCGTGCAATATGTATCTGCTATAAAATCGGGTTAACGTTAATTTGATGTTGGTTTTTAGCGAGAACTTTAAAGTATTAAGAGAATGTCGAATGAATAATACAATACTTTTATCGCGCGGGCATTATTTGATACGTGTCTATTAATTGTTTGCAACATACTCAGTTTCAATTGTGTCCAATTATCGGTGAAAATATTTGATTCTTTTTATAATAAATCAAAAGAAAATTAAAATTCCAGGAAAACACAATTCATCTTCGAGGAACGTGAGTTTTTTTTCCATTAGAAATTCATCTCTCCCTCTTTTCCCAAACTAATCTTTTATTAATTTTATACCCATTCATTAGATCTAGTCGTTTTTAATTATCAAACATCAATGAAACTGTGGTCTTTAAGATAAACACGATTTTCGATGCAAAGGTTTGGTTTAGTAATTGACGGCGTGCCAAAAATTCACGAAATCGCGATTCATAAATAGAAAATAGAACGAACGAAAGAATTAATTTGATTGAATCTTTAATTATTGCTTCCTAAGTATCATGATAGAATTGCATTAAATGTCCATTCTTTTGAGAAAAAAAGGGAAGAAAGGAAAAACTCGTCACAAAGAACCTGATCACATTTTAATTATCCAAAAAAAAGCCGCTCTCGGAATGATTAAAACGTAATCAGGAGATTTAATACGCACAGTATTTACTCAATAAAAAGCTTTAAAACGTGGTCGGTGTATTTGCAAACGACAACGCCTATGTTTTTGCGTTTTTCCTCTTGTCTCTTTGTTTATGTCCTCTATGCTATATTGTGATAAATAACGGAACAAAAATACGGTACGAATTAGTTAAGATAGCGGAAAATAAATGTACAATAATTTGACAATGTAGTATCCGTCTCAATTACTCATCGTTCGAAAAAAATATTGACGGTTATCGAGGCTGCCCGGAGTTATTTTGATTAATATACGCTCTGTGTAAAATGAATCCTAACGTCGTGCGCAATCGATCTTCTTTCTTTTTTTTTCTGCCGCCCCTGATTTCCCCGAAGGAAGTGTCAAACAAAAAAACAAAAAAAAAAAAAAAAAAAGGACACGCAATTAATCTCTATTAAAATACGTACGTCAACGCCAATTTGAGGGCGCTTCCTATGCATCCTTTAATAATGACGGACTACTGCCTTAATTGAATCAGAAACAAAGCGCAGATAAGCAAAATAATGGCCCCGTGCAGCCTGTAAACGTCGATCAATTAACTCGATCGTGAAAAATGAGGGGAATTGCCAGCGAGCGATACGCGCGCAATAAATCGAGATCTCGAATTGAACTCGTAGCTTCGACTTTTTCTTTTTTTTTTTTTATTTTTTTTTATTTCTTTTCAACGAACCACGTACGTCCGAATTCGCGGAAATCGTCGCCGGCATTATGTATCTCGGATGGGAATATACATCTGTCCGGCCACCCCCCCCCCGACACCCCCTCGATTCAATAACTATAAGACGGACGAATCGCCCTCCGAGGAATGCTCGCGCGGCAGTCGACGTAAAGCTCGAGGAGGGCGAGAAGGGGGGGGGAGAGGGAGGAGAAGAGATACTTCGCGAAAAAGGAGCGGCTGCGTAAAGGTAGGGCAATAAAATTGTCGATCGTGCGCCGATCTCTCACGCTCGATCGAACGACGGGACGGCTCGTCGCTTCGAAAAACATTTCGCCCGATTTTATAACGCAAAGAGCGGCGCTCACGGGGGGATGAGGATATATATATATATATATATATATATATATATATATATCAAATGCGCTGATTGACGCGGGAGCGGACTACCCGCTCCCCTCATCAACTCTGTAAGGGGGAGGGGGGTTGGACGATGCTTTTCCATATAAGCGCCGGCGAGTCTCTCGTCTCTCGCGATCTCGTGCTCGCGAATTCTGCTTTTCATTACCGGCACGAGCCCCTGCCTCACCTGAGGAGCCGGGTTTTCGAGCGATAGCCTCTGCCCCGGCTTTTATTTCTTCCTCGTCTAGGTCTGCTTCCGCCTCGTCTACTTTTTCCTCTTACCTCCCTCGGGAAATCCGTGACGAGTGCGGGAAAGAGCGCGTTTTGCCCGGGGCACGCGAGATCCCGTGCAACGATTTCGTTATTAATGCTGGATCGGGGGTGGAGGAGGGGAGGAAGATCTCTGTAGCTGTTTGTGGCCGTCGTGACCCATCGAGAACGATTGTGGAAATTCAGCGGCGACGAGCCACTGCGATAGAAGCTCGATAGTCCAATTGGGGACTCCTTCTATTCGCGAAAATGGGAAGGCTTCGTATTTTCGTTGGATTTTTCCTTCCTTTTTTTTTTGAAGGATTACATTGACACAAATGCATATTTAATGGGAGATCGATTTTAGTCGTATAAAACACGTACTTTTTAAAATTACACGGCCATTTTTCATCTTCGACTAATCCGAAGGTGGCGGGGGGACGGGGGAATTTATTGAGCTCGATAAATTAAAATTTTTTTTCTTCAGATGGCTCGTTATTATGCAGAGAGATAAAAATACCGTGCGATTATTAAAATTGGGATTTTGGTTCACTGGAAGGACGAGTTTTTTTTTTTAAATAATAAAAATCTGGTAGGTCGAATGAATTTACATTTTCCTAGGTATTTTTTTTTGCGAACGAAGAATGCGCATGATAATTTTTTTCTCAAATAATCATACGTTTTTTTAAAATTAACCAAGCTCAACCTTTAATTGAATTGAAGGCCTAAGCGATTGATTAAAATATATGTTTACTGTAAAATGTTAATGATCAATGAATAAAACGTAGAAATTACTGATTTACTTGAAGTGTTTATTTTATATATGAGCTCCCCAAATTTATTCTAATAAACGGTCTAATTGACAAGTATTGATTCTATTTCATAGTATAGCAGGCCATATAATCCTAATTTGGGGTGGCAAACAATGAAGCTATAAAATGATTTCATCAGGGATTATTGAAAATAATTCTATAGAATGAATACATTAGTGAAAGATCCTCGAAAAGTCCATTATATTTGTTTTAATAACTTGCGAAAAATTTACAACCACTCAAATATTTTATCAGAAGAAGTAAGGGTTTACTCTTGCCTAAAATTAAAAGATGCATTCTGCTCACAAAGAACGAGTATTTTTTACTAAAATTGCATAAATAGTTCTCAACAAATTTAAAATTTTCATTACGACGAGAGGCAAATGAATAAAAATAACGGTCTAATAATGAGCGAGAATTCGAGGTTTCATACGACAAAATTATACATAAATGACTGCAGGTTCGATATCTAATTTCTTACACAATGCGCTGTTTTACGCCGCTTTAACGAAACGCGAAAATTTAAAGCATTTTTTCAGCTTCCATCGATAAAACACATGATCCAATACTCTAAATTTGTATTCAAAAGCGAAATAATTCACTTCCACTTTTTTTATTTACCTTATTTGCGTTCTTAGATTTTTTTTTTGTAATTGATATAAATTTAAGTAGCTTCAAATGCTTTGGTGTATTCTCTTATTTATTATTATACGATCCGTTATGTTCTATGAAATTATAGAGATGTATCCAAAAACTTAAAAATATACTTTGAAATAAACACAAGTATTCGCTATAACGAATTCACCTCCAGTACAATCAGCAGAAGCTTACGATTTCCAAGACTTTTATGAAAAGGCGAATCCGATCCCAATTTCATCCCAAGTCGCGAGCAATTAAAAAACGCACGGACGCACACACACACAAAAGATTGCAACGAACTCGCCACGCGTGCTCGGAATAAGCCTTATAATAAGGCGGGGGAAAAATCGCGACTCCGAAGAAGGCAATTAAGAAGTCGATGATTAAGGTTCAAATAAGCGTCCCGCTCCACTCGCCCCCTCGCCCTTTGCCGGGTCTGAAGAAAAGTCAAGGAATAATTAACCGCGTCAGGGCAATGCGAACGCGCCGGGCCTTTTTATCCGGCGCCCCGAGCGAAACTTTCGCCGCGCGCGCCAGCAAAAACTATCGGCTCGGAATTAGAGGACTTTTTCTGGAACAGCGGAACGGCGAGCGGAGGTTGGGGTGTGGGTCGGGAGGCTCGCGAATTTCGTTGGGCAATTTTCCAAACATATATATATATATATATATATATATATATATATATACGTATGATATATAAGTAAGGAGGATGGGGAACGAGCTGAGAGCAAAGCACAATATAATGTCGGGGCTGCTTTGTCATTCCACAGCCGGTGTTGAGTCGATTATGGATGAAAGCGAGCGACGGAATTTCATGCGGACAGTTATATTATACATTATACATAAACATTGATAAGATATTTATACATCGTCCCGCGGGCGACTCTTATTATTCTAGGCTGAAATAATTATTTTGATTCGAAACCGGCCCAGCACGTTCCCCCGCCCCGTGATTTATATGCCCGACGTTCGAATTTCCTAATTCTCAATACGTTACGGGCTTGCTATTTTTCTTTTAATTCGCGTTTCGAACGTGCTGTTGAATTAAATAGCCTGAAATTCGTACTATATGAGAGAAAAATCAAATAGATCTGGAAAGGATGCGCAGCGACTATTGTGTATATTTTAGATATATATATATATATATATATATATATATTTATATTATATGTGTGTGTGTGTGTGTGTGTGTGTGTGTGTGTGTGTGTGTGTGTGTGTGTGTGTGTGGGTGGGTGGGTGGTGTGTGTGTGTATGTGTACGCATGTCCATCCTTCCAATAATCATAAAATCCATAATGATTTGGTATCGCGCATCCGTTCATGCATACGCGTGTAAGTAAACTTTTTTCCAATTATTTCCGAAGGATGACGGACTATTGTTGGAAAAATCGTATGCACGGCTCATACGTGTACAGACTGTAAAAAAAAGAAAGAAAAAAGTTTATCAGCGTCGGAGTTACAAATACGCGCACAACATGATTTTTTTTTGTTTTTTTTTTTCGAAATTGCGCAAACTCCGTTCCTTGTTCACCCTCTAATTTGCGCGTGCCGGCGGCGTGGCGCAAGCTGCGCGCGCTCGACGCGAGCCGCACGCAGCGCCCGACCGCTTTAATACCATTGCGCATTTTAATAATTTCCTGCTGCCGACCTCGTTTTAATTTAAAATTGCTGTAAAAGCTCGTGCTTTATTATATATGTGTGTGTGTGTGTGTGTGTGTGTGTGTGTGTGTGTAAAAATACGAGACGACCTCTTGCTGCGCGGAAAATCCGCGCGTTAAAAGCTGAAAAGTTTAAAATATCGTACATATACGTTCTGTTTCGTAAATAAGTATCCATTTTTAAGAGACAAAAGCCGCGCAGCTCAACGGTAGAAAAGCAGCTCGGTCGAAAGTGTGCTCGAATCGATTATCCAATACAGTAAAGTCACTTCGAATTCTTGGGATTTCTTAATAAAGCAAAGAGAGCAGTTGTCTTATCTGTCGTACATAAATCATAATGGAAGATTCTGCGTTCTCTAATGTCTTAAATATATAGATGATGCTGAATAAATGTGTTTTTTTCGAGGATCGTTCTTTTCTTTTCACTGCAAATTTACTATTCGTTACAATGTTTCGAGAGCATGTATTTGATATTTTGCTAAAAAAAAAGCAAAAACTTTGTAGTTAAATTTTTCTTCTCCAGAAACCATCCTGCAAAAAAATTTTTATTGACTGCATAAAATAGATTGAAACACTTTTATAAGGATGATAATTCTTACATAATTTTTCCTAAGCAATATGAGCGATTAATAAAAATTAAAAGCTAAAAATTTAACAATAATCATATGTTATTTTTTTTGCATTACATGCATTGCCAAATAGGTCATAAATATATTCCGATGGGATTCATTATGACTTTGTCGACTAACACAAGAAAATTTATATATAGTACCACAATCTTAAAGGCTACTGTCTGGAGAAAAGTTCTCAAAAAATTTCGAGGGAAAGAGGGGGAAACCCCGCGCGTCTAATACTAGCATAATACCAGCGTTCCCTTAATAATTCCGCCCTCGTCTTATGGACAGGTAGCGAAAACGACCTTTTTGCTTTGAGAGATGCGCGCCGGCTTGTATGTGTGTGTGTGTGTGTTTGTGTGTGTATGTGCGCGCGCGAGCGCGCATGTACAACCACGTCGACGGCACGGCACGCGGGCGTTTCTCGTCCTCTCCCTTTTTCACGAACGCCATCACGAAAAAGAAATCCATCAGTCGACGCGACGTTCGCTAAAACTTTTTAATTATCCGGGTAATTTGATAGCCGTGGAAAAATTCTTGCCCTTCCGCCCCCCCCGTCGTCCTCCTTCTACCACTCTATCGAACCATCGCTCGAGTACGTGCATGTACGTGTATATATATATATATATATATATATATATATATATATATATATACACATATAGACACGAGTACCAGGGTGAAAGATAGGATGAAGGGAAGAGACAGCACCGGGAAGGATATCAAAGGGGGATTTTCTTACCGGAGTAACTCTCGAATCTCTTTAAGAGTAGAGAACTCAAAGAGTGTGTGCATATATACATATATATATATATATATATATATATATATATATATATCGCTGGATAGTAAGTTTTAAAAGAAAATGCAATCTTGCCGAATTATTGTACTTAAGGGGAAAAGGGATGATTTGAAGAGAGGGGAATGTGGTACTCTTTACTCTTTAAGACCCACGGGCGCCATTTTGTTAAGTCGGAGATTACACACGGCGAGCCAACGGAACTGGCAAAGAAAGAAAGAGAATAGCGTCATAGAGAGAGAGAGCGAACGAGCGAGAGATAAGGGTTTATATATTTTTTTTAAACTGAATAAGACGAAAACTTCGCGCTTCGACGAGTCTCGCCGGGCGCGGCCAAGTGTACGGGACTGCGGGACCATTGTTTGCATTAATTTACGAAGGGGGTGCGGGGAGTCAGTTTACTATATATATATATATATATATATATATATATATATATATATATAATCAAAATGCCCAAAGACGACGGCCACGGCTTCGAGGGGTGCTCGAGTGAAATGTAGGTGGTACAGTAATAGTTAAGATTTTCAAGGGAGCCTTGATCTCCCCCCTCCCCCACGCTCAACCCTCAACCCTCGTTTCGTATATAAAGTCAAGTTAAATACATACGCCTTTTGAATTAAGGAAATTCTCTAGAGAAGCTCTAAAAGTTCTGATGCCCGTAAAAGTTTCGTTGTTATATGGGGGGAATCTTGAATGTAACGTGTTACCGTTATTCCGAAAGACTAGTTTAATTAAAATGCTCGGAGGTACGATGTCATTTTTCTAAAACCACGATGAAGATTTTATGGGCAACGTCAGTTATTTGGCAACTCTGGATTTTTCTATCTCGATGCATCGAAGATAACAATCGCGGATGAAACCGAAATTATCGATTACTCTTTCTCCTCCAGGCGGTCTTTGAGCGGAGCTCGAAGAAACGTAAAGTATTACTCAAAAAATAAATAAATAAATAAATACACAAACGAATAACAAAACGGGGCTGCGTAATAATTCCGCAACGACGGCTAAATTACGAAAATATATTTTAATAAGAGGGAGAGCATAATCTCGCCGTAGGAGCTGAAATACTCGAATACCATCCGGTTGGGCGCGCCGGGCTCGCTCGTCAAACGCGACCTTCCTACACACATGCACACACACACACACACACACACACACACACCTCTTTGTAAAAACGCTGGCTTTGCCATTCGTTAAAAGTCGAGCGCTTACGTGCCCAGCTTAAAACGGAATTCCGTATGTATATGACCAAAGAAAAAAACGAAGCGAAAAATATTCCCCCCTCCCCCGACCATATTTGACGGCGCGGGCATGTGGGCTCATCGTTAATGATGTCGCCTGGGTGACCGCCGCAGCCTCTCGCCCGTTTCATCGAATCTCCGCACGCACGCGCCCACGCGTGCATACACTCACACACACGGCGATATGTTCCCCGTATTATCGATTTTTTCGGAAAACGACTCGAGTGATTCGAGAGAAGAGTGCCCCTGCGAGGAGGGGCGCTTTTATCGACCTCGCCGAAAACAGGTGCCCTCTTCTCGCGAATCCAGAATTGCCCCTCGCTAATTCTCGAGGCTGCGACGTCGCGGGAGTTTCGCACATAAGTACACGCACGATCGGAAATTCCTTGCCGATAGCTGGCAAAGCGCGGTCTCGATGCATCGTTCGTGAAAAAAAAATTATACGAGCGATCGGGGCGTGAGACAGAACTTCGCCGGAGAGTTGGTGTTGAATATGCGCGCGAGAGAATAATGCGTGCGTGCAGAGCGTCGAGCGAGGAACGGGCTGAGGGGCAGGGAGCCTTCGACGGCGGACGTATTTTCATGATCAAAAGACTATAGGAATACATATATACATATATAGATATATGTGTGTATCTATCTATATATATATATATATATATATATATATATATATATATATATATATATATTTACGTACACGTACGACTTTCTCGGCTGTCGTTGGTTTCTACGTTCTCTATAGAATAGTGGGCCAAAGGAAAAGTCTCCCTCCCGGCCCTGGCACTACGTTAAAGGAAAGAGCCGGGGGTACGAGGAGGGGTTACGCGCACATCTCTTATATTACCGCACGCTTCGCGCGACTGCATTACATATCTGTTTCGAAGAAACGGAGCTTTTTTCTACTTTTTTTTTTCTTTTTTTTTTTTTTAATAATTTCAGGAAAAGTTCCAAAGCCTCCCTCTATATAAATGGAAATTGCTCCGGTCGGTTTCTGTCTCCGTCTCTCTCTCTCTCTCTCTCTCTCTCTCTCTCTCTCTCTCTCCATCCGTCTCTCTCTCCAATTTCAATTTCAGTTATATTATAAGTGCATAAGCGAGATTGAAGTAACGGGACGCCACGACGATTACTCCGGCTAAGCGCTTAATTATCCGTAAAACGAAGCAAAATTAGCGAGCCGCCCGCCCAGCGCCGGCTCGGCGCGGACTAACCCACCGAGGTGTACCGGGGGTTATATAATCCAGCCAGCTGACTTTCAAAGGTCCCGGATATAACGAATCTCCGGCGACGCGCCTCGAGATATTACCTACACGTGCGCGAAGAATGGCCAAAGGAGTTTTTTATCCGTCGGACAATGAGACTGAACTTCTTCGGTTTATCATAAATGCTGAAATGAACAGCGCAGGTATAGAGAAGGGAATCGAGTTAGTTAGGAAGGAATGATTTTTGCAAATCGTTAAAGAGAATTAGGTACGATAACGTTATAAATTTGTTTCGTCGAACGTATAAATTTTTACCCAGGCACTTTTGTTTGCCGAAAAATAGTAATAATGCGTGCATGTTGCATTCATTCCGAATCGGCAAAGTGGATTCCTGAAAAAAATTAACCTATAAATAAATCAGTACGCAATAATGTATTTATTATATGACTGAATTTTAATTTCGCGCAATTACTCAATGTATTATAGACTCTTCTCGGGAGGTAGAAAATTTTAATTCCACTCGAATGACTCTTCTACAAATATTTTAGGAAAAGATGAAACAAGCGAGCAGAGAAATGTACCATAAATGTATCGCACTAAGAATAAAACCCAACATTCATACGTAATTGTACCTGATATCGTAGGCAAAATTTTATGCAACATCAAGTAGTTTATTATGAAGTAAACTGAAGAAAGTAACCGAGGCTAACCTTGGATAATAGAAAAATAAATTAATACGTAATCCTCTCAGAACTAAATTGTATTGTATGTTGTATTTATATATTCCGTTATACGTCATATTTCCAGTACTTCCCCAATAACTGAATCGCGGATGCGCGACGGTACAAATGAGTAAAGTTTCAAAAACCCTTGTTGACGCGTAGTACGAAAAATTTTTGGAATCCCAGAGCTTTGCGCGCTCTTGGTTTATTACAATTTCGCCAATACGACGGGCGTAAAATTAGACGAAAGAGAAATTTCATCGCGGCATAAGCAGGAAAAAAGTAAAGAGGAACGATACCGTAGTCGAAGAGCTGGCTGCTCGAGTTTGAATTTTTAATCGATATAATAAATATTGCTTTGTTTAAGAAGAATTCAATTACGAAACTTTTTGGAAAATATTTAATTAAGCGTGTGGAACATTACAGCCGCCCGCAGTCAATTGCTATGCTATCGTCGTTCTTTTTTTTTTCATTGAAATTGCAGGAAAAGGCCAACCAGGCTAAAGAATAAATATTACCCCGCATATACACGGCCGATGCTCTGGTCAGCGATGTCAGCACGAGCGGAGAAAAAAGAGTTTTTTTTTCTTCCGTTTTTTAATCTCCCACGTATTATGCTTGCTACGCTACAATTTGGACTCTCTGCAATTAGGATTTTGTTTAACAATTAATAATGCACAGAATGCCCTAATTAAAACTTTTTTTCTATCCAAGTTTTACTTAAAACTTATAATTCGATTTAAAAAAAAAAAAAAAAAAAAAAAAAAAAAAAACAAGAAAAAAAGAAAGAAAGAGAGAACGAGGGGAAAAAAGCTCGAGTACAATGGAAAGGGGATTTCACGCTGTGGACGGTGCAAAAACATTTGAGTCCTGAAATAATGCTGCGAAGGCACGTCGTGGCGCAGCCGAAGAATTAATTTTTAATTTTGAAACAAAGAACGCTTTTCTTGAATAATTCCATATATTATATAGTAATTTTTGATACGTTATTCATACACTTGGAAAATACATGAGAGAGAGAGAGAGAGAGAGAGAGAGAGAGAGAGAGAGTGTGTGTGGGTGGGTGGGTGGCTGTGTGTGTATGTGTATGTGTGTGTACGCGCGTCTCTAAGAGAGGGGGGAGACTTAATATACTTTCCAAGTAGAAAAGGTTTGATTTATGCGAGAAATTACGTATTCCAGTCCTGCGGCACAAGACGATTTGAAAAAAAAATGAAAAAAAAATGAAGAAGAAGAAGAGGAAAAGTAAAGATGGATTTATTTTCGGCTTCGACCCCCTACCCACCGCCATTGTCCAGCTTATCTTAAGCAGAATACCCGAAAATGATCGTTCGGCTCCGAATTTCCGAGCCGCGCGCGGCTGTATGTAATATGTGGAAGAATATAATATATAGGGTTATATCAGTTTGTATGCTGCCTTATACACATATACATATATATACATCTATATATATGTGTATATGTGTGTGTGTGTGTGTGTGTGTGTGTGTGTGTGTGAGGCAAGGCCGGTCGCGCACAGCCCCCACGAAGAAAAATCGTCACCGCGTCCGTGGCTCGGAAAAAAATTCGCTCAACTCCCCATCCCCCCAGCCCCTATAAAAATGTAACCATTTGCTATACCGGGAGCCAGCCTGGGAATTTTCCTCGTACCGAATCACGTAACGTTTGTAATGCCGCGCCGCGTCGCCCATTTTGAAATTGTATACGTGTACCGGGTTAGAATTCCATTCCGTTGCCCGTAATTCGCTTCCTAACAATTAAACGTTTTAGGGATAAATCTGCTTATCCCCTTCGTGACGTTCTTCGCATTTTATTTATCGCGCGTCACGGGGAAATATCCGCTCCGAGGATTTATATATATATATATATATATATATATATATATATATATATATATATAAAGAAGCTTTTTGTCCGGATAACATAATGGAGCCAATTACGAGAGAAGCTGTACCGTCGCCTGAATAATCCGAAGATCTCATAGTATATTTTCTCTTTTATCGGGCGACGGCTCTTCCAGTGTCGAGGAACAGAATGGCATAGCTATATGCCGATGTCTATAGTCTCGATTCTGCCAATATAAAGCAGTCGCGATTTACATTGAAATATATATATATATATATATATATATATATATATATATATATATATATATGAGAACTAAGACGGCAACTACTACTAAACTGTGAGATGATATTTGAGTACACGTGTATCGATCAATGTTATTATGAATAAAGAACAAAGCCGACGAAGTATTTGAGAGGAGAAATCTGTTCTGGCGGAAGTTATATAAGCTGCTAAAGTTTCAATATTATAGTGTGTATATATATATATATATATATATATATATATATATATATATATTGTATACTGATAAAGGAAGCTCGAAGCTTAACAGATTTTCCGTTCGAGTTACGTCGCTGTATACGTACGTTTTTACTCCTTTATTTGCGCCCTAGCCATACTTAGTAGCGATACTTGTATCCTATTGTTATTTCGTTCATTATCTATTATTACTATTTAGAAACAAATATTGAACGATGAAACGAAATTTTTAATGTATTTTTATTGCAGTGCTGCCTCGTTTCAATCACAATTCGAAACTTTGAAAATCCGACGCTCGGGCAGATCGAATACTCGTGGGAGCCGTTCGAATCCTCGGACCGCTCGATCACCTCTCGAGCTTTTCGCGCAGCTGGAACTGGCTCGAACACTTAGAACGCGATCGAATAAAAAGTTCCAGTCCCAGTGTCAACGCTAAGCTCACAGGGACTAAATATATAATACAATGCGTAAACTAATTTCGAAAGTAATTCACATCCAACAATGATAATAGACAGTAGATTATCTACTTTTATTATTTAAATGTAAAACTTGTGCATAAGTAAAATGTAAATTTGGCTGCTTTCTACTAAAGCTAAAAAGAAAAATATATTCGTTTAATTTGCTCTTATTTTGTTAGTCCGCACTGCTCTTAATAAAACATCGCTGAGAACGCGCTGGATTATTTAGATATATAACTTGAGCGTTGTCTGTATGAAAATATATGCTAATACAACATTTGTAACGGTCTTTTCCACCCAGAAATTTTCTTCCCCCTTGCTATGGTTTAAGCTCCGCGGGCAGTCGAGCAAGATTGAAATTCGAAAAAGTAGGTTAATAAAGCTATGCAATATGCATTTCTTTTATTATTACAATAGTTAAGCAGTCTTCTGTTACCGTGTAAGAAGAGTAATTATGTATAAGTAGATTAATTTCATGTAAGTTCGTTACAAAACACCAGTTTCTTCGGTCGTTTTTGAATTTAATCCAATTTACGTTTTCTTTCAAAATCCGATAAATTGCAATCATCCACGTAAAATTGCAAAATTTACTCATCGATTAATGATGCATACGACGATTTACAGAATTGATTAATAATACAAAAATTAAAGTAAAATAAAAACTTTTTTTTTAACTTACATTCTTGACAATTCTTTACTGGAATCGATAAAATTTTTACTTTTCCAAGGTTTCAGGATTGTTCAGAAACAAATTAGTTCTTTAGTATTTTATACAATATTGCCGAACAGAATGTTTCTTAATTAAAAACTTCCTCCATTCGTTCGAGGAAAGATGGAGAATTTCAAATGAAATTTTTTAAAAAGAATCATCGATTTCCTTAAATCTATGCGTAAAATTAAATGAAAATAATGACAGTAGCACATCCAGTACGGGCTAACTAACAGAATACCACCCGTCCACCGTACTAATCACCAAGAGCGGATTATTTAAAACTTTCCGACTCGTTTCCCTACTGCAGAGCGCTTAATATCTCCATTAATTGCCACCGTCAACCGCCACCAACCACCCACCCCACTTGAGCCGAGCCACCACCTGACTCCCTTAATTGACGCACTCGCGTCAAGCTGCATCATCAGCGAGAAGCGGGACGCTCGGCGGCCGCGGCGCGGCAGAGGACCCGCTCCCAATTCCTCCTCCGCCGGAAAGCCAAAGAAGCCATTCATAATGCATCCCAGCCACCGACGTCGCGTCTATATATATATATATATATATATATATATATATATATATATATATAATATCCCCGGGACTCCCATTGTCCGCGACGCTCGACGCAGCTGGCTCTGGATTATATTTTGTATATACGGGGTGTACGACAGGCAGGAGGGATATTTTCTGGCGCGACGCTTCGTGATCGCGCTGTTGCGGTGAATAATGGAAGAATAAATTATTATTATTATGGAGCTTGGTCGAAAGAATTGACCGATGTACTTCAGTTTGAACGTAATCTTATTTTTTAACCACGGCCATTTGACTCGAACCTAACTTCATTGCGCAATGAGATGGCGCCTCGCGTGCGAGATTCGTTGGATCTGCTAATGCAATGAGACGGGCAATCGAATCAAATCTTTTTTCGAATTTCCGATGTCCAAGTAGTAGTCACTATTTAAAAGGCAAAAGTGTATATTTAAGCGACGTTCATAAATGGCAGTGAATTTAAAACCAAAGTCAATTTTGTACATCGAACCCTAGAAATTAAAACCGAATATTGGTAGTTTTTAACAATTTGTTATTAAAGTTAAGTAAGTAAAAATTTAAGTAAAAAAGGTTAAGTAAAAATGATATCAACAATGAACCATTTGGAAATTTCAAAAATAAGATTTAATAAATTTAACGATCTCAATTTGGCAAACAATCGTTCGCAGTCTAATGAAATTTTTAATATAACCGTATTATTCTATAGGAATTCCTATAGGATTATATTCATAATATTGCCAAATGTATTAATAGCAATATTGACCTCAATTCATGGATAAAACTAATTAAACACTGATTTCTTCGTTTAAATTATACCGTTAAAAGTGTCAGATGGCGTCCCCGTTTTTATGCCCCTCGCAATTCTGCCCACAATTAAGCTTAGCCTACCGAATTAATCTCAGGTTAGTAATAAAGGACGTCAGCACCTGCTACCCAGCCCGGGACTATTTTCACTGCAAAACTCAAAACGTTAAAAAATTGACGTTATACGAAAAGAATGATATACCAATTAGAACTTTTCAGAATTCTTCACGCATACGTTTTGTACGAATTACGCGGATATTATAAATAGATTTTCGTTCATGCTCATTCAGAAATTTCAGATGTTAATGTTAATCGATCTATAAACATAATTATTAATTTTCTTATTATTAACTTATTAATTTTCGTTAATAATCCTTACCGTACATTCAGTAGGGATCAAATCCATAACTTTGCAAATGTAAGCGTTGCCAATTAAACGATAACAAAGACAATTTCTTTAATTGTCCTGGAGTCGGTCGAAGCTTGCCAATTTCACGGTTAATCCTCCCCCAGCTCCGTCTCCGATATAGCTCTCTACTTTTTCTTAATTGGTGGCCGCAGCGAATTAATTTACAAATCCAGCCAATCCTTTTCTACGCGCGACGCCGTCCTGGAAAGTTGCTCGGTGGGCTGTGTCTTCGTACTTTCGCCACACTCTGTATAACGTACGATGGGGCAGTAGACGCCACTTCTCCGAGGCCTTATTAGCGTCTCTATATATATATGTATACACGCCACCCCCGCGCGATTTTTCAGTCGCTTATACATATAGCTATATACACATATATATACGTATGTATGTATGTACGTATATATAAAGAGTTCATAACAACGAGAAATTCACCGAGGCATCTCTCTTCTGCTCTCTGTCCACAGTGCGGCGCCGCCGAGGGTGACCCGGTCGGCCGTCACATTCGCCGCCCGCCCCCTCCCCCTGCCCGCCGCTAAAGCCGCTGCGCCGTCGGCCGGCGGCCCGGGCGCCATGGCCCGGGGGCCGCTTGGCTGGCTGATACTGGCCGGCTGCTGGTGCTGCTGCTGCTGGCTCCTCGGCGGGCCGAGGCGACCGCTCGCGGCGTCCGCCTACCAGGTGAACAGGAACAGCAACGGCGCCGAGGACGGCTCGAAGCTGATAAGGATCGTGGGCGACATCATCTTCGGCGGCCTCTTTCCCATGCACGAGCAGGTAAATATATATATATACACACAAGTAATATATGCACGCGCGTGCGTGCGTACGTATGGGCGTGAGTAGGAATGATATAGATCGTTCTTTTAATAATATTTTATCTGTCTATGTTGATCTCTCTCGGCATCGCTCTATTTATCTCACCACACCATATATGGGGTCTTAAAAAATCATTTCGAATTCAGTCGCTCATATGACCATTAATAGAAGATTATTTTCTGAGCCTGATTGCATAATAATGTGTATGAAGTATCAATAATTTTCCTCAATTTTTTTTTTGAATTTTAATCCTATTATTTTTATTATTTATTTAAGGAAACGTCATATTAGTTAATCACGATTTTGACGACCGTGTTTTACTATGACATGTCCTCATTCTGTATCCTTATTCATAAATATTTTATTTAAATTATTATATTTTTAATGTTCTCTCCCATGGATTAAAACATCGAATTATAATTATATTATAATTATATTATAATTATAATTATTTATTATATTTCATGGCATTTAAAATGAGATTTTTAATATCTTCATACTTAAGTGTTCGCTCGTTAATTCCTTGTACTCAAGTTCGTTCTAATAAGGAAAGATACAAATGATTATAAGTACAATTTAATAATTTTGAAATAATAAAATATTACCTTTTTTAAGAGCGAAAATGTAGAAGTTTTTAATTTTGCTGACCGATTAATAATGGAAAGGAATATAAGGAAAGTGTCAAATACTTTTATACTGCAAAAACGATTCGTAATTTGTTCGGTCTTGTTATGACGTCAATGCAGCAGCTGGTTATACTCTGTTCTTCTCGATCTCATTAGGAAACAGAAATACAAAATGAAGTACAAATCCAAAACATTGGGATAATTTGTTCCTTTAAACAATTTCATTGATTTATTTAATTTGATTAATATATTAAAAAATATCTTAATTGTATTTATTTAAGGGTGCAGAAAAGCACTTTGTAAAAACATATGGAAGAAATTATCAAAATAGTGATACGTTTATGGTGTCAGATTCTCTGAAAAATTACGAATCATTCGATACAGAACAGAAATTAGATTACTCCGGGGGCAGTTTTATTTTTCATACTGATGCTTCTATTATCTCTCTACATATGAAAACGTTCGTGGATACATTTGAATATAAATAGCTACTCTGAATTCATGTATGCTTATGTAAAACACTTAACATTACGTAAATTAAGTTAGCATAGGATAAAATTAATATAATCCTTATAATTAATTAAATAATGAAAATGAAAAATAATTTTTTATCTCTAATAATTACATTAAACTGAATTTTTTTAACGGAAAAATAATCATTCGCAAGATTTATCATCGCTTTAATCTCTATTATAACCTAACGTTTCTTTGAGCCCCTTTTAATACTAACAAGGAGAGGCTCTCCTTATCGGAGAACCAATTTCGTGCAGAAGTTTAAAAATGTTTTAAATATAACAAAAAGAAAAACTGAAAACCTTGTCGTTCTTTTAATCAAATGGCCTTGCTTCCCATTAGTTTTAAGTAAATACTGAATAAAGATAATAATAAATTTCTTTCTCAGCGGAAGAGCATAAAAGTAATCTTGTTTCTGACGCATTAGTTCCTATTTCAAATTAGAATTGTTTTAATGATGTGAATTTTTAAAAATTTTTTAGGAAATTTCAATCAAAAGCGAATAAAACTTTTTCAAATATTTTTACATATTTACATCAATCAATGTTTCAATAAACCTTATATATATTATATAAGGTTTAAATACAAAAGACAGAATAGATTGAAATATTCAATCATTCACTTTAGCTTAAATTATCATGTACAATTCATTATTAAAATATAATCTAAAAAATAATCAGAGAAACTAATAGTAATAGATTAGATACTTTAATAAATTCATACTATTCAATTCATTAATATTATGCATTTATTCATATTTAACATTTATTTATTCATTCCATTACTATTTATTTAAATAAAATCAAATCATAATTTTAAATCAACCTGATATTCTTGGATGCACTTCAATAGTATTAACGGATCACCTTCTCTTGAACTATAATATTATATACTGGTATTTAGATTTAATATTTAGAAATATTTAAAAATTTTATTTGCTGACTATGTAAATTTCCTAAAAAATCTTAAAAAATTCACATCATTTAAAACAATTGTAATTTCAAATAGGAACAGATCAGTTATAAACAGCATAAATGTTATGCTCTTCAACTAAGAGAGAGATACTTAAAGTAGCAAGAAAGCATAAAACTTTCAAATCCACAATTAACTGTCTATGCAATAATAAAGTACAAATTTACTATTTTGATACAGTATTTACTTAAAGCGCATGGGAAGCAAGGCCCGTTTGCATAAAAAAACGGTATGGTTTTTAGTTTTACGTAATATTTAATACATTTTTTAGCTTCCGGAGGAAATGGGTTCTCCGGTGAGGTGAGCCTCTCCTTGTAAGTTATAAAAATTATTTTATTGGGACTGTCTAATTTCGAATGTTTGTAAGATGCAGTTTTTATTTCGCTCATTACATGGATTTTTATTTTAATGAGTAATTTTAATTATCCCTCTACCTAGAGTCCTTTTTAAGTTATGTAAACAATATGAATTTTCTGCGATTACTTTATGCTGCAAGTATTGATTAAAATAAAAAAAAAATTAAAAAAGCGTAGCCTAATTATACTTTGCACGATAATATATGTTTTTGATAAAAGTTACCTTTTCCTAATGTAATTTCACGCGCACCCGTTTTTCCGCAGGAGCCTTATCAATAGTGTAGTCTGGATCTCCTGGTAAAAAAAAAGTCACCTACGTAATCCAGCTGGAATCCATCATGAATCCATTTCGAATACCGTGGATTTTTTTTCTTTTTTACATGGACATCCAAAAGTTTATATCCCCGGATTTCCAAATGAATTTGCTGATGCCAAAAAAGGAAAATCCTATCTGAATCCACGACAGCCCAAACAATTTCCATTGGATTCCCGGTGGATCCCGGCTGGATTACGCGCGCGAACTTTTATCCATAAATCCAGACTACACTTCGAATGGGGCGGCAAGCTGTCGGACGTAAATGATTTTTAACTCGATCCCGAGTGCAATGAGGTCGCGGGACGAGGGAGAAACGTAAAACGCGCGTCGGGGGTTAATTCTCGCGCGTCGCCTCCTCGGGCGAGCAACGGACAATGCGGCTACGCGTCCGGAAGTTATCGCGAGAGCGAGGGAGTGACCGAGAGAGAGAGAGAGAGAGAGAGAGAGAGAGAGAGAGAGAGGCGTAAAGAGCGGCCCCGTCCATTCCCGGCGATGCCTCCTCGGTTTACAACTTTCTATTTGTATGTATATGTATATATATATATATATATATATATATATATATATACACGAGAATGGCCCTGATGAATTGTATAATGCCCAAGTCGTATCCGCGTGTACAACGCCGCCCATGCCGCCGCCGCCGTCGCGGCGTCGGGCTTTATACAAGCGCGGAAACACCGGTCAGACGTTCTTCGTTAGGAATTCAAGTGCTTCCGGGGCGCGATGGTTTATGACCGGCTACGCGCCCCAGCTATACGAGATCGCTCCCCGGCTGAATTACCTAACAAACGCGCCCCGCCTCGCCCACCCCACCGACACCCTTCGCGAAAATGCTCGAATTCGTTTATACAGTTACGGCATGTGCTTGCGCGTTTGCATATATAAATATATATATATATATATATATATATATATATATATATATATATACGTATACGGATTCGGCTAAGTATAGAGATAGAAACCCACTTGAAAATTTGCGAAGAGCAAGCGTTTCACATCCGCGCCGACCTTTCCCGAAGAATCACCGTTCGTATATATATATACATATATATAGTATGTAAGTATGTATGTATATTGAATGTAAGTATGTATGTATGTAAGTATGTATGTATATAGTATCTATGTATATTTGAAGGAGACCTTGCTCGTTGACTCTGAGGGCGAAGGTGATTTTAACACCCCCCCCCCCCAAGAACTTCTCCGTCCCTCTTCGCTACTCTCGAACGACTATTTGGCTTGCTTAAATGTATATAATGGAATGAAATTAACCCTCCCCCTTCCTCCACCTGCCTCGTCCGCGGAGGGCGCCTTACTCTCAAGGGCCGAACAGGGGAATTGGCCCGTTTTATATGGGCGTGGCTCACACCTGTAACAATTGCCGCGGATGACGGTGAAAGGGGAGGAGAAACATAGGAGAAGGGAGTTGACGAGTTGCGCGTATAATTGCGCAACTTAACGCGTTCCTATTCATGTAACATGTAATATGTATATACGTGGATAATATATTAGTACGTAGTTTGCTCTCTCTCTCTCTCTCTCTCTCTCTCTCTCTCTCTCTCTCTCTCTCTCTCTCTCTCTCTATATATATATATATATATATATATATATATATATATATATATATATGTGCGTGTGGGGGTGGGGGGTTATGTGTTTTGTATGTGTATACATATTGATGCCGAAAATTTAATTGGTATATACAGATAGACAAAAAATAATCTCTCGAAAAATTCAATGTATATTTGATTATTATTTTTTTTCCGTTCCATTTACTTTTTTATATGTATAAAATTCAATTTGAAAACGTTTTTGATAATATGATCCCTGCGTTTCGAATTACCACAAAAATTATACGTATCTGATTCGGTGCAAATTAATTGGAACAAACGAAGTTATTATTTGAATATTGCCTTGTATACCGTACAAATTTCTCCCTTAAACGAACATGTTCGACTCGATTTTTAGATAAATAACATCATTTGTACAACTATATATACATATATATATGTATATAACGGGTTTATTATATACACGTTTAAAAAGCCGTTTCTCTTTCAACATTTGCTCGGTTTGTAATTTTCAAATTTCTGCTATAAAATTAAATTTAATATCTCATGGTAACAAGATTGTTCAAAATTCCCAAGATATAAAAGTGGCATGTATACGTGCATATACACGCACATATATATATATGTGTGTGTGTGTGTGTGTGTGTGTGTGTGTGTGTGTGTGTGTGTGTGTGTGTGTGTGTGTGTGTGTGTGTGTGTGTGTGTGTGCGCGTGTGCGTGCGTGCGTGCGTGCGTGTGTATGTGTGTGTATGTTACCATAAAACCTAAAATTGCCTCCTGTCCAACGGGCAATTTCTGCACAGATAACGACCTTTATAATCAAATGCTTTGTGCAATCTAATGGATTATCCGTTTACGTTCGTTCATCTGGTCGTTAGGGGGAAAATCCATTTACAATCTATGTTGTATTAACTTGCCTTACGGCTACCTTATCTAAACTAATGGGATAGCCAATATTTAACTTTAAACGTAATCTTATAAAGTATCACTGAACTGCTTGATTAGTAAAGGGAACCCAATTATTTAATTCGATCGCGACGTGAAAGTTTGTCACCCTAAATATATATATATACGATAATAGAAACTTTATTAAACATAAATGGATTATTTAGTGGATTATTAAAATTACTGTGTCCGTAATGTTATTTGAAACAAAGGGTTCCTATTTCATTGAGCGCAAATGTATGATTCCGGTCAAGTCAATGTTCAAAAAATTCTTGTAGAAATTGATTAAATTAAATTCAGAAATTATTTTTTGATTAAAGAACTATTTATTTAATTCCAAAATAGTTTATTTAAATTACGCAAAGGTTTTAGTAATTTGCGTAAACGGTTTACTTAGGACGATTTAAATAAATATCGATGTAAAGTTGCAAAGTTCCCTTTTAATTTGGCCCGTTAAATTCATTTTTATTAAGGCCTTTTTGGCAAACTAACTGTATGATGATATTTATGCATATACACATACAACTATGCAGGAAAAAATTTAATGTTCATAATTCTATTTTGTTATTACGTGATAAATTTTGATAGATTTAATTGTTATTTTCCATAATGTTTTTTTTTTATTTCGTGGCTTTATGACTCTTTGACGCACTTTTCAATCTTTCGAAAAATTACTCGCATTATTTTCGTAACACGATTTAATATAATTCGTATTGATTTATAAACGGCTCACTAATAATATTTAAAGATTATACTCAGAAAAACATCCGCAATTTTTTATGAACAAGACTTTTATACAACACTTTTTGTTCGATGGCATTTTGATTCCTTTAAATTGATCTTCAATTCTTGAACAGCGTAATAGTTAATTAATATGTCGACAATTGAAAAGCACACTTAAGGAAAGCTTTGAGATATGTTGAAATCTGAAGTAATCTAGATAATAGAGTCTAAACAATGTACTATAAAATGACGTCATTCTTCAACATCAATTTCTATGTTAAAAATGATTAGTCAATATTACGTGAATTTTGAGGTCTCTTATTTGAATACTTTGCATCTTAATTGAAAACTTGCATCATGCTCAAAATCATAACATTAAATAAGTTATGCATAATATTTCATATGAATTTGTATTTTAAATGGAAACGTATTGAAATTATAATAAGTTAAATTCGATATTTTAAGAGTTCAATCGATTACGTCAAAAGTTATTCGGAAACAAATTGATTGGAAATTATATTTTTGAAATTTATAGTAAATGTTTCACCGTAAGTCACATTTTGGAGTCGTCAGTAAAACGACAGGTGATGTATTATTAGACGTACGAGGGGAAAAATTATTATTTGCTACTTATAAATTAAAAGAATATCATTTTACCCGTGAGAAATAATACGATAAAAAAGCTTCTCTTACCAAGGGCATTACGATGCTAAAAAATTAGGCTCACAAATTTATGACTTCGATGTTTTAAGAAATTACAAAATAATGTGCTCCATTGTTGGCTCATGCTGAAACAAACGAGATTCACCTATTTATACTCTTTCATTTGATTATTTCTCACAAGTGAAACGTAGACAAATTTCATGAGTATAACTTAATTGCAATTCGCGATAAATTTTTTTTCGAAATAATCTTTCATGTATTCAATTTAACTCGTGAAACGTCGATTTGAAATTATTATGATTATTGGTAAATACAAATATTAGTGATTTGTAGCTTTTGTTTCGTCCTTTATATCGAAATCTGTAGACATTTCATATTTTACCATATACTTTTTCAAGCATTCGTCGTCTTCGGCTGCCCCAATCGATTCTAAAAAAGCGATTGCTTGTCGTGCTGGCGGTTTGAAACTTGTTTCCTTTTAATAAAAAAAAAAAATTTGTTTTTTTTCTCCTAATAAATTAGCATATTTCATCGCGACTTGTCCAAACGGAACGATCTAATTGCATCGACTATCGCGATAGCTTTATGACTAAATACATCCATCGTATTGGACGGAAATACGATGTTTACGTACGATATTTCGCCGAATTTTCGGCCCTTTCGGTCGTGTATGTATAGAAGCCGGCCGCGAGGAGCCCGGGGTAAAGCGCCGGCGAGCCGGGGCGTTAATCTCATTCCCCGTGCGCCATCAGCCGTGAAATAACGAAATTCCATAGAGAAGTTCTTCCTGCGCTTTATCGAATCCGTGTATATATATATAATATATCGTGAAAGAAGCGAAAACGCACGCGGCAAAGGCCATTTATTAATTTCGACGAGCGAAGAAACGACGATAAACATGGATATGGACTCGAATGGAACTGATAAAAATCTGGATCGTCGCGCGGATGGGAGTGGATTTGGGAGGGGGGTGGACAAAATTGATTCGCAGCGATTTTCTCCTCTATGTACCGTACATACTTACACTGGGCGCGCGGCAACGACATCTATACTTCAAAAAAAAAAAAAAAAAAAAAAAAAAAAATAAGAAGAAGTAATCGCAACAAACCTACAAGTCTGCAACTCCATGATATACTTTTATCCCGTGAATCATTCGGCGAGGCTTCCGAACTTTCGAGCATTTCTCATGTGTGTGTGGGCGTGCACGAGTCTGCCTGTGCATGGATATATACACATCGGGCTATAGAAACCGCACGGGATCTATTTTCTCGCGTCGTGCATATATAGAGTAGTCGCGCGTTTCAGCCAGAATAGCAGAGATGCCGAGAGTGCGGAACTGAACGTGAGAGAGAGAGAGAGAGAGAGAGAGAAAGGTAGAAGAATAGTTTGAGAAGGAGTGAGAAAGGGGAAACACGACGAAAGGGGGAGGAGGGTGAATTATAACGTGCGAGGATACAAGCGAAACCGTATCCATACACGTACGTGTAGGTATGCCTCGCTCGCCGCGCAACCGATGTATGCTGTATAAACGGTCGAATAGCTGTGACATTTATACATACATACATATATGAATATATATATATATATTTATATATATATATGTACGCGCGCACGCACGCATACAGTAACCTAAGCGTCCGCCCGCGCATGACTCTCTCACTCTCATTCTCTCTCTCTCTCTCTCTCTCACGCGACGTACGTATTACAATAATGCGCGCGTGTTGCAGGTATCCGGAACGAGCGGTCAGCCGCCCTGCGGCGCCGTCAAGGAGGAGAAGGGCGTGCAGAGGCTCGAGGCGATGCTCTACGCCCTCGACCAGATAAACGCGGACGGCCAGCTGCTGCCCAACACGACCCTCGGCGCTCTGATCCTCGACTCGTGCAGCAGCGACACCTACGCCCTCGACCAGAGCATGGAGTTCGTCCGCTCGTACATGAATCAGGTATGGGCATGGTGTATGGGTGTGTGTGTGTGTGTGTGTGTGTGTGTGTGTGTGTGTGTGTGTATGCCCGCGTGTGTGTTACACGCGCGTGCGTCCGCGTTACGTGTGCCGTTGTAGGACCGAGGGCGGGCGGCGCCGTTGTATGTATACTACACGCAGAGGAATCGAGCTGTCCTCTTTAAGGAGATTTCGGAGGTTCTTCGACAACGTCGCCAGATCGTGAGCGATTTCGCGGCTGCGCGTGTATAAAATTGGTTCGCTTGAAATTTAGGAAAAAAATAATTCTGGCGAAAGAATGAAACATATAATGTCTCTGTTATTTCGGAATTAAAACGAATTTATAGTTATGAGAGAGCATATATGTATTATGTTAATATCATTTATGTAGTAATACGTATTGAATTGTATTAACGTACATAATAGGTGGTTCGTAGTTCTATTAATTGTGAATTATTTTTACTTGAAGTCACAAAAATGTTGGTAGTAGTTTATTTTTCTTTTCAATGCTTGCTTTATATTTGCGATTTTATTGTGAAATTTCAGAGAGAAAAAATTCGTTACTTTATTCTTTTTCTTTTAATACATTATTTTTTTCTAAAAAAAATTTATGTGGCTTTTCGCTGCCTTTATAGTTAAAATGAAAAAAAAATGTGGCAGAAATTTGATAGTTTAATAATTAGTCTATTTGAAATTTGTTTCGAATTGTTTAATATATATTATAATTGTTTAATACAAAACTAAATTAGTACTATTGTTAAATAAAAGACACAATTGTATACTTCATTCTGAGAAAGCCATTATAGAAGCTAAACAACATCGATCTCAATTCAATTAATAGGTTGTCCATAAATTACGTAACTGCACTCTATTTTACCTTCCTGCCGCCTTCGTGTAACTATCGTACATTTTCCACCAACCCTCTTTCTCCGTTACGTAATGTTTTTTTTTTTAAATTGTTTATTTCGATTTTCAACCACGTATGAGCATTCTAATAGCTACATTAGGTAAGACCCAGTGACAAGTAAAAATTATTATCGATTGCTAGAATTTGTCAATATTGTAGCGACGTCTTAACGTCTTAACATCTTAACGAACAAAATATCTAATTCCGCGTAATTTCGTTCAATTGAGACGACGATAGAAATGCCGAAAATTGGCTGCACTATCTATGCTTCCCTTCTCCGCGCATCAGACAAAGTCAGCGCCGCGAAGATTAAAAGTTTCACTTCGAATTGAAAATTTTTCACAATAGTCGAATGAGCCACTTCCGCTCAGCCGTATAATTTCATTATACTCACGATATCGGCCCGGCAATTTCCCATTTCCCGATCTTCAATTATAATAAATGATTTAGAAAGCCGCTTTTTCTCCTCGCTGCGATTCGAAATTTGGAATTGTAAGAACAACTGAGCGAGCGATTTCGGATTTCAAGCTACCTTCTCAAACTCAGCCTGACCATTGCCATACCCATTCCACTCTACATCTTCCATGTTAATCTATTGACTGCAGAGCTACAGTATTCGGCTTTTACACTGTTCCCTCCATATCTGATCAACTATTTCTTACAGCTCTAACGTTTCACACATATATATATGAATATAATTACAGTGTACAAATCGTGGCAAAACACCAAGTTCTAAATCTTCGCATTACGTTGGGCGGCTACAGTGCGAGGAAGGGGTCCCTCGGCAGTTCCTCTCTCGGTCGTTACGGCACTAAGCCCCCAGCTCCCCGCCCTCCCCCCGCCAAAAAACCTCCTCGCGAGCGAGACTCGTCGTTGCTCTCCTCCTCATCATCCCCCCCCTCTTTTTTTCCATCCCAGCCTCACGGCCCCGCCATCTCCGCCGCCGGCTGGAGTCTTCACTCTAATGAACCTTCTATTACCGCGGAGGACGGGATCTCGAGAGCCGGCGGGCCAGTGACTACACTTTGAATAGTTCCCTCGCGTTTCTTTATTATACCTGTGTATATGTAGCCATATTATGTTGAAAACACTCGGGGAAGCAACCAGCGTCACTTTTGTTGCTTTCGTGCGTTCATCATATATATATATATATATATATATATATATATATATATATATATATATATATTTCGCGAATTTTTAACGACTCGCTCTCGAATGCTCGCTTTTATATTTATATATGTATGTGTATAAAAGCTATATATATATATATATATATATATATATATATATATATATATATATATTGTTGCGGTGATGGACTCGCTACGTGACGTAGCGCGGCCGCTACCGATGACAGCGCTGTATCGTCTGGGCTGCCCGCTCTGAGCCTTTTACGGGGATTATATCAGTTTTGAGCTTCGACGCGTCAAAAGGGAAAATAAAAATAATAAAGCGAGCGAGTGTTTTTTTTTTTTTTTGTTATTGTTGTTGGTTTCCTCACGCGGAAGAAGACAAATGGCACGACGCAATGTCGTACGTAAGCGCGGCGGAATTACTTTGTCAGTTACATCGATGGGTGCTTTACTTTTATTTTATTCTGGTAGTGAAAAAATACTCTGGTAAGGTTTTCATCTTTGTCAGTACAAAATTATCATCTCAGCCATTATCAATAGGAATTCTGATAACTTTTCTTTGTTTTTATTGCCGTTCATTTGAATGTTGTCGACACTGCAAAAGAACAACAATACATACATACAATTTGGAATCCTTGATTCTGCCGAGACCATTCGATAGTTAAAGGGAATATAGTCTTGAAAATTGAATCGTAACTGAACAATAATAATGTCATCTAAACGATACCTTCGATTAAATTCCTTATATTTGTGGATTAATAATCTACGTGTTTTTAAAATGTTCTAAAAGCAAATTATACAATGTATCGTAAAAAAGGGGCTATACGTAGAAATAATAGGCGAAACGTGTCCGAATGAGATAATCAAAAACCTTTTTATTGATGTTTTTATTCGGACTAATGTAACGAGCATTAGTGTCGGCATAGATAACATTAAAACCATATAAAAACAAAAAACATATTTTATGCATATAACATATATGTATATATATAACTATATATATACACGATTAAAATTAAAATTTTCGTGTACATAAATCAAAGTCGGGATAAAATTTATATGAAAATATACCGTCATATATAAGAACTAGATTACAACTCTGCTATATTTTATATTTATATATACATACATAGATATACTCCATTCTCAAAGTTTCTCCCGACATTTCCCGAAACTATGATATCCTGAAACCGCGAGCGCAAATCTTGCGACTAGAAAAAAAAAAAAAAAAAATTGGAAAAACGAAAACCTAAAAATACAAGGTCGCTAACCCAAAAGCCCTGGACGACGCCTGAAAACAGATTTTCCAGCGCATCGTCATCGGCTAATCCGTTTTCGATCACCGCGAGCCAGCCCATCCCGCTTATCAACCACATTCGTTCGCTCGAGTCTCCGCAAGCGCGCGCACGCACGCACACACACACACACACAGGTAGGCTGTACAGCCAAAACATCGACGAAATTTCAATCGCGAAAGCCAAATGGGCGAATAAAAGAAGAAGCAAAAAAAAACAGAGAAAGGGAAGCGAATAAAAAACAAAAGAAAACGAGAGCGCATGTCGGAAGCGTCATCTCGACTATATATATAAAGCTGTGTGTATATCTATATAGAATCGCGAACGAAAGAAGCGCGTGACAGCGTGGCTTCGGGGGGGGGGGCGGTATATATATATATATATATACTCAACCGATGCGACCTCTCTTCGGTTATCGGACTGCGCCACTGTACTTCGATTGAAATGTATTTTACTACACGGCAGATCGGTCCTGCTTCTCTCCCATTGCCCTTTTTCCAACATATACATATATGTGAGCCGTATATTCATATACATACATATATATATATATATATATATATATATATATATATATATATATATATACGAAACACACGGGCGCACCGTCCATAACCATATAAGCTGTATTACGGAACTGTGAAGAAAGACGCGCGGCCACCGACTTTTATTCTCCCTCGCCCTCTGTATATGTATGAGCGCACGCGCGCATACGTGTGTGAGTGTGTCTGTGTGTATGCAGGTACGTACGCAAAAGGATAAAGATATCCATAGGTGTATACGGATGCGGCGCGGGGGAGTGGGAGGAGGTGGGTTGGGGCAGCGCGTTCTCCTCGCATTCTACGGGTGACTCCCGGCAGTTTACGCTCTCGAGAGTATCCTCTGCGGGATCCCCTAGTGACAAGGCATCGCACTCACCGGGATTGATCGATTTTCGGTGCGCGCCGGCGCGCCTATCTCTATATGTCGTCCGTCCCTTTTCCGCGCACGTCATCGCGTGAATATCTATCTCAGTGCCCGAGAATTCAGCGTTGCCTCGTCCCGGACTCTCTCTCTCTCTCTCTCTCTCGCTCTCTCTTTCTCTCTCTATTTCTCTCTGTCTCTGTCTCTCTCTCTCTCTCTCTCTCTCTTTCTATATATAAGAGAGACCGTTACATCCGCGATTCGGATCCGACGACCGACCCTTCAGCCTCGTTGTACCTTTTCCAAATTCATTCATTATTACTATATCAGCGATAATTTATCGGCGCTCGTTCTACACCAGATGTATATGTATATATATATATATATATATATATATATATATATAGGTCGTAAATTCTTTTTTCTCTTTCACATAACATACATACGCTATATCCATATAGGAATGCGAAGGCGTTCGCTCCCGTGCACCATACATCGCGCGCCCGCGTTCAAATGTTCATGCCCCCCTGTATATCCCATATACACATGCGCGCGTGCGCTCGGTGTCACAGTGCACCTTTCTCGTCGTCCTCGTCTTCGTTGTCGTCGCGTCGCGCTTTCAACGTCCGTGTGCAGACGTACACGTGCGTAACCGCGCAAAAGTCGTTCGCGAATTCCGTTCCCGGCGATTGCCCTACGAATCCCTCCACCCCCCCCCGTCCACCCCATCCCCAAGCGATCGACGCGCATTTTTGACGATTCCCAATTGTCGCGGGAGCTCCGTGTCGCGGGCGGTAGGGGTAGGTGTCCAAGGGGGGGGGCGATATTGTTTCGTACCGACGGTGTTTATACGCGTATGCGATTGAACACCCGTACGTGTGCGCGCGCGTTTGAAATTATTTTCGAGTGTTGGAAATAAACCGGATATATATAGTTGTGCCAATGTGTGTGTGTGTGTGTGCGCGCGCGCGCCCGATTGCACAACATCAGCGGGACGAAGGGCGTGGCGAATAAATAATCCAGCAATTTCGTATACGTTGAAGTGACTCTATAAGAGATTATGTGTGTATAGATGTATATATAAATACAGAGAGAGAGAGAGAGAGAGCGAGCGAGAGTTTTCGATACTCTATCACGAACGTAAAATTATTCGATATTAAAATTTATTGAAATATCTATTTATATATATATATATATATATATATATATATATATATATATATATATATGAGATATTTAATAACTCTTTGATGCATATTATAATGAGAACGGATGTTAATGCAAAATTAACGCTCGTTAATAATATAATAATATACGAGGTGAAACCACAATCGCCGTGCTCGTTATATTTGCGTAAATTCGATTAATTGACCGTGGGCTGAAATAATTATATATAGCATCGAAGTGAAGTTGTATACGAAATAAAATATGCTACTTTTTTCGAGGGCAGTTATTCGTTTTAGAAACTAATAAATAAACGAGGATTTTATGTAAAATTTGATTCGAAATAAAGAGTAAAAATTATTAAAAAAACAAAAAAAAAATTAGTCAGTTCGAATGATATATTAAAAATTACGTTCTTTGGCAATTGCCCTACTGGATACATTTATGAATCAAAACGAATATTGAACACAAGTATAAAAAACATCAATGAACTTATGATACAGTTTCATAATGCCCAGCCACTCCAATATTGAGAGAAATACTTTGATTAAAAAATTAAATTTACTATTTAATCCCCGTATGCCACTAATGTATTTACTTTTATTCAAAAATTTTCTAATGTCAATCGAAAGTCTTTTTTCTTACTCATGACAATATTATTTGAAACAAATCGAAAATACTCTATTTCAGCTGATGACTTAATTGGCGGAGAATAACTAAATATTTATTTCAATCTATACTCGATTTTGTTGTCGGTGAATAAATGAAAACATAATATCGATTGGAATTATTTTAAAATAGTAGAAAACGAACATAATTATGATAAGCGATGAATTTTTCAAATGCTTCGTATACAATTATTCGATATTATTAAACACTCCGGTGCACCATTTTTTGCTTTTCGATATAGACAAATAGAAATAATAAATGAAATTAACCAGGATTTCACGGTCTGAGAACGAATTTGCTTAAGTCGGGGAATTGTGGAAATCGGACCGCTAATTACCAAAGTTAGCGTATAATGAAATTTCGTTTATAATAAGGAGATGATAAATAAGTAAACATCCGTATATACCTTAAAAATTTACCGACAAGTAATATATATACACAATAGAAATCTATGAATTGTAGGTTAAGTTCAGTCGATATTAAAGCGCGGCAAAGCTCTTTTATTTCAATGCTAATCTAATTTCTCCAAATTGTTTTGTAAAAAATATTATTATTTATGTAAACATATTTTGTATATAAATATTACTGTTGCTATTTCGTAACAGTTCAAAAATAAAGCACTAATTGAGATTCATTTGAAAATAATTTTGTTAAATTATCTGTTGAGTTAACCAGAATCTATTTATTTACCAAAATCAATGAAAATAAATTTTGCTAAAGAATTATATCATGTGAATAGAATATCTGATTACACTTTTTGAATTTGAATAGGTATTTTTAAAATAAATTTTTATACAAGCCCTTTAACAATTTAATTGATTGTAATTAAAATTATAAATTCAATTCAACTACTTTGTAATGATGATTATAACATATGTAATTATTTTAGTTTAAACAATGTTTTTAAACAGTCTTCATTGTCAATTTGCTCTTGTACAATCCATAGGAATTATATAGAATCGATTTATCGTAATATAATAATACTATTAAATATTGCCCCATCGTACGAGAGCAACGAGATTATCGAATTCCTTTGAGTATCTCCGTTTTTTTTTTTTTTTTATAATAACCATACATTACATTCACTTACTTTATAATTAATTCGGCGGGCTTATATCGCGCGAGCTGTAAAACAGTACACGATACGGGGAATTCAAGTAACCTCGTCATTTGCCGCGCTCGCCTCGGCTGCGCCAACAGTATAACACGCCCCGAAATAATGAATTATTTAAATCGCGCGGGTATCGCGACGACTATAAAATCTCGAAATAAAGCAAACGCTCGCCCGTCTCGAGCGCAAATTTACCCTCGGTCGACCGCGTCCTTATCCGGGCGTCGAGTAAAAAACTTTCTTCATTTCGGACAATTCAGGGAGGCGTTTACGTCACCTCTTCTTCTTCTTCTTCTTTTTTATTTTAAGCGCACCTATAAGACATCCACTGTAACGAGCTCGGTCGAAACTCCGGCGAAGAAGGCATTATTTCAAACCGGCGAGCAAACCCTATTACGGGCGATGCATAAATAAATTAAGAGCCTCGGCCTTCCCCAAAATCCCATCAACGAAGAGTATATACATGCAAGATCGCTTCGGCGCGATTGTATGGGAACTTTATACGCATGTGTGTATATATATAGATATACTGAGGCGACCCGGTGCAAGGGCATCCGATGGAGGAGTGAGGGGGGTAGGAGGACCCTCTCGACTCCGGCGTCGCGCCTCGGCCGGCCGTTATAAACGCGTCCCGTACCCTCGCACTCACTCGTATCCCTCCCTCCCGCCCGCCCGCCATCGCGCTCCTCGACGCCGACCCGACGAATCGTCGCCGAGACCGAGTCCTCGGAGTCGAGTCGGGCCGATTCCGAGGGTTCGGGCGCGGTTAAACGCCACCGCCCCCCCCCAACTTTGCCCCCTCCACCGGCCCCCGTACGCCCGGCCGAAGTAAATTTTCCGCGCTGCACGTATAACGCGACGCGGCACTGACGCCTGTGCTCCCTGGGCCGCACGGCGGAGCAAGGGGTCGCGGCGGGGAAGGGGGGCATTATTGCTCCCGCACGGCGCATACGCGGCGCACACACACACACGCACACACACACATGTACGTCTACGCGCGCTGAATATGTGATTTGAGGATTTCGAGGGCGCGAGGGGGGATGGGGGCAGGGGACGAAGTTGGGGTCGACCGAGTTCGGTGTTCGACTTCCCGCGCGATCCCGAACACGTTTGCCCGAATTTTCACAGCTTTACTCGTCTTGTATGCCTATAACTTGGACGCGTGTGCGTACTCGTGCGCTTGATGTATGCGTGCGTAACACTTGCCAAGTATATATCTATACCAATCTATATGCGCGCATGTGTCATTGCAGGACATCACCGAGTACAAGTGCGAGAACGGCAGCTCGCCGATCTACGAGCCGCACAAGCCCGTGACGGGGGTGATCGGCGCCTCCTTCAGCGGCGTATCCATCATGGTCGCCAATATACTGAGGCTCTTCAAGGTAAGTGTCTTGTGCAGTAGATTGTGTTGGCGTGCACGTCGTTACGAATTCCAATTGGGAAAGCGACGAAACACGCGGATAATCCGAAAAGCCAATTATTAGTATAAAACCCAGTGGTATTTCGAGAAACGCGAAATTGCTTTCCACGAGAGCTGAAAGATCTGTTTTTAAAGACAGGCCATTGTGTCGGATTCGAAGGCATTACTTTATGAAGAAGTGGGCGAGGACGAATTTTTTGTGAGATCACGTTTAAAATTGGAAATGTAATTTTCAACCCACAGAGAACAACTGTTGGCGCACGTTTCGCCCTAGATCACTTGATGTGTTGATCAGTAGGATGTAACGTAATATACTCTTAGTCAAAAAACAAAGAATTAAATCGCCCTTTTCAATACAATATTTACGGTACGCAATCGATTTATATACCTTCCCGTTGTTTCTCAAATTTTTCGATCAATCATCCGTTAGTAAAACGTAAATTTTCTCATTTAGACTTTTTACTCTAAATGTATTCACTATAAAGCGAATGCTTGAATGCGAAAATTACTTTTATTTTTTATGATAAATATCATTTTTCTTTATACACCTTATCGATATTGCAACATCGCATCATCATCGTTAATCGACTTTAATCGTGTAAAAGCTGAAATAGATCGCCTGACAAAAATAAAAAGTGTGTCGATCCAAGATGCTCGACTTTTTTCTCACTATATATATATATATATATATATATATATATATATATATATATATATCGGACAAGCTCTTTTTACGTCCATCCTCCTCACATCGTGAAATATTCATGCGAAAATGGTCGATTAAGTTCAGAAAATTACCTGTACACCGACAGTTTAGCCTGGATGCCGAACAGTTTAATGTTTAAGCTTGTAATGGACAAGTTTTTGCCCGGGCGCCTATCACCGATTTTACACACGCTCGGTCCATCAGCGTCCGATTTCACCAGATCTGCCAAATAGCTTTCGACGCCCTTGTATATGCATAGATCACAGTGAGGGAGAGGGATGGGAGAGAAAGCGAGAGAGAGAGGGAGAGAGACGGGGAGTAATATAGGCCGAGGGGCGCGAGGCCGACGATCGGGTGTGGGGAGGGGGGTTGGTAGGGTGAAAATGCAATTTTCCTCAAATTGATAGCTAATATGGGAGGGCTCGCAGGGGTGGTCCGGTGGGGTTCAGGGTGGAACGGGGATCGATGCTTTGACGCTCGAAAGGTCGCGCGAACATTTGACCCCCCTCGGGTATCGCGGCCAGTTTTGCGAAACGCGTTGCGCGAATTGTCATTGTGACGCAATAATACGGCTAATTTTTCCCACTCCCGATACGACAAGCGGCCTGGAAAGAAAAATATAACAAAATAAAAAAAAAAATAAATAAATTATTGCCACATTCTTCGGAATTCACTCTTGCGGAAGTTTCTCGCGTTCGTCTCGCTCCAACGTTGCTGGTTTCTTGGACGGACCATGCTTGACGCGCTACTTGTACCGAGTTTAACAGAAATTTTACAGAAAAAAATTATGTTGGACGTTTTAATAGAAAATCGACGCTTTTATTTATTATATTTCCATTGTATATATATATATATACATTTAAGAATATCCATTATAGATATACATTTATGACGGATAAAATTCACAATACAATATTATGATACAAGAAGAATAGCATAACGCGCTGGTATTTTAAATTTTAATGCAAAATTTACGATTTCCCACCGTATTGCATTGGATTACACCACTGTAGAATGTAAAGCACGTGTTACTCGGGCACGAATGAACTTCGTGCGACATCCCCGACATTTATTATCGTTTAATATCTTGCGCATCGTCCTTTAATAACAAAGAAAAGCATTTGGAGCCGTTAAGTTTCAAAGAATTATCCCCAAACTTAGGGGCGAATGGAATAATAAATTGGTATATATTTATATATATATATATATATATATATATATATATATATATATTCGTTCGCAACTATTTCGTTTTAATTTTTTCTCCACACATTAAAAAAGGTTTAATGACTTTCATATAAAGCCGAAGTCGATGCTGGGAAATCGATGAGAGAAAGAGAAAAAAATATATATATAATTTACAATGTTAATAAAAGTTTAGGGATTTATTGGGAGGACTCCCGACTATCTTGATAAGAGTCCTGAGTCGTATAACTGTGAATTCCAAGGTATCTCGAAACAGTTCGCTATATCCAGGCTCTTTAATTAACGTCCGCTAAGAGTTTATTGCCCCATTTTAATCGGTTGAACGTCTTTTAGTGCGACACTAGATATATATATAACAGTTACTTAAGGGTTACTTATTCCGTCATTATTTAATTACGGCTCTAGCAACTAGGTTTAGAATTGTTTTTCTTTTGTTATTTCGTTTAATAGACACTTCGTTAAATCATTGGATAATGTTCGGTAACGATTTTTTTTTACTTCGATCAATTCACTTGTATAACGTACATTACTTTATTACACGATTGTCGAAAAATTTTGCGAAAAAATCTTTCGAATAATATTGCATTGGAAATGTCATTACCGCTCGTCTTATATCGTCCCGCACAAAGCCCGCGCATCGCAAATTAAGTTTTATAAACATTAGCATAGAGACCTTAGAATTATAAGGGTATCTCGAAATTAAATTATATTTACAAAGTATGGAGTGGTATTGCATTAACTTGATTTAATTAAATGCACGGGCACTGAATATTATTCAAAGCTAATATAATTATAACCCGAGAGACAGCGGGGAAAACTTCAAACGTATATTATAAAACATATATACATGCATATATTTATATATATATATATATATATATATATATATATATATATATAATTCGCCTTTTTTCTGAAATAAGGGAAGGAGCACGCGATAAAATAACGGCTTTGTACGTAAAAGACGTCCACCGAGTTACGAGATATATATCATTCGATAAATTCAATTATAAACCCGAAAATCATAAAATTGAATTTCGTTTTTATTATTTTGACTTCGTCGTAATTCGGGCTTTATATTCCTTGGCGCGAAATCGTTACTTTTATACGGACGCCCATGGTTAATAAATTTCGTGCAAGTACAGTGGTTATTTTCGCATTAATTTTCATTAGTTTCGGCTATTCTTCCTTCCTCCCCCCCCTCACCCGCACCCTCGGCCCCATTCGCTTATTAATTACCCAAGCTTCATCTATTACGATCTGAGAGAGTAAAAAAAAATAAGAAGAAGAAGAAGAAAAATGAAATAAATGCAACCCATCGAATAATTAACCTCAATGTAGTTTCACGCTCGCGAAAGCTGTTTCGCGTTTGATCGAAATTTCACAATTATTTATCCGGCGCGCGAACGTTATGCATAAACAAACGGATTTAAACTTTCCCGATTTAATTAGCTGGCCGGGAATTTCCCTGTTTCGGCAAATAGCGGCGTTAAACTTCGCGGCCGTAGTTCCGTGGCGAGGGCCCGCGTCGAGCAAATTGCGTTACTCGTGTAACGTTTCCTTGCGGCGAAACGCTTCTTACGTATTTGCACGCGGAGGTATTGGTACGCGCGGCGAGGCTTGCCGGGGCTTTTTTTTTTTTTTTGTTCTTTGACGGCGAGGGCGGCGGCGGCGGTCTCGCGCGAGATTGGAAACAGATGAATTTTTGAAACGAACTGATTTCCGGCTGGCCACGTAGAGCGGCCCGGTAGAATTGGGCTCGATCGTTATTGCGAAATACGGAATGCCGGACGACGTCGTTTTGGTTGTGCGCGCATCGATCGAGCTCGTTTATTTCCCGACCGTGCCATTAATAAACTCGGGAGCAGGTCGTAAGTTACACAGAGAGGCTATTTTCGATCGAGGTATTTTATTTTTTTTTTTGTTTTTTTTTTTTTTTTTTATTTTGGTTTTTGCGCCGTGTTCCGAAATCGACAACGTACATCGGGGCTTGTCACTTTTGACATTGACGACGTCCTTCATAGTATCGCTGGGATAAATAACGATCGACGATTAATAATTTTTGTACGTCAAATCATAACTTTTATGAATGTTGGATATTTTTCAATTAAAGCGGCTTCCTTTGTTCTTTCATGATGAACGTAATTTTTACGCGATATTTGCGAGAAGGTGATGTTTTTTGTTGTTGCTATATTTCAGTGTTAAGCTGATTATCGGCTTATGACGGCAGTCGGTATTCTATGCGTATCGAGTAAATAAGACGAAGTGCAGCAATGTTTCCGGGGACTTTGTACATTTATTTTTCCTGATACAATCCAGCGAATTATTTGATAATCCACGTCGAGTGCCGTTATCGCTATAAAAGGGCGCGTAACGAGGACTTTCTGGAATTTCACCGGAGTATACAGTTTCTCAACAGTAGTCGAAAATTCCATTTTGTTGAGATCGAAAGAATGCGGGAAACAGTCGTTACGCGCATCGAGCTACGAGCGACGAAAGCGCGTAAGTCCATGAACGAGCTAAAAGCCGATTGTCGTACAAATTTTCCTTTCCCTAACAACTCACCGCTGCAGAATTCATTTTCCATTTATTCCGGTCCGTCGCGCCCGTCCGAATGATTCCTTTCGCCTCTGCAAAGTCCCCGCCTACCTAAAAACGAGGACAATCCCCATCCCTCCGGTGAAATCAGTCCTTTTTCCGGTTCCAGTAACGCGGCCCCACCGGCTCGCGGTCGCCCGCTCGCGCAACTGTGTAATGTTATCCGAGCCGAGCGAGGGGGGCTTTTTGGCGGTGGGCGGGGAGGGCAGCGGAAAAAGCCCCCGAAGTCTCGAAAATCCGCGGGGTCGGCTTGCGGAAGAGAGGGCGTGAGAGAGAGAGAGAGAGAGAGAGAGAAAGAGAGATAGATAGAGAAACGCCCTCGAAAGCACTTCCCGCCGGGATGTGTAACCCCTGCCGGTACTCCACGGCTCTTCCGCGCGTCTGAAATATCGCGGCTGTGGCGAATGTGTAATATATATGTGCGCCCCCGCGCCAGGAATGTCCGTCTCTTTTCTATTTCCCTTTTCCACGAGTGCCCGGTCCGGATCATTTCGCTATATCTATATACACACACATATGCACGGTTGGTAAAGTATTCGGCGAACCGAGCCGTTCAACTTTTCAGGCCTTTTCAGCGCCTCACGTTGCTCTCTGAGCTCTCTCTCTCTCTCTCTCTCTCTCTCTCTCTCTCTCTCTCACACACACTCTTTCTCCACCCTTATTCCGTATCTCTTTCTGCCGTCGTCTCGCCTCGTATTCTTTTCCTCCCTTTATATGACTTTCTCTCTCTCTCTCTCTCTCTCTCTCTCTCTCTCTCTCTCTCTCCCTCGAAAGATGTCGAGCAAGCACTCGGCAAACCCCCCGGGGTAGGGCGAGCGGCGCGGGGGAAGGGGGTGAGGGGCGGCTGAGTGGCTCTTCTCGCGGGCCGTTCCCTCTGTATTCCATAGGGCCGCCCGGCGCCGACTCCATGCCGTCTCTGACGTCGCGCGCCGCGCGTCTCAAAAGGGCGCCGAGCCGCTCGGAAAAAATTATGAAATTATACCCTTCGCCCTCGGCTCTCCCCCGGCCCTCGGCATCTCTACGCGCGAACGCGCGCCCCCCGGTCTTCCGACGCCCGGCTTCTCCGGCCTCCGTCGTCGCCCCCCCCCCTCCCGACGAGTAAGTAAAATGCCGCGGTTATTTAACGTAACGATTACGGAAGTCCGTGCTCGATATATGGTTGTGCGTCCCTATACGACTGTTGACCCAATTCCCCGAGAATACTTACGAGCTTTCGAAACGCCGCCCTCCCCCCATCAGCCCCTTTTCTTTCCTTTATACGTATATCGATGTTTGATCAACCAATGATTAGTTCTGTTTGAGCTTCCTCCGTCATTTTTCTCGAATAATTTAGTCCCGTAATTGGATGTGTGTATATACATATATAGACATATGTATATATATTATTGCCTTAGATACAGCCTATCCATAGGCACTCCATCAAATTATGGAAAATAATTTGGAGAAACTGTCGGATTACATTGCGAGATAGATTTTGGAAATTCCGTAAATTGGATTTATTTTTTATTCACACATTTATTGTTGCATTGAGAAGAGAATTTGTCTGTGCCTATAGAGACCCGAGACTCGGACTCTCTCAAAGCTTAAAAACACATATGCTTAGCAGTGAAATTAATATGAATTATTAAAGCAACGAATTAATTATTCAGAATAATTTTCAAAATAATGTTTATTTCTATCTTTTAAAAAAATATTGTTTTGTTTATTCGTAAGATATATTTTGACAATTGTGCGACTTTATTAAAATGAACATCAGACATCGTTAATTTGATTTATAATTATATTTACATAAAACATGCTATAAAAGTCTCATATGAAAATAAGTAGAACAAAAGAAATTTTAATGAATTGCATTTATTTGCTAATAAACTAAAGGTAAATTCGTAGGCTTTCTTTTCATTGCTATTTGATCTTGGCATTTAAAACTTGATAACATTTCAAATTTTTACACTATATTATCATCAACAAAATTATTTCAGTTGTTTTCAAATTCTCGCAAACATTCCTCAGCTCGTACATTCACGTACGATAACATTTAGTGAGATAATGCAATTATTTTAGGCGATAGGTAACTTTTTATATGTAAATGCTGCCGCCCCCCTCATTATTAACATATTTTACACATATATATATAAAAAAATCAGTAATATTTATGTTCCTTAAAAAGAAAATTCTTAATTCACTAAAATTATCGAAAATTTTACATTAAAATCCATGCGTGCATATTAATTTCCGCATTAGCCAACAGCAATTTAACATTCGATAATTTAGATCGTTCGCCGAGATGTACGTCGCCAATTTGTCGATCTTCTTATTGTCCACTTACCAAGCGACCTTGCAAACGTCGAAACATCGATACGTACCGTTACAAAAGTAGCACAATCTGTAATTGAGGTTATAATCTAAATATAGACGACCGATGTTAAGACGATTAATTAATTTTAATAACCTACACTTCCTCTCTCTTCCTCTCTCTCTCTCTCTCTCTCCCTCCTTGAGTTACTAACGTCACGAGATGCCTAACGGCAAACTTATCAAATAATCACAGATGATCGCCGTGACTCCGCTTGGAGGGGATACGAGAATCCGAGGACGAGCTAATCATGGTTGTTAGAGCGTACATTCCTGCGCCCTCTGTTACTGTGTATGAAACGAAATAATTGCTCGAGCATCTTGCAAGTAACCTATTTGGCAAGATTAAGTGACCGGAAGGGCGGAAGGAATATCATTTTGGATCATCGCGAGAATTGATTTAACTGTTTCTACTTTAACCTCAGCAACTCAGGACTGGTTATATACTCGTATAGAATTACAACTAACTAATTAAAATTAGTAGAAAATTCAATGTATTTTTCTTTATATTATTATTTTTTTTTGTTTAAATTAATAAATATTTCTATTGGTCGTACAGTCCAATTAAATAAATTGTAATAAATAGATAATAATATCAATATATATTTATATCAATGCTAATATATCAACACATAATTAATTGAAAATTATAATTTCAGTCAGATTATCCTTGTGATGTTCACTAATCTGAAATAAAAAAATATATTAGCTGAAAAAATTCTTTATCAGTGAAGTGCAATCTGACTGTGCCCACCACATTTACCCACATGAAGATTGAATGAGGTTTTTTATGTAGATGGGAGATTGTATATTCAAATTACTAAATGTTTGGTTTGGTGGGGCTAGGGATATATATAAATTAGAATCATAATATAAGGTTTAGTTTAGTCCCTGATGAAGAGCCGTAGCGAGCTCGAAACGTTGGACAACAGCAACAGTAAAGGTGGTGGCGACAGTCAGATTGCACTTCACTAATTAAGAATTTTTTCAGCTAATATATTTTTATTTCAGATTAATCTACGGGGGTGATGTTAAATAAGGACAGTCAGACTATCATTATAATTTTGAATTAATTATATATTGATATGTATTAGTACTGATATAAATAGATATTGATATTATTATGTATTAATTCTATTTTATTTAATTGGACTGTAAGACCAACAGAAATATTTATTAATTTATCTAAATACAGTCGACATGAGCACAATTAAAGTATTTTTCTTTTGTTTAGTCTAATCCGCTTTGCGAGACAGTGTACATTTGCATTTTCCGTATCATCAGACAGCGTTACCGTACTTGCTGGAATTGCGCGTACGCCAATCCGGAATCCTCGTCGTCTTTTGCAAATAAGAGCGCGAGACGGGAGACAGTCGGCGAACAGACGACGCGGATAGTCGGGCGGACGAGCTTAAAGATATTATAGCTCCAAGCTAACCGGGGACCGCGAGGCCTTTATGGTTTCGAATTGGCTCTACGCGCGCAGCCGCGTAAGCGCGTGGGAGATGCGGCCGGATACGAGATCGTTTCGGGAGCCGAGACCCTCACCCCACCCCCACCCTCCCCCCACCGCCGCCCAACCCGCGGTGCCGCATCGCTCGTATCTGCGCCGCCGCCGCGAGAGCTTTTACCGCGGGTGGGCGGGGCGAGCGCGACCGCGCGCGAAGAAGTTTCGCGGAGTAAATTTCGTTACCTTACCCGCCCCAAAACCTTTCTTCTTGCTACTCGCGGGGGTTGTTTACCCGCCCGTGGTATCGGGAGATCCTCTATGTAGTCGCTCATTGATACATACAGACGGACAGACACAGACACAGATACGCATACACGCAGACACACACACACACACACACACACACACACACATATTGTATGGTCGAAGGAGAATGAAGAGGTTCTCCGTTCCTTTCATTGGATTAGTAGAGATGCCCGCTGCTACCGATCCTAATGACATCGGCTGCCTTAGTATCTGCTTAAGAAGAGTACCAGCGGTAACTCTGTTATATAAGTACAAGTACGCCATTATCTGTAGTTCCATCGAATTATCCTACGTGTCTTGTGAAATTAAATCAATATTATAATTTCATTAAATTGTAAAATAATGAAATAACTTTCGTGTTCGATTTAACGCCGATTCCCTATCCTCTTATAAACCAATCGAGATTTATTATTCTTTTCTAAATACGAAATGCTGTACCTTTATATTTTATCCCGGAACAAGTATCAATCGGAAAATCGATCGTATATATTTTAGAATGGACTTCACATAATTCTGACTTATAAATTCAAGAATCATTCTTAAGAATTTATACTCTACTTTCTACATATGTATAACCGATGCTCTTCTTTATTTGTGTGTGTGCGTGTGTCGCGCGCGCGCGTTTCTGTGTGCACACATATATACCTATTACTACGTGTAACAAAAAACTGCCGTAGCCATCAGCTGCAGCGATCGAATTACTCCTAAAAGAACAAGTCTCGCTCCGGATAGAGCGGAAATTTAGTTTTAGAACTTCCTCCGTTCGGGCAGGCGGAGAGTTCCCCGCCCCTCCTCGCCGCCGTTATTTTTTAATTCCCTAACTCCCGAAAAGAACTTTTTTTTTTTCAAATTAAAGCCCCGGGTCCCCTACGACGTGCTACTTTTCCCCCGCTCTGACCGGGGGCCACTCGGTCGACTCGTAGGCAGACCAGCGGCCCGGCGCGGCGTGGAGGAGGGGGATCTAGTGCCTTCTATATAGGAGAATTTTATGGAAAATCTCGGCTCGCGGTACGCGCGTCCATTATCGGAGAGATTGGCCCCAGCTCCCCCCCCCCTCGTCCTTCTGCAAGAGACCTGGATTCTATTAGCGAGCGACATCGGGAGTCTAATAGGATCGCTGGTAAAATCCTCCCACTGGAATGGAGTCATTCGCGAAGTGCAGCGTCTAATTATGACACGACTGCATCTTCTGCGCGTCTTCTATCGCACTTTTTCCGCCATTTTACGTGGCTGTATTCCGCCCGGGAGGATCGTTAGATTTTCACGTTCTCCATCTTTTTTCTGCTGCCCCCCCTTTTGCTCTACGAAAAAGAAATGACGTCTCTGGCGATATGAACCGATCCGGCGTCGACGCCTTCGGGGGCTCATATAAAGCTGCATCGGGGCAAAAAGCGATAATCGATCAGGCGCGAAGAGGGGGTGGAGGAGATGCGTTTACCTTACCGCGCCATATATATATATATATATATATATATATATATATATATATATATAAGAGGAAAGCTTCGGCAGTTATCGGACCTAACCAAACGGTGCGCGCGTGCAAGCACGGCTCAGCTCTACGACGAGAAAGCACGGGTGAGGGAGATAGATAGACAGAGAGAGAGAGAGAGAGAGAGGAGGGAGAGCGAAAAGGAGATTGGAAAAAAGACTGGGTGGACGACTTGGGACGGGGGAATCTATGGAATTCGACGACGAGCGACTGATGTCGGCGAAAGCTCCTCTTCGCGCTTCACTCGCCCTTAGTCGTCGTTGCTCCCCCTCCCCCTTACTCTCAAGGGGGCAACGAATTATTCGAGGCACTCTCGGCGTGAAAAGAAACGTCTCGTGACGAGGCTCTGGTAACTGCTACCACCCTGACTTTTCTCTCTCTCTCTATCTCGCATGTGCACGCACACACACAAACACACTCATATACATACTTTCTCGCTGCATATTTCTTTGACTCAGTCGCTTACCCATACTACTCGATTCTCTCTCTATCTCTCTCTCTCTCTCTCTCTCTCTCTCTCTCTATTTCTCGTTCTCTCTTACTCTGTCTTTCTTTCCCGCTTCAAGCTTTCACGACCTTTCGACTCGCCCCCCCCTTTCCTTCTCCACCTCATTCTTGTCACCTCCCCTCGCCGCCGCTGCAACGTGTAACTGCCTTTTGTTCCCGGCATAACCTACGAACTCCGCCCCTCCGCCTCCTCCCTTACATTTTTCTCGGTCCGCTATCCGCCCCTCCTCCACCCCATCGTTCCCCGTGCTTTCTCTTCTCTGGACATTCACGCCTCGCGTTCACGGAAAATTTCCCCGGAGCCATTGCAACTGCTCGCGTTACTTCCGCGACGGTCGGCTGGCGCGCGTTTCTGTAGTACGAGCAGAAAGAGAGAGAGAGAGAGAGAGAGAGAGAGAGAGAGAGAGTGAGAAAGGGACAGAGAGGGAGAGAGGTGACGAAGGAGAGCCGGTAAATACGCGCTCGCGGAAATATACGTTATGTTATTTTCAAGGGGATGGGGGTGCAATCATTGCCGGACGATAGAAGGGGAATCTGAGGAGGGGAGGGGCCTCTTCTAGGAAATTGCGGCAGCCACGCCGCTATCAAGATTCAATACGACACTGCCATGTTCGTGGGATTTGCAAGGGGAATACGTATGTATGTATGTATATATGTATCTATATATATATATATATATATATATATATATATATATATATATATGCACAAGCACCGAAGTTTGGACCGCGCGCCGATCTTATTCCGAAGCGCAAATATTCCCCTCGGGAGCCAACGAGGAAGCCAAAATAAATACTCTCGTCCGTATACGTGTGCTCGCACGCTTTTTTTATTCGGTCCCTCTCGCTCTTGACGGCACGTCGCTCACCCCCTCTCTTCGCTCCCCATCACCCTCTGCAACTCGCGTTTCCCCCTTCCTACCCATTTTTCGCCCATCGCGTCCTTTTCTCTTCTTTTCTGCACGTATCCGCTCGTCATTTGCATTGCCGACGAGCGAGCTCGAGAGCTGGCACGAGATTGGGGCGGTGAGCGAAACGATTGTCGAAAAGTGAATGTATTATTGTTATCATTATTATTATTTTTATTGCTATTATTATTATTATTATTCGTATTATTATTAGTTTCAAAATATACCGAGTCACTTTCGAATCACACCGATCCCAAGACTGTCGCGCAGTAAGTTCGGCCCGCGTGTTGGTCCCGCTGGACTTTGATGTTTACCTCATCGAGATTTCTAGTCATTGAAGGCAATGATAGGTCTATGGAAATATAAAGTCAAATCTTACGAGGGAGCTGGCTGGAGATTGTAAAATGGAAATTTTGAATTTTTCGTAATGACGTGAATTTGTCGAAACTATGCTTTATATATATATATATGTGTGTGTGTGTATGCGTATGTGTGTGGTGTGTGTGTGTGTGTGTGTGTGTGTGTGTGTGTGTGTGTGTGTGTGTGTGCGTGTGTGTATGCGTTCTTTAGGTAGTGGATTCAAAAAAGTATCTCGTCATTAATGTAATTCAGAACGCGAACGAATGACTGGGCATAATATTAAAAGTCATTGTCCGATTGAATAATAAATTAAGAAAACTGAATAGCATTATATTTTGTTATATATCCTAGTCGTTCCTATATATATTGTGTATCATATGTCATAATATTTTAAGAATCTCGGTTTATATTATTGATCCACTTCTGTAATTTATGGAACTTGGCAAATTATGCCCATAGGCTAAGATTTGTACCAATGTGATAGGTTTAAAAATTAACAAACGACTTATGCATATTTATTTTCTTGACTTATATCTTATTTATCTTCACGTTTAATGCCTCGTAATTGAACGGTTAAATATTTCAATTTTATTTTATTCCAATTCTGCGATATTTCTAAACTTTCATTGAAAAATATATCTTTTATTCTTTTAAACGGTATAATAATCCTTGAAAACATTTCGTAAAAATTTAATGATTATTGATAGAAATAAAAAAACAATGCAGTGGATACTTTGAAATCACTTTTTTAAAAGTCCATCTATAAAAGACTACAAAATTGTGTAGAGAGTTTACGTAAATATGCCAATGAATCTATTATTTAGGTCGGAATATTTCAGAATAGATCTACAAATTTTACGAGAGCATAGAACTGCGCTAAGTGGAATCGATGAAGCGGAAAATTTTTTCTCGAAATAACTTTTTACGAATAGGATAACGTTTTAAAAAAAAAACTAATGTTCCTATCAAATTCTAGTTCTATTACATATAAATTTTTTTATGGTCAACATTATAATTACGTGTATGCATTTTGCACTGTTTATAATAATATGGAGAAAAAAAATATTCACCACTTTCTCCAGCTTAGTAGTTTATTTCCTTTCAGTGCAATGTTGAGGAAGGGGTTAACGACAAATCTATTTACTATGATGATATATATAATGCTTATTTATAAATTAATTTAATTATAATCATCCCATACAAACACACTAAGCATATACATCAAATAAAGAAATTATTTCATTTACCTAATTCAGTGATAATTATCATAATACAAAAAACCATAGAAAAATTTGTTAAATAACTTGAAATATGTTTATATTTGTAAAAATGCATTATTTTTCAAACAAAATATTTAAAAAGAAGACATTGATTATAATGAATTCGAGATATTCCTATTCGTATATTTCAACTAGTTTGCCTAGGTAATGGTTGATTCTGTTAGATTAAATTAAAAAAAAAAGAAAAAGAAAAAGAAAACTAATTTTGACGAGTTTTAATTTTAAATCACAAGTGGATCTAGCTCGTCCAGAAAATCGCTTAATTTCTCTGATTTATATTTCTGTCATTCTAATAAAAATAATGCACGTATCAAGCTTACTCCATTAAATAACATTGATAAGTCGTTCTATATTATTTCACAAATAAAAAAAAGACGTTCTTCCAAAAGCTCTATTACATATTTCTATCGTATATATAATACCTATGTACGTATTAAGGACACCTTGAAAAATACAAAAATCCGTACAATCTCGCGCGCGCCCCGAGTCTAACGCGTTCGCGATAGTCGCCTACACGCACAGACAGGGCAATGACGGTGCCGGGGCGAAGCGAGATCAAGATAAAAGCGACAAAATCTGACGCTCCCCCCCCCGCCCCCATTTTCCACTATCGCATTCTCATATGTTATTTTCTTCCTTGTCTTTTGTTCCAGATACCGCAGATAAGCTACGCGTCGACGAGTACCGAGCTCTCGGACAAGAGCCGCTTCGAGTACTTCAGCAGGGTCGTGCCGCCGGACAATTTTCAGGCCCAGGCGATAGTCGAGGTGATAGACAGGCTCGGCTGGAAGTACGTCTCGACGGTGGCCGTGGAGGGCGACTACGGCGAGAAGGTAAGGCGCGCGCGCGCGCACCATCCTCCCCCCCCCCCTCCAACGTTATCCCTTCGTGGATGCGGAGTTCGAGACCCCCTCGCACCACGCCGACCGCTCCGCCCGTCCCGGCAATGAATAGCGAGTCTGGATTTTCTGTGCAAGAGGGCGAGGGCGGCAGGTGGGGACGGGGACGGGGACTCTCTGATTTTATCCCCAGCCCCCCTCCCTTCCCCGGAGGACACTAATGATACGGTTGTCCGAACCCGCTCGGTTCTTTTTTTTCTCTTCTTCTCTCTCTCTCTCTTTCTCTCTCTTCATCTTCTCCACCCCTCGTTTTGTCGCTTTAAAGCACGATCGATTGGATTTTCCCGAATTGCATGTCGAAGATATAGCGTAATTGATTGTTGAATTTGGCTCGATAAGATCGTAGCGGACGAATGGTTATTGAGTTTTGCTCCGAGGCGATTGCGGATCCTAACATATATATATAGAATATAGAAATCAAACTAATGGAAGTGCCAAATAATTTGCGTGAATTATACCTCGGAGCTGAATGATAATTTCAAATAAAATTTTATATTGTGCCCAATACGAATATGTAAAGTTAGTCAAATTGGACGTCATAATTTATTCAATTAAATTTTAAGGTACTGCCTTAAGATTTTGTGATTTCCGTGTTCTTGGTATTATGTTCGATTATTCTTATCGCTTATTCCTGGCTGATAATTTGCTTTTATTACATTACGTTACTTTTTCTGTAATTCAAATCGCTATGTTTGCAAGTATGCTTTTATATATGTGCCTCTTGATAATTTATATAAAGAAAAAATAAATAAACAACTATATTTAGTTTATATTAAAATTCAGTCAAACATCTTCAGATTATTATATAGAATCTTTTATATTTATCTTATAAATTCTATTCTAAAACTTTAGTATCTTTCAGTTTCTCAATAAAAATAAAATATCCATTTATATAAGGTATAAAAAGTTTTTACGATACTCACTTTTTTACATTCGCCGAATGATAATAAAATGAAAAAAACTTTTAAAAAGATATATTAAATTTTTCGAATAGCAACCAAAGTATCGATCGGGACTCCGTTCGCGTTAAATTAATCGATAAACCGCTCGGCTCTATCGGCGGTCCCGATCCAATAGTGTTTCGTACAATTAAGATTGGTAATCTACAAATTATTCAAGAACGAAAGGTTCCGAACAAAAATCTATTGATGTTTTAATAAGTAGCCGTGCTCTGAATTATTCCGCAGTTATGCGTCCGTATCAAAGCTAAATCATTTGTTAAATATTAACTGAACGTTGAGCCGAGCGACGATACAATAATTACTAAAGCATTCAACGTATTTAGCAGTTATAGATATAATAAGACATTTAATAGGTATTTTTTTTAGATTATTAACCGATGCAGAATATTTTGCAGCTGAATTAATAATAATTTTCGATTATTAGAATTTTATCTATACAATAATAATAACGAATCTATACAAAATTTAATAACAAATCCTGTATATATTCCATATATACTCCATATCAAAGTTGTTGAAAAAATTATAAAAGTTAATGTTAAACTTCAATACCTTCAATTTATATTCTATGCTTTTATTTATTTTTCCTCTTTGCCAGCAGAATCATTAACAAAAAATTAATTAACTAACTATATAATTATAAATTAGTAGAAATAGTCATAAATCAATATTGACTATAGTGATATCGCCCAGATTTTATAAAAAAAGTTTATACAAGCAGTTAAATCCGTTGATTTCACTCTAATTAAAAGCAAGCATTTTATTGCGCAAGTAGATCACACACGGCATCGGTCAGACAGATCCCGAGAGCACTCTTAAGTAATTGAACACACGATAAACGAAAAAATTCTCGAAATAAAAAAGGACAACCGTCGCTCGCCAAGTTTTTACGTGCTGTCGCATACACGGCTTTATATATATATATATATATATATATATATATATATATATATAGAAAGAGAGGAGAAGAGGGGGAGAGAGAGCGAGAATCACCGGCCACGCGTCACCGTCGATTGGAATTCCGTTTTCGTTCAAGCGTTTCTCGCCATCCGCGCACTCGAGCGCCTTTTCATCGCGCTTGTCGGCTCCACGACCCTGGCCGTATACATACACACGAACGCAGAGAGAAAGAAGAGAGAGAGAGAGAGAGAGTGAGGGGGGAAGGGGGAATGACATACGCGGACAACGCGGCAATTTTTTTTTCGCGTCCCGCCGGCGTCCGCCTGTACAAACTGCTATACGGCCGGCGCTCTGGGTAAGAGCGGCCCCACGCCGGATTCTCTCTCTCCTCTCGTTCTTGCTCCTCAAACCCGCTTCGCCGCGCGTCGTATATCACCGGAGGATTGAACCCGGCGTCAAATTGGGTCAAGCATCGCGTATACGTGTGTAGGTGGTATGTACACACATATATATATATATATATATATATATATATATATTAACTGGTATATATATATATATATATATATATATATATATATATGCAATCTACGTAGTATGTACATGCAATCGCCATGGCCTGTGGCTGCTACGACGCTGCCTACCCGTCATGCCTCCCCTCCCCCCCTAGCCCTCTCTCTCACCGCACTCACCCACCAAGTAGACATTCGTCGTTTGATCGGCCCGACAATTGCAGTCGCAGCCTTCAGGCGCCGGGATGATCCGCCTACGTATAAGCTATATCGACGTGTCCTACGCACACGAATGTGCAGCGAAACAACGAAAAACACGCGAGGCCGCCGCGGGTCGGACGGAACGAAGGGGGGGAGAGGCGATAAAATTAACAACGGTCGGGTAATAAGGGAAATAATTCGCTATATGGAAGTATCCCCGCTTTTATTTTACGTTCCCATATCTTTTTTTTCTCTCGTACTTTTCTCCCCCATCGCATACACCGACGCAGCCATACACCCATCCGCACGCGCGCGCGCACACACACACACGCACACACACACCACACACAGAGTTCTATATGCCAGGCCGCTGTTGCATATACCCGGGCCGAGGAAAGACTTGGAAATAAAGCGGAGGACCATCCTACGTAATTGGCCCATCGATCTCCCTCCCTCGCTCCCTCTCAATTTCTCGCTTCGCCCTCCTAGATCGCCCTATTCTCACCCATACCGTCGACTTACCCTTTCTTCCTTCCCATATCTCTCCCTCCCCATCTCCTTTTTCCCCCTCATCTCTTATTCCCGTGTTTGTATATATATATATATATATATTCTTGCGAACGTGCACACACGTACGTACACGCAAACTGACAGACGGACAAATGCCTTCTCCCCCCGGCATTAGCCTTCAACCCTTCGACATCCAGCTACATGTCCAATCAATCCCTTCCTCTCCCCTCTGTTCTATACATTATCTGCTTGTCCATGCACTCTCTCTCTCTCCTCGCGCTTTTCAAATGCCAAGTGGACGGGCTGGGAGCGCGCCTCCGTTAATCTCGCCCTCTCATACGCGCAATTAGTTTCGCCAATAATAGATATTATGCGCTTCGTCGGCGTTCCTCATCCACCCTATCCGACCCTCTCCTATACCCGCGAAATTATCTCGTTATCGGGCGAGAGCACCCCGGTGTATAATATTCGGCTGAGATAGAGGTGGGTAGGTAGAGCCTGAGAGGGAGAGAGAGGGGGGGGAGAGGGAGGGTAGAGTCTAATTACCTCCATGGGTTCGATAATTAGGCCACTGGCGCGTCCCCCCACCCTACCCCTCCTGGGAATGTCGGCCTTATCATGCGCAACGGCCGAGTCGGCGGCCGTTTTGAAAAGTTCCTTTAAAAGACCATCCCCCCTCTCCCCACCACCAGAACGCGGGTCGAGAGAGATATGAGATTAGAAAATTTCAGCGAGACGGCCCGGCTTGGCGGCAGGAGCTCAGGGTAGACGAGGGGCCGCGTACGTCTTAATTGCATCGAGCGCTCCGGTTGCTATATATATATACGGTCTCATCGAGCTGTCGAGGACGCCTCGCCCGACTGGCTCTCTCTCTCTCACTCTCTCTCTCGCTCGCTTAATAGAAATCCCGTTTCCGGGGCTACTCTCGGATTACCCGGCCGTGAAGAGAGCGACGCGCACACCAACTTCCTGTCTCGTGCGCGATTGCTTTATTATTCTTTTCCCGTTTGGAAAAGCCCCATTGGCGCGTCTTATTTATATTATTAGCCCGCTGTTCTTACTTCGGCTGATTGTCCGTAGACGTAAGTACGGAATTGCACCAGTAATTCGTAATTCGTTCTCTCTCTCTCTCTCTCTCTCTCTCTCTCTCTCTCTCTCTCTCTCTCTCTCTCTCACTCACTCTCTTCTCTCCTTTAACACGGACGTCCTCGGCGGACTGTATACACGAGATTAGGATATCAATTTAAGTAGGTCGATAAAATTCGAATGCTCGAGGACTGGTCATATAGATACATGGTATATAATGCGAATCGAATCGATTCAAGAGCCGACAGATGCTGCTTTATTGCGCAAAAGTCATATTTCACCGTGCGAGCAGTAGGTTCCGCAGAGCGTTGAACGGATGGTGGGAAGCGGATGGCCATTAAATGCAGTCGTTGCGCGAATAGACCCTCGCTATCTTCCGTCCGAGACGGCCTCGCAGATTGCGACGGCGCGAGCCCGGCGCCCGTGCAGCTGCGCGACGCGCGTAAATCCGTGAATTTTCGGAATTCGAGCGTCCCGTGCGCCGGGAGACGGGTCGACGCGGTCGCTGGACCGTCTTGTTTTACATTCTTTCTCATCCTCGCTTATCGCTCGGTTGTTCTCGCTTATCGCGCGACGGGCACGCTTTAACGCGCCCTTCTACACGGCTCATCGAGGGATTCGCCGATTTATCAACTCGCGGCCTGTATCTTCTGATAAAAAGTTATAGTAATGAATTTTTGTGTATTCGTTTCATTGGTAATAATTTGTCGGTCTAAACGAGACGAGGATTAATTTTATCTGTAGAAATCTATATATATATATATATATATATATATATATATATATATATATATATATATATAGTTCATATATACATACGTCTATTTTTCTATATATTTTTTATTACATTTTCTATATATATAGTATATATATACATACGGGTGTATCTGTGTGTGTGTGTGTGTGTGTGCGCGCATATGTTCCCCGGTCGTTATTAATGTAGACTTGGCAAAGTAAAGCTTCGCATGCACTATATTTTCATTGTAAATTGTTGTGCCGTGCATAATAGTCCGTGTAAGGCTTCAACTTTAATTACAATATTAATACTGTAGTTTCCGCTGACGCGAGACCTTGTTGCTCAGTCGTATAGGTTCGGAAACATCGTTATTTTTTACCAAATGCAAATTAATTCACAGTAAAATTCTTACTATCTTGGCACGTGATATTGTTTTTTGTTTTTCAATACAATCGTTTGTTTTTTTATATTCTCGATCTTTATCTTATTTTTCACTAGTATCGCTTAAACCAACGGCGTTGACTCCCACGTACGGTTTTACGTAAAATAATTTCAAAAGAAACTATCCAAAATCGAATTCGCCAGTGTTAATATTTGACGAGAATTCTGGGCGCCGTCCACCCCAAACTCGTATCGGCTGGCCCGAGCCCAGGCTGAATTCCTTTTTGTTCTCCCACGAGAACGAGAGTTTGATTTGTGTACGGGAAAATTTTTCGCAAGAAAAATATCACGCACGGCCGGATTTAATAACGATACTCGACGAGCACGTCGGCTTCTTTACGCTTACAATGGCACGGAACCAAAGTCAAGTCGCACGCTCCCCCTCATCATCGTGTAAAAGTTAGTAAATTAGTTTCACGACTAGAAAGTCCAAGTTTGTGTTTATTTACGTTTTTTCTTTACCACGGCGGTCTTTGACGTTCCGTAACGAAGGAATTCCGTCGTGGTTGTTCTCTCCCCTCTCTTTGGGGGTGGGGGTGGGGATGAGTATCGATCGACCAGCCGAAACTCAGTTTCTTTAATCATCGTTGGCTTTGGCAAAGGAGTTACGGGATAATGATGCATAATTTCAAGAAGCCGCGTCGAAGTATCCGGTTTCTTGCCTCGCCGACTGTGTTGTCGATTAACGGCGCCCGCCTCCCGATGAATCTTTTGTAATTTTCGTAAAAGCGCGCTTCTTTTTCGTTACCCGAGATCCCCCGTATTTTTCCTCCCTTGGCCCTTCGTATCGATCCGTTTATTTTTTTCCTTCTACGACTATCGTTGCGTAACGGCCGCACGATGAATCGGTGGGACGACGCTTTGACAATGACCATACTACTGATAATCGGAACGAGACAATGCGTTTACACAAGAGCTCGCTCGACGTTTTGAGTGCTCGATTGTAAGTCATTGGAAAGCCCGGCAAACGTGGCCTCGTCGCGCTTCGTCGAGTCAGGCGTCAAATTTTTCGTTGTTCCCAGAATGATCAATTTGCATTTATAATTTTTATCGCAACGAGTAGCACGGAAATTCGTATCTTGATTTACTCGTCGAGTACAGAGTAATAACAAACGCGATATTGTATATTGGGTACACTGCATGCTCATATACTATTATCTATTAAGGCTAATCGATAATATGGCCTAATTTTCGTTAAAAAATCATGAACTAATGCTTCCCATCTATCATTTCGATTATTTACTACACGAATCCGTGCCTACTTTCATTCCTAAGCACGAGACGGCCGATCGATAAGAGCCTTAGGATTCTTGTTAGTTTTGTAATTTCATAACGGCCGTCTGAGAAGGAATACGTCCACCCTCTGTGCAGTCCCCCCGATTTCTAAACTCTCTTTTTAGAAGAAAAAAATATTAAAAAATATCTCTCTCGGTCAATTGCGTCCCGCTTCTTTAATGGCTTTGATTTTAAATCCATTAAGAGAAAGACAGAGAGTGGGGGTGAGAGACAGGGAGAGCAAGAGAGAAGAATTACCCTCTGCTTTCTTCTTATTCTTTTTTTTATTTAAGTAATATCCGAGTGAATAAAGTTCTCGGAAACTTCCGAGTGACTGAGAGTAATCCAAAAATAAGTTCTCCCCCGATCGTTAAATATTTTCTCATAGTAAGTTAAGGATAAGTTGATCGAAGTTATAGAATGCCCGGCTACGGAGATTATAAGTTTCGGCTCAAGTTGGAATTGATCAATTTGTGTCACGGATATAATCAAAGTAGTTCCCACATTCTTCGTCCAATGGATTTGCCCACGCTGCCGTCACTGTAAAATCTCCGCCCCCGAGCGGCTCGATATTTCAAGTATTATACGAGGCAGTTGTATTATTTCAAATTAGATTTACAGCTTCGTTATCTTACTTACATACATACGGGGCAGATCAATTTATCAGAGTGTCCGTGCGTCGAAAGCAATTCGTTCGCTGATGAATTACAGTCCTTTTGTATGCGAATGATAAAAACATTATTATAAGTATTATATATGCATGATTATTAAATCCAATATGTGTCTGTAGTTCTGTAAATATATGCATTTAATGCACGATTAATATTAATTTCAAATTCATTTATCTGCAATAAGTATTAAAATTAAGAATATCGTGAAAAACCTAATTATTGAATAAAGAAATAATTAACCAGGTATCGGTGCAAAAAAAAAAAAATTTAATTAGAATCAATCTTCTTGACCGATTACATTATTCACCGCTGCTTTCGATGGAAAAACGTCCTTCGAATAGCAATTCGAGCCGCGGATGTGCCCCGTCGTAGAAAGTTCCTCGTTATTCTCCCCTAGCCACAAGACCCTTAAAAAAAAAAAATAAGGCGGCAGCGCACGATTTCAACTATTAACGAAAATGCTAATTTAATTAAAAACAAAAAAAAAAACCGAATACGACTCCAACCCAAGATTTTCGCTTCGCCATTGAAACGGAAAATACCCCCCCATCCCGCCCCCCGCGCTCCTGGAAGGGTCAAATAAATTCGTCGGGTTTCCTGGATCCTATCCAATACTTTATTTTCAAATCAAGTGGCGCATGGAACATTTCAAGGGTTGCCGCGGGTAAATTGAATTTTTCCCGGTTTATCAAGCAGAGAGCGATCTTTTCTTAGTTTATTTTTAAAATGAAATAAAAAAGAGAGAGAGAGAGAGAGAGAGAAAAAAATACTCGCTAAAACATTTTTTGATATACAATAATTTCGTGAAATATCTGATGAGAGTACATTGGATTAATATACCGGAAGCACGGCAAAGGCAAAGCCATCGGGTCGGAAAGAGTATTTGGCACCCGAGGTCGAAAACGAAGCCTTTTCAATCTCGGCTCCGCGTTTTTTTTTCTTTTTTGTTCGTAAAAATGTGTCCAACTTTTCAATGATTGAAATCCAAAAAAAGAGCCACTAACCCGAGGTAAATCATAGAAAGCGTAATAGCGAGGTTTGCAAGAAAAAAATAATTTAATCGTTCTTTTAGTATGGAAATCTTTATCAAAGGCAAATATTTATTATAATAAATTAGCAACTAATAAATATTTATTCCTATCGGCTAAACAGACGATTTTGGTAAATATTTTTTCAACGCGCCTCTGCGCTTTCATGCAAACCGAATTTTATTTGTTTTCGCAAAACTACTTTCCGATTTCTAATAACTAGACATATCGATTTGAAAAAAAAAAAAAACAAAAAAACAAAACAAATAATGAATAACTGAATTCAAAACAAGAAATTTTCAAATGTTTAAAAAAATAAGTAAATCGTTTCTAAATTTAAATAAATATTTTATTCAAATCCGATTTGTATTTCCGTGGTTTTATTTTTCTTGCCTAACTTTTTGCCTTAAAAAATCTTATTATTAAACAGCGATGAATGCTATTATTTTCATCAACAGGGCTTTCGTATACAATAAACGACGCGACGGGACGAACGAAAACGATACATTCTTCTCCCCTTCTTTTTCTCTTATTTTTTCTTTGAAATCCGCGGACGTTCGGGCCACTTTGCGTGCCGGCTCTTTTACATTCGTAGTCCACGAGAGGAGCTTGTTTTGATTCGCCGACTGTCTCTCTCTCTCTCTCTCTCTCTCTCTCTCTCTCTCTCCCGCTTTTTAAAACGCGCTCACCTCCGGACCTTTAATTAACTCCGGTAGCCGCTCTAACTGAATTTACGCGGCTCCGTAGCTAATAATTTTCATTAGAGCCACCTTTCATTCCACTTTAATCCGAGCTGGCCCTCTGGGAAAAGGGATCCCCCGCGTTCTCGCCATTAGCTAATCAAAACAGAGTGTAAGAGAGAGAGAGAGAGAGAGAGAGAGAGAGCCAGGGTAAATAACGCGAATCGCTCGCGTGGGCGGAGGTTGTATTACTTTTACGAAACGAACCAATATGGACGGAGGCAGGGAGAAAGAGGTAAAACGAGCCGGTTGCCCGGCCAAAGCGTACGGTTCATCTTCTCCCTCTCTCTCTCTCTCTCTCTCTCTCTCTCTCTCTCTCTCTCTCTCTCACTCTCCCTCTTTCCCTCCCTCACTCCCCATCCCCGAACAGAGCGATCGCGGGGGCGAACAATAATAACCGCGCTTTGCGCGCGCCACCCGACTTCTGTCCCCAGGGCATAGCCAGCTTCATATCGCTCTCGGCCCACTACAACATCTGCGTCGCCGTCAGCGAGAAGATAATGCGAAACGCGAGGCCCGAGGACTTCGAGCGTATCGTCGACCATCTCGACTCGAAGCGCAACGCCCGGGGCGTCGTGCTGTTCGTCGACGAGGACAACATCAGGTGAGTGCTTTATCTGTCTCTATCTCTACCTCTCTCTATCACCGTTTCTCCCATTTTCTTTGACGCCCCCGCTGCTCGCGCGATCGTACGCAATTGCGAGCACGCGGTGAGAGACGGGGGGGGGTGTGGAAGGGAATACAAGCAGGGAGGTGGAACAATCTTGAGAGGAGGAGGCAAGAAGCGCGCGCGAGGTAAATAGTGCGAAAACATCTTGGTGGGTGAGGGGGGGTGGGGGAGACGCGCAAGGGTCGTCGGCTGAGTTAAACTGGCAGCCACGGCCGTCCCCCGTGCCTCTTTCGATTTGTCGTTTCGCGAACGCAACGGCTGCGCGAGCCCCGCGGCTGAGGTGCGCGCCTGCCGTGTGCTCTCGCGAACAACGCGTTTATTCTTCCAACTTTACAGCTCCAGGAGCTGGGGAATGGGAGGGTGAGAGGTGGATAAAACGAGGATGACTTCGTATCGTTCGTCCTTCATATCTCTCTCTCTCTCTCTCTCTCTCTCTCTCTCTCTGTCTCTCTCCGTATCTCTCTCATTCTCTTTTTCTCTGCCTCTCTATCCCTTCTTGTTTTATTTCGTTCGTGGATGAAAGAACAGGGAGAGCGTAGCCTTGGTTACGTTTTCTTACTCGAATCTTTGCGGAGTTTGAGGAGGAAGGAAGGGAGGGGGGTATTATGGACGAACGACTGTTGACCCCATCCGTGTACCAAGTCATGTTGCTGAAACATAAAGAACGAAAAAGTGTCGTTTTTATTTTTATTTTTTATTTTTTTTTTTTGTTCTTCATCGCGAGCTCATTATAAGACATTTTATACGCCCCTTCTTACTTATATATATATATATATATATATATATATATATATATATATATATAAATCTCTTATTAAAGAGGATCGCGAGGGAGAGAGGGGTGGAGAGATGGGAGACGAGCGCGAGCGCCTTTTACGGCCGTTGTTGCGCTTGTTAGATAATATAAATGAAATAAGAGAGAGGCTGCAGGAAATGTACTTTGTTGTACGCTTTTTAGTACATGCTAAACAGCACTCGGCGCGCGCATCTGCGAAATTGTGCCGCATAATATACTACGGTTTTTTTCTTTTGTTATACATCCGTATGCCATTCACCTTGTTAACATCGATTGTATTTTTTATCTTCTCATTATATAGGTGTTCACGTTCCTTGCTAAAGTTGTTAAATTGAAAGTGAAATTATTATAATGCCGAAGAATATACGTAAAGTAGTCGTATAGCCGGTTAAATATATATATATATATATATATATATATATATATATATATATATATAATGTTCTAGATTGAAAAATACGCGTATTTTAATATTTTCATACGTCGGTGCATTAGAGTGATATCATGCTTTCAGAGAATAAAATCAAATTTTTTTTGTCTATTCAAAATATGTAGAGAAGTACCGAAACGCGCCAGCTTTTTCATAAGCATTCGTATTTGTCTCTGCTGTGTTTATTTTCGGCAATATTTACGTTTAATAATGGAAAGTCTTGGATGCGAGCTACAATTTACTGTCCTCTGCATTATTCTAAAATTATTACCTATTGCACCGAGCTGTATATATAAAATAATTAAAAATTTCAGTGAGTTATGTTGAAATGAATTTTGAAAGTTTAACTTATATATATATATATATATATATATATATATATATATATATATATATATATATATATACTGACGTATTTGATACACACGGTGTCTTCAAAATTTAAACACCCCATTATGTACTTTTCATTACAGTGCTCGCTACTGTAAGCAATCTTTTAAACAATAAAAGGCAAATCTGGATTACCATGAAAATTTGATTTTACAGCCTGCATGCAGCTCAAGGCCATAATAAGAATCATAATCATCGTCCGTTACTTAAAAAAGTGTAGCTACTTCCTTTAACAAAAAAAAAAAAAAACACAAAAAAGGCGTCCGTATAAAAATGTTTTCTTCTCTTTTCCTTCACGCTTCTTTTACGGCTGTTTCATCCGCCTCTCTCGGAAACAAGGGTAAGAAAAAAGAAGCTTGCCCCCCTCCCGCTCTCTCAGCGGGGCGCGCGGGCAAAGCAGCCTCGACACGCACGTCCGCATAAAAGAGAGGGGTATGGGGAAGGGTGGGTGGGTCGGGGCGACCGTATAATATAATCTCGTTCCGGCGGTAATTTTACGGGTGGAGTTGGCGGGGTGTTTGGCGAGGGGTTGAAAATTAAATCAGCTTATATAGGCGCGCTTTAAAGCGCCCGACGATTTATTTTTTATTTTTTTTTTCTTTACGCCGGGAGTCCCGCGTGCTTTGCGTACGAGAGAATCGCGCCGAGCTCGGCGATGGGCGGGGGTCGGGTGTGTGTGTGGGGGGGGGGGGCTACGTCCGAAAACGAGGTCGACGAAACATATCCCCGACGCGCGTACAATCGACAGAAACAATTTGGCCGAGGCGAGAATCCCCGACGAGAGCTCGTCGGCCGGGCGACAGGTTACACCTCTCTCGTACGGCTACGCTCGGCAACTTTTACTCGCTCGCGCTCTCCGGCAAAGAATACTAATGGCTTTTCACCCTCTCGCCTCAACCCGCTCGCCACCGGGCTCGGTCGACACAGGCGCCGCCGCGAGAACGCCGCGCGACCCGTCAAGCACACCGGAACGAAGCTTAAACTTTCGAAAGCCCTTGTTCGCCCGCCGTCACCGATCGGCCGGCGGTGGCATTCCATTGCCGCCTCCCCCCCCCCATGCCACCTCCGCCTGCCGCCGATGTCTTGTGCAATATCGGCCATCGGTCCGCGTAAGCGTCGCGTCTCCCCGCGCCGTTCTCGCCGAGCGCCACTTCAGCACCGTGGTCTCCGTCTTTCTATCTCTGTGTGTGTGTGTGTGTGTGTGTGTGTGTGTGTGTGTGTGTGTGTGTGTGTGTGTGTGTGTGTGTGACTGAGGAGGTGGAAGAGGGAGAAGACGTATGCGCGTTCGTATGCAAGCTTACGTAGAGAAACACACACTTTCATTTCGTACGGCTCCGTCAGATTGGCAATATCGACGCGGCCGCGTATTTTTCTCTGTCGCTTTCTCACTGTTCCTTTATCTCTCTCTCTCTCTCTCTCTATCTGCTTGTCTCTGTCCTTCCCTATCTCTCGTAAACCCGTGCAGCGCGTCGAGTCGTTCTGGTCACGGGCGAAGGGAGCAGGGGAACGAATGACATATTGAGGCCGCGCACTCGCTTTATGCTCACCGCGATATATATATATATATATATATATATATATATATATATATATATATATATCTGTATGTATGTATAATATATAACTATGTATAAAGAAAGCGACGAAGTGAGGGAGAGGATGGCGAGCTGCCGAAGAAAGTGGCATCATTCGTCATTGGTCGCAGACCATTCCTCACCCGCACCGGAAATTTCCTGTGAATCCTGGTATGGGGGGAGGGGGTTGCAAGAGAATGGTGCCTCATTCGGCTGCTGCCACCGCTTCTCCTTCGAGCTCGCCGCTTCGTACAAAGGCGACATATCTAACCATAGTCTAACCCGCAGAGAAAACCTGCGTGTGTGTGCGTCTGTATAGGTGGCGAAGAAAAATGATGCTGTAAACTGGGGAGTTTCAGCGGTTCTTCTTGAAAAACTTGTCGCGAGTGCCCAAGAGCATCGAACGCAGATAATGTACTATAGGGCAATAAATGATGCGTAACACCGTGAAGCTTCTGGACCAATTATTGCCATTAGTCAGCACAGATCGATGGATTTTGTATGGAGTTTATCGAGTTTTTTTGCTGATATTTATAGAATTTGACAGATTCTCTGAAGGAAATAATGTAATAAAATATGCATGATCTGATAAACTATATGCGACGTACAGTAATATAAAATTATTAAGAGAGCTATGTAAAATTCTGACTTGACATACTGTGTGAAAAAATGGTTCTTGTTTAGACATTTTCTTGTATACAAATGGGCAAAATTTTATCTACAGTTCCAAAAAAAATGATATAATTTAGTAACATTACGTGATCTACGTCTTAAATTAAGTAAAAAAATTGGCAGGTGACTTTTTAAATAAACTCAATGCAAAGGTTGGATTGGCAAAGATTCGCAAAGACGAAACAGCCGATCGAGGAAATGATGACGCTGAGTGATGGATAAAGTAAAGAAATTCTTCTTTTTTCTGTATAACAATACCACCTTAGGTATGATAACTAACAACGATAGTCTGATAAAGGAAACATTCAATAGAACGATAAAATACCTGTCAATTCTCTAAATATCTGTTTATAAAATATGACCATAATCGGTAAAGCCGTCCGTTTCAGATTCTTTGGCATATTCGGCTCAAATTTTAAACGCGTGCGTATATACATCGGGCTATGACACATCGGTAAGTCGGTGTAAAATATATATACGTATAAAAAATGGAAGTTATAGAGATAGAACTTTATACAATGAAAAATATTTATTTCAATGCGATTTCTAACTTCTATTTCTACTATTATTGTTTTAAGTATTATTTTTTTTGGCCAAAGTTTTCTTTGTTGCCCAGGAAAATGCAAAAAAAGCTCCTAATTTTTACGTTATGTCTTTTTTTTCGTAATTTTTTTCACCATTGAACTCACGATGTTATTGTGTTGTGTTATTGTGTAAAAAAAAGCACACATTACAATACACGGAAATTGGCGTTTACTTTTATTTTTATTTTCAGCAGTCTACCCTATCCCCAAGCCCATCGAGGGAAATTTCAAAAAATTATTTTCACACTCGCTCGGCTGCCCGCAATAATAACCCTCGAACGTAGCGCCGTATTCCCACAATCGGCCGGTTCAATTATGTTTTGACAATTTCAAAAGAATTGTCCTCCCTTTCCCGGAAATCCAATCGAAGCCAAGTCATCTCCGTGGCCGTTTTTCGCGTAGCCCGCGCCGCCGCGCGGCACACGCGCACGTTTACGGCCCAATAACTGCGCCCCTTGAACAATCGACTTTGGCTGACTTTCGCTGACCGCTACGGAAAAATAGCGGCGACTTTTAACCGCCACCCCGTCGGTATGGCTATTTTATAGAATATCGGCGCGTTGTTTACCACGTATATACACACTCACGTATATTATATATATATATATACCGGTAATTTCACCGGGAGCGTAGAGACTTACTTGCGAAGAAGTCGCTATATACGCGGTACGTATGATGTATGGAGGACGCCTTTTTTCCCTCCGCCTTGCCATCCATATACATACGTACATATGAAAAAAGGATGACGCTGACGACGAACGGCGGCCGGCGAAAGCGATAATTCTTGCTTATCCAGCAGTAAAAGTAGTCCCGGCCAGAGATTAAACTTTTATGTCACTTTGATTTTATTAACTATAAATATATATATATATATATATATATATATATATATATATATATATATGTATAAGTCTGCGCGAGCTATTTCCCGGATAGATAATACATTTTCATTTCTACGAGTATGCATAGTGTGTGGCTTTTGAATTATAATGCTGCCCGCATACCTGCTCGTGACGAAGCTCGGAAAATTACGCCTCAATTTCCCGTGATATTTTCTCCCACTCGCAATATCTATCTATATGACGAGAAATAATTGATACACGTATCCGATTTAGAACATGAGCGAGTAATCGTAGACGGCTCTGTACGGGTTCGCTGCTTCGCTTTTCTTCTAAAACTTTTAAATACGGCCCCCGCAGTCAAGCGCACGGATTAGGCGTGGCTTAAGGAGTTCATCAAACTTTAAAATTGGAGCTTAAAAGGGGGGGGGAGGTGGGGGCGGCTCCGTGTATCGATTCTCGTGGATACATTTGGACTCCGGGCGGAAAATTCATTTGCTGATAAAGCTACGATTACACGCTAATATTTAACGATGCCATCACCCCCCTCCACCCTCTAACCCGCCATCGACGCGATTCGGAATCGAGCGACGAAAGAACGATAAGGCGTTCCTCCTTTGGATACTGCATAAAGCAGGAAAGGAAACGTATGATAAATTTAGCGGATTCCCTTTCGTCAATTCAGGAATTGTTTATTTAAATACCGGCTGTCTTGGCGGAGCGACCCGAATCAATTGTTATTTCTGTCACTTTTCACAGATTTAACAATCTAATCCAGGATCGCGTCCTGATTTTCAAGCTTCTAATCTATAATATTTATTGTTGCTGATTTATTAAGCCGGTATTATGTTCTTTTCGTAATTTAATGCCCATTTTGAATTCGAAATAATCTGGAATACTATTTTCCTCGCTCCCGTATAATATATATGTATAATTAAAAACAAATTTAATCTTCTTAGATTCTAATCAGGAATATAATCCGAGACTCTCGGACTTAAAATAGTTATCTTTGTTCCACGAAAATCTTGGAGAGTTGTGACGATAGTTACGTGGAGCCTCCTGTTTCTCCTTATTCTCGTGATTTTGTATAGTTCGAATATGTCGAGACGCTTTTAATTGAACATATATACTGATCAATGTCAATTCTGTAAATTGGCGTGACACATAGTTATCAGATGAAAATTTACCGTTAGAAGAAGAGACGCTGAAGAAAAAATTCACAATATTCACTAAAGTAGTATTTGATACATTATAATTTTTCTGTCCTTTCGACTAGCCAAGTGAACATTTCCAATGTATTTTTTAAACTTTTTTAATTTTTCTAAAATACTTTGCTCTACAATTGGTTTTACCGAATGAAAAGCAGAAAAAAATTAAAAATATATCATTTCACGTTTACATTACGTCCCGCGACGAAAATGAACTTATTGGGACGAGCTTTTTATCAAAACTTTATTAAACGATACATTTTACTCGCAATACTAATCTTCAATAGTAAATATAATATCTGCAAAAATAATGTAAGACACAGACGGGACGCGTATAATTTTCATTTGAAACGAGCCGGCACAATATTTTCCCGCAACTCTCGTCGTCTCCGAATGCGCCTGCGAACAACGACAACGACAGAGAAGAGGAAATTATTTCACTACCACGAGGGCCTCAAGAATAATGAATGGGCTTATTTTTTTTTTTTTTTTTTTTTTGCTCTCTTCAAAATTGTAATTTTTGTCGCGCGCAACAGCTGTTAACGCTAGAGACTAAAATACGCGCTCGCGCGCGCTCTCTCGAAAAAGTGTCAGATTTTTCAAACGAACCGGGCTTATATTATGATTTCCATATGATAACCAACATGGGAGAGAGAGAGAGAGAGAGAGAGAAACGGGAATTACGCGCTAACGTTTCCGTGCATTGGTACAATGGAGCATCCGTGAATAAATCCGTAAAACCAGTGCTACGCCATATCGGAGGACGAAAGGGTGTGGGTCGGCGGAAGAGAAGAGGAAGAAGAAAAAAAAATCGAACAAAGAGAGATCGGGAGAGGATCAGAACTATTGTCTTTAACCTAATAAACGTAAAAGGTTCCAATCGTTTTTCGAACAGTTTATTCTCTGTCTCTCGCTGTATCTCTCTCTCTCTCTCTCTCTCTCTCTCTCTCTCTCTCACTCGTTCCGCCACACCGCGCTCGTTCCCGTTCGGCTCGATTGGGTAAATCGAATGGGCGCGCGATCGAAGAAAAGGGCCCTCGCGCGCCGCCGCGCAACGTTTCCCTCGCAGCGTACAGGAAAATGTTCCTCTGTTCGTGCAACTGTGCGTCATCTCTTCCCATCTCCCGATCCACCGCCCCGCTACGCCCGCTCTCCTCCAAACCAGCCCCCCCCCGCCCGCCGCCCCTTCCATTCTCTTCCGTGTTTTCGTACCCTGAATAAAAACGCCCGAGCGCCGGCAGACGGCCGTACGCGTGCGCACGCCGAGCTCGAGAGGAAAAAAACATAATAAAAATAGAAATGAACAGAGAGTGAGAGAGAGAGAGAGAGAGATAGAGTGAGTGAGGGTGGTGAGTGAGACGCTACTGCACAGCGTATATAAGAATCGAAAGGCGAGTGCGGCGTAGAGGGGGGTATGGGAGGGGGAGAAAGAACGATGAATGAGAGTGCACGGGATAGGGAGAAGGGAAAGACGGCACGCGCTCTCGGCGTTTGGGACGGGGGTTGGTGGCGGCGGGGGGGGGGTGTAACGCGTTGTTCCCGGCCGTGGAGAGAGGCCGAACGAATGCTTTCGATTCACTCAGGAATCCGCACTTACCTAAGAGATCAAAATGCAACTCACTTTCTTTCCTGATGCGCACAATTTCCTCGTCCCGCGCCCCCGCGCTCCCCCCTTTCCCTCTATATCCTTTTGAATAAGAGAAAACAAGGCGTCTGGAAAACCGAGATAGCAAAGAAAAAAAGAAAAAGACAAAAAAGAGCAAAGTGAGCAGACGGTACTACTGTCTAAAAGTATATCACTCGGTATCTCAACGATGTATTCCTATGTTAAAAATAGGACTATGGGTTTACAATTTCCAAAATTACAGACATACTATCAGAGATAAATACACAAGTACGATAAAAAATTTATAAGACACGCCTCGTATGGTTTTTTCATTTGTATTGCTGATAAATGCATTAAACAATCAAAATTGATGTGTCAAATATTAAAAACAAAGACTTATAATGGTTTACTCTTTGGATTTAAAAGTATAATAAGTTGATGAGCATGAGGTAATAAAATTAGTAAGAATTTTTCTTAAAATTGTGTATAAATGGCTCAGATAGAGGAAAAAGGTCCAAAGAGAGCAAAAAAGAGAAGGTAATAATTGAAACCGACAGATTAATTAAAAATTAAAACAATCGTTCGTCTTGGCAATTAAAAGCCTCTGCTCGTAATTGTTCTTGTTCTATCTGAAAATCACCATGACGCGTTTAACGTATACCTTTAGTAATGCAGATTTTTATGAAATTTTTATCAAATAAACATAAAAATTAAAATAAAGCATCGATGTAAATTAGTCGGTGATCCGTGAGGTGTTATGATAATAAAGATGATATATGTTTTGACCTACGCAAACTGCTGAGCTCATCCCTAAGACGGCGTGTGGTTTACTCTCTGACGCAACGACGTTTTGAAAATTTCCTCAATAAAAATAGCTCATTAATTTCACGGATTTGGGAAAAATAAGAATGACGAAGGGAGGAAAAATTTATAAAAAGTTATAAATTAATGCAATGTTCGTCGACTGAAAATGACAGTTTTACTTGCGAGGTAAGCGAAAAGCAGAACGAATGAAAAAGCATCTTCAAGGCTATCGAATCAATTAAAATAATAGATCTATTAGTTTCGTATTGCAAAAAATACAATAAATTTTCTTTATCTATATACTTATGGAACTTTAAAGTAAAGTATAGATGCACATAAGTCATTAATGAGTTGCAGAAGGAACATGCTTATCTTGATCTTTCAAATCATTTGTCTTAATTTAACAAACTTTTTAACTTTTAACAATTTTAGTTACAAGTGACTAATTTAATTTACAATGTAAGCGCAAAATGCAACAGTTGTCCATAAAGCGTCGAGAACAATTCCAGGGTCGTTAATATTGCCGTAAAATTTTTGTGCGACGAAGCATTGGACATTGGGGATGTGAAAAAGAAATCGCGACAATCGCGGATAAGGCGCAATTTCAAATTTATATTAAAGAGAATTTGTTATTCCCGGGCACTTTTCATTTATTCCCGAGCAATATCGCGCGACAAGCGTCGGCGGAATAAAACATTTTCCTCCGCCGACCCGAATCTCCTCCCCACCCCCGACCCCCCACCGTCCACCCACCCACTCGGACCCTGGAGAATGCTCGATATTCATATATTCCGCAAACAATAATCGATCAGTATTCGATTTCGCGAATATTTATCCGATGGCTTTTCGCCGAGGTAGCGACCGAACGGCGGAGGATGAAGGGGCTGGGGGGGGGGGAGTAGTTGTAGAGAAAAAGCTTTATAACCAGATATAAGCGCGTTTTCTTCCCTCTTCATCCCTGCTTATCCCGAGGTCCGTGCGCCACGAGGGACTGGGGGTGGAGGAGGAGGGGGTGGTTGGCTCGGAAACGTCAATTGATAAACCGAGATGGGATTTTCATGGGGGATTGGCGATTAAGATCGGCCCGATCCGATAAACGCGGCCAGCCTCCGGCGGGCGGCTTCTCTGTTGAGTCTGCGTCTTCGCCGTCCGGGCGGAGAGAGACAGATAGATAGCGGGATAGAGTGGCGGGAGGGGGGCAGCGTGGACCAGTACCGGATTAAGGATCAGCGAGGCCAGTCACTGGCTGTGGACCCCAACTGATCAAAGAGAAAAGTTTTTTTTTTCATATTTCCGCAATAGAGTTAAAAATTGCGTGAATTGTTATTAAAAAGGCACGGTTAAAACCTCTAACCAGTCGTGCTGAATGTGTTCACTATTTTGCACAGAAAATTTAAGAAAGCCTATATTTATCGGTATTTAATTTTCCTCTAGTAAATCAGATTGAATAGTCACATTATAAAAGGGAAATAAAGCAAAGGCCAAATACTTTATGGAACAGATCTTAGATGCTAAAAGTCAAATTTTTGAAACATAAATCTCATTATATTCAATTGTCGATTCTTGAGATAATTTGGGTATATTGATCAGAAATTGATTACGAGCGTCAATCTTACATTCAAGTCCGAAACAAATAGTGGCACGTTCAATTCGAAGAAGAAAAATAGTTTGATTTCGCTAATATTCTACAACGATTAACGATTGGCAAGCGACAAGCGGCAGAGCTCGTTTCCCAAATTTACGTACTGCGCTAGTCTTCTTCGCGCGAGTATATGAGATGCGTTAGTTATCCATTGCAAAGTTTGAAATTTGCCGGCTCGATCATTTGTATTTCCGTTTCTGTCAATAGCGATCTCTTCACGGATAATATTTTTCGCACTAAACTTGTTAAAGAATTTTTCTAAAAAAAAAACCAGAATGCTAAACGACGATTGAACAATGCTTAATGCATTGTCGTTATTGTAATTCGAATAAATAATTTATCATCAAATAAAACATATACATACCGACGTATCACACATATGAGAATTTTACTATTGCAATTTTTTTAACAATTTCATATACCCAGTGTGAAAATTTGCCTAGGGCCTCGTTAAAGCTTAGTCGGTCACTGCCGCCGCGAGGACCTTACATAACACCCGAAAGAAATCTCCCTTTAAACCGGCGAGCCCGTGCTATACCGTGCCGATACTGCGTTTATATACGTGTTAAACACACACATGCACGCACGCACACACATGCGTGTACACGGCCCATGAAAGTCCGCTGCCCGGGCGCTCGGGATATTTAACGAAACTGCGCGCCGCCTTATAGCCGTAATATTGCAGGTCTTCCACGGCCCGAGCGTACGCGCGCGCTGCTATTGCTTTTGTGCCTCCTCTCGTCCTTGTTCTTCCACGCGCGTAAACAAAATTTTAAGCTCCGCTCGCTCGTTCAACGACTTTAAACATTTAGCAGGACCGCTCCCGATTACGGGACGGAGCGCGTATAAGCAGCGGCAGCATCGTTTCGACTAATAGGGGGAGGGGGGGGGGCAAGCGTCCACCCTCCCTATGCCTCGTTCCGTTGCGCGCGGCTCGCTCGTCGGCCGTATCCAGAGGGCAGACCGGTCGCGCGCCTTACCCGCCGAGGTAAATAGGGAATTAACGGCGGATTAAAGTACATTTACGCGGTGCTCGGCCGCGTTCAAAAAATTTGTGCACGCGCCCCAGCTCGCCCCCGTCGGCCGACGAATAATCGAACGTTAAATTAAAAAATTGCACGGATTTGCGCGCGCGCCTTTAGCTTGGCTCGTCGCCGATGGCCAAGATTAATCCTGGTCGTGTTGCCCGGGTCACGCGAGCAGCTCGCGATCGAATCGACGACGCGGGATAACGGCAAAAGTACCGTGGCGGAAGACTTTTCGCGCGATAGCGCAGGAGCCCACGGGCTTGGCTCGCGGCGCATCGATTCGAATCCGTGACGCGTTCGAGACTTCATTGACGTTTAAATGTCGTGAGTGATGCGCGTCCAGTCGCCGCTCCCCTCGCCCAGCGAGGACTGGCGCAATTGGTTTCGCGAGGAAAACATCGGCATTTTCCAGACACTGGGCCGACTCACAGTTCCTGTAGCTTTTTGGCGCGGGATTACGAAATCTGCCAGTCTTGACTGCACGAGAATTGCAAATGCGTTAGCTCTCGTCGCAAAATTTGAAACACGCCCCAATCTTCGCTAGGACTTCTTGAAGTGGAATAGCATCTTTGAGAGCATGGATACGTAAAATCCACTTTTATGTACACGTATAATTAATCGATGGATCGAGTTGGCATAATTGGCAACAACAACAGTGTTATAACTGAGTGGTCCTATAATAATTTCGTTCTCTGAAATGAGAGATTCGATACTTGAAAAAGACAAGTGTGAATAGGACGTAAAATAAAAATGTCGTCTGATCAGGATAATTGCGTAATAAGAAAATTCAAAATTTCATAAAAATAGTGAATACAGTGTTTTGCGTGAAAGTCGACATGGATAGATTGCTTGGCTTTATATAGATGGAGGCTCGATAAATTGAACGCGTTAATTGAGCCGTATAATGTTCACGTATAAAATGAAGAAGTCTTGACGACATAAAAAAAATCCGCCGTAATATTTACGATTAACGAGGCGTTTATACGCAACTGCCGAAGTAAATAGTGCCGTTGCGCTGCACAGCTTGGTTTTTTAATAAAAAATAAACACACTGAATCGTCTATCGATGAATTATATATTATACGCACGCTGGATCAATTTCATAATGAAATAAATGAAATGATTATTAGGAGAGAAAAATGAATTAATCCGCGATGGAATTAAATTACAACTAAATAAGACACTCGACAAGGGATCGAACAATATTGAAATCAGCGAACTTCTCTGTACTAAGGATGGACGCTTTTTGCGAATTTCTCAAGTTTTTTTATGAAAAACAATATTTCGTTTTGTCACTCACGATCTTAAAAGTAGACGCTCGCGATTGCTAAAAATAAGGCTCAAGATCAGACATATGTTTTTTTTTCGCGTACATTCCATATCATAAAACTCGAACTGATCATGCCTTTCCGTTGACAAGACAACATTTTCGCGCAAATCTCGTCTTCGCAGCGATACTGGCATGGCGCAAAACAGCAGTGATGGCAAGAGAAATTGATTAAAAACATCTCGGCCTCGTTATATATATACATACACACACACACACACACACACACACCTCAACGGCTTTATCGAAAACGGATTACCGCGTTTGTTTTCCGATGGACAAAGGCTTAGCCCCCACGGTTAGCGTGCACGCCCGCCCGCCCGCCATATACTTTATCCTCGTAATGTATATGGACGTCGTTAACGGACATAAAGATGATTTTGCTACCAGCCGCGCTGTTGCCTCCGCTAAGCCCACCGAGCTAGTGTCTACATACATACATACATACATACATACATACATACATACATATATATATATATATATATATATATATATGTGGTACATTAAGTTTTATTTACCCAGTGAGCGCACGCGCGCCTGCACTGAGCTCTAAACCGCGCACGCACGCACCGGCGGAATTGCGGTCTCGGTAAATTAACCGCAAAACTGCGGGCGATGCCAGATATGTGTATATGTATATGTATATGTGTATATATATATATATATATATATATATATATATATATATAGGTGCAGCTGCGACGAAGTCGACAACGGCGTCGACGCGCCGGACGTTCGCCGTCCCTCGAAACCTGCAATATAGCGGGTATCAAGGAGGGGGGGGGGGTTCGTGAGAGAGAGAGCAGTCAGAGCGATGCTCGTTTGAAATAGAGTTGCCACGCGCGTTAATTGACTAGAGGCGAGACCGCGGAGGTACGGACGCATCGAGAGAGAGAGAGAGAGAGAGAGAGCGAGAGCGAGATTCATACATTAACATAGGATATTTCCGGACACGACGAAGAAGAAGAAAATAATAATTTTCCAACTCTTTCTCTCTCTTTCTCTCTCTCTCTCTCTCTCTCCCTCTTTGACTGACTCGCACGCTCGTGGTTTCAAAATGACAAAATCAGTGTCACTTTCGCGCCGATGGCTCTGGCGCGCATGCATTGTTGGAAATCCCAGGGGTGGAAAGCCGTAGATAGTTATGGGGCCGCGATGGAAATATCGATTTCCGTATAATACGACCTCTGCGTCTGCGGAACATGCCGATGCCTCTCTCTCTCTATCTCTCTCTCTCACTCTCTCTCTCTCTCTCTCTCTCTTCCTCTCTTCCTCTCTCACACGCATACGGACACCCATACAGGGAGCGTAAATTTTGGTAAAAATCCGCGCGCTCCGACTCGTTGCCGAGAGCCAGGGATGGAATCCAGCACTGAAACGGCGAAGGGGTGGCGGGTCGAGACGAACTTTACTCGGTGTAAACTTACTCGCGGGGTTTTAACGACTCTTGGGTCAACAGGATTTCAAGATATATATATATATACACGTTCCACGAGTGCACCACCGTTATTTACCGCGTCTCATATACACGTGGTCTTGAACTTTTTCCCAGGATGAGAAAACTCCTCGGTATACATATAATATAAATAGATAGATATCTATGAGACAATGAGATATTTTGCATAAAAAATGCCAGGCATACCGATGTGCTGACATAATGGGCGAATAATATTAATGGAATTGATTTGTTCTTTTTTTTTTATTTTCAGCAGTCAACAATAATGATAATTAAAAAAAATTATAGTATTTGTTTTGAATAGTATCGATTATATTCAATAGCCCGATTATCATCTATTATCATTTAACGCACATAGCGATACTCGCCCGTATTTATTTACCGCTATGATATTTCAATTTTCGTAATGTTCATTCGAATATAATATTAAAGTTAGTAATGTAAATAAAATTCCGCAGGTAAATTATGTATTCATTCTCGGATTGATAATTATATTAAAGAAAACAAAAATTTCATTTATTTATTTATTTATTACGAATTGTACAGACCATAATGATAATTTATATTTAATATTTATGTTGTAATATGGTACTGAAAAAAATACTTTGGTTCTTATAGTGGGCTTTACTTGAATTGATTTTATAGCCCAGGTGTATTTTATTTTGTTAATTAGCTTATAAACCTTAAAATTTATTTATAATATATATATATTCATACTTCTTTGGTCGATAATTACTGTTGTGGTACTTTATGTATACAGCGACAATGTAGCTTAATTTTGTAAGTAATTTATGTCAACATGATATAAATATATATCTGAAAAAACTTTATGTCATGCAGCTAATTACATCCACTTATTACATCATTATGCAATAAATTCATAACGACGACGAATACGTTAAATGTTCGAACAAAGTGTACATTATATTTTCGTTCCTTATTAATAAAAATGTTTTTCGTATTTGCAAAAAAAAAAAAAAAAAAATTACCACGATCAATTATCGTTGTCCTTTGAAAGAACGAAAAATTTTCCACGTCCCCGCATAGTGTTGGTCGGTAATAACTAAGCGCCCTCCCTCACCCGAAAAGGGATACAGCGTGCGGTCAAAGGAACAAAGCCGGGCACGAATGGTAAATAAATACAAGCCTATACGTGGAACGGCCGGGCTCGTGGTACGTGAAAATCGAAACTGATAATACGAGGCGAGCGGCTCCCTCGCAGGACCGTTTCATTATTACCGAGCGCGGACAAATGGACGAAAGCCCGGGGTTCCATCTCCCGAGGGAGGGGGGCCCGGAGCCTACCTACCTACACCCCGCCCGCCCCTCCGCCCCCTCCCACCACGGGGCCGTTAAATATTTAAACGTACCTGCCCTCCGCGCACTCCCGCAAAGACGACACGGCCGTTAGTGGCCGGTAGTGCCGGCAGTGCCGAGCTCCCGGGATTAGCCCGAGTCCGACTATAGAGCGACTCGTGCCACTCGGCGCTCCCGTTCGCTAATAAACGCGCAGGGTACGTCGGACCGCGTCGGATTCGGCATTAAAGGGGAAATTAATTATCGTCGAAGTCGGAGGCGAATGCGCTGGTCGTAGTTTTGCTTTCCGGCGGCTTCGCCGGTGCGTACGGGGCAAAGGGCAATAATTATTATCAAGCGCGGATTAAGCGCGATTTTCGGGGGAGTCCCCGGCCCCGCCCGTCTAGGCGGGGATTAACGCGGAACGCGTGGCCCGATCATTTCGTCGGGGCTTTCTGTGGCTACGTAACTCTAAGAGGGGGGGGGGGATTACCTTGGCGGCACTTCTTCGTGATCTTCTGTTGGTTTTCTTAATCAGACTTTCATTATGAACTTTGATAGAAAAAAAAAACATAAAAGTTTTGATAGAATTTCGTTCTCAGAATAATTAAAATATTTCGTAGATTTTTTTGTACGTTTATTCGATGATTTTATTAGAAAATAGAAAATATAGTTACGATAAATGTTCCAAGTTTGTAATTAATAATTATGCATGAATTGTAATCGTCTAGCAATGAAATTTTGAAATAAGTAGAATAAATATTTGAAACCTCCTTCTTGTTCGATTAATAAAGTCTGACATCCGGTCCGATGTCCGAATGTAATTTTCTTTTCTACTCAATTGTTATCGTTTTTTCTCGAAGAACGTGCGTCATTTGCTATCGAACTGCATATTTTTAAACTAATAATTCAGCCGACAAGATTAACGAACAGAACCAATTGAACGAAAGTTTGCCATGTAAGAATATCCCCTTGCTCGTGAAACAAAGCCAATTTGGCTACCGCGTGTTTGCCGTACTTATTGCTAAAGAATATTTGCGTCTGTTTGAAAATTCAGAACGCCATTCGGCGAGTCATCCCTCCTTGAAACAGAGACGCGCGCACGCACGTACTTGGACGCCAAAAAGCTTATTTTACGTCGGCAGTGTACGTATAAGTTTTCGCCCCGAGCGCGAGGGCTTAATACGCCACAGATATAAAAGGAAGAAACGAATCGAATAGGCTCGTTTGAAGAAAAGAAAAGAAAAAATAGGAACTTGGAAATATCCAATAATCATCGCGGTAACTCGAGGCTTTGACGGGTGGAGAGTGGAGGCGGGGTGGGTGGTAGAGATAACGTATCAGGTGGGAGGTGAGGGATGCCGGCGAAAAGGGAGTCGAGAAAGTAAGATGGGATCGAGGAGGGGCTGTTTTGTACGTTCGATACACACATGCTGAAGCATAGAATTGCCTCGCGCGCGCCCTTGTGCGCCCGTGCGATCGCTCGCCTATTCGTGCATACATACGCGGGTATTCGTGCGCTCGTCCGCTTTTTTCTCATTCTCCGCGCGCCAGCCCTCTGTATTCCCGAAAGAATGCATCGTCACTTTAGCGATATTATCGCGGCGCTACACGGGACGCTGGTCGTACTGTAATATGTTTTTCTTTTCGCTTTCTTTTTTTTTTTTTTTTATCTCCCCAAGATATTCTCTTATCGCGCCTCCTCGCGCGCGCCTCGCCTCGTTATGCAAAAAGTGAAAAGGGGGCTTTGACCTTTTATCGATATCCCCTTTATCGCCGAGTGTCATTTTATTTACAATATCGCGTATATATATATATATATATATATATATATATATATGCCCGTTCGGAAGCGTCAAGACGCCGTCGCACCGACGGTCCTTTGGGATTCAAAATTTCGGCAAATAACGGTCGAAAAAACTTACGTCTGTCCATCCAGGAAGCTGCTGCAGGCGACGATAAAGGCGAACAAGACCGGCCACTTCATGTGGATCGGCAGCGACTCATGGGGCGCCAAGGTACACCCGGTGAGGGAGCAGGAATTCGCCGCCGAGGGCGCCATCACGATACTGCCGTTTCGAAATCCTCTGGAAGGTCAGTGAACTTTGTGACTCCGTCTCCCTACGTACCGGCGATAATATTGAGTTGAGCGGCGACAGCGCGCGCGGTCGTTCTCCATTATGGTTTTTTGAAGTATCGAAAACTTACATTTACGAGCGAATCATTGACGAAAGTTTTTCATATTTCATTTCATCGTTATGCTCAATCTGATAAAATATGATACTGATATTTAATGCATTATAAATATCGGTTTTTCGTATAAATGGTAATATAATAATAATAATAATAATAATAATAATAATAATAATAATAATAATAATAATAATAATAATAATAATATCATTATAATAATCACAATCCGATCGTATATCAAAACTATGATAGATTAAATTGTATAATAAAAAAATTAACTACGGAGTTGAAAATTAAACGATAAATCTTCCATTAAAAATTGATTATTTTAAAGAAAACTGATTTCGTATCTGCGATGCAAAAGAATTCGTCGCACTCTTCTAAAAAAAAAAAGAAAAAACAAAAACAAAAAACAAAAAACATCAACCGCATTTCCAGCCAAATCTGCCCGAAGATTAATAAAGTAAATCAAAATGGACGTTAGCGCATTATGTTCGCTCCCCGGTCGGCGTGACTCGGCCCTTTCACACCGGTAATGCAACCTTCGAAATTATGATTCGTGGATTTATCGTGCGAGCTGAATATAAATCAACGGGTACATTTAATCGCGATACTTTCAAAAGTGCGCCAGTACACATTCGCGCCCGAACTATTTAATCTTCTGACGCTGCAGCTCCCGTGGCTTTTCATTAATAATTATAAATGCTCGTACGAGACGTCATTAGAGGCCGTAACATTCGTATCAATCTTTCTTGAGAGCAAAAAAAAAAAAAAAATACCTTCCTGGTCCATGTATAACGAGAATAATAATCGAATCTCAATGTAATGTAGAGGAAAATTTCGATCTAATAAATAAAAAACATCGCAATTCATTAGTTCCCCCTCCCCCGATCCACAATTTCCAGCGGCTTGGGCTGTGCCAAATCGTTTCGCCGAGCCATAAACCGCGATCTAAAACTTTCAAGTTTAAATACATTTGGTCCGTAAAAGAAGCGACAGGCTTACAATTTTACAAACTCGAACGCGCAGAAAAATTTTTTTCTTTTTTTATCCCCCGAGCTTCCAGTGTATAAAATACTTTGATCGAATAAAATTTTTATCTAGAATTCTTTCAAATACTCCCTTCGCCGTTTTTAAGCGAGGGCTCGGAAGGTAACATTTCGATACGGTAAATCATTGTTTTTACCTTACTGCATCGGTATGCGATACAATGAAAAATCTTGCTTCATGACAATTCATGACAAAGCGGCTTTTTAAAAATCGCTATTGCCTTCGGGTGTTTCCTTCCGAAACAGCTATACGATCGGCAATTAATTTTTTATTCATATATGCATATGTAATTATTTGAACGAGCTCTCGATCAATCATATAACAAAGCAAAACAAGGTAAAAACAAAGATAAAAAAGAATGTCAAAAAAAATTATTTTATAGGAATTTCAGAAAAAGTCCCTATGAACGAAAAACCGTCTAACCTTCCTTTTTAAGATAAAAAGTTTTAAATTGTTTGATTGCACTTCCAATACTATTATTCTAAATACATTATAATCAATAATTATAAAAATTACAATAATTTTAATAATTATAAAAATAAAAAGTCCAATACTAATATTCTAAATACATTATAATCAGAATAACTAAACTAAATTTCTTTTCCTTCAGATTGACTTTTATAATACAATTTCTTTTGCAGCTAAAAGGATAAATTAATAACATTGTATTTTTTATATATCTGGTGACATTTTTACTGCAATATTATATCTACATGTATACGCACTTTTCCTAAAAAACATATCTGATCGGAGAAAATATATTATAATCGCGGCTAATTATAATCAATAAATAAACGGATAATACATCTGTATCATAACTTTCATTTCTAGAGATTTTATTTCGTGTAAAATTTTATTTTACAATATATTTGTAGACTCGAATCATTTGTTAAAGTAATTTCTCCACCGCAATTTCGATGATCTCAGGGGGATTATCAACATCGCTGTTTATCGTTAACTTTCATCATATACCGCGATTGTACGAGGGACCCCCTTAAATGCCAATATATTCGGGGGTGGGGGGTCGAACCTATTTTCGGTAACGTCAGACCCTTGAGGAGAAAAAAAAACACCGCCCCATCCCCGCCGAAAAAAGAAATGCCAAAATCTGACCGCCCCTAGCATCAGTCCGTCCATCGGGGATATCGCTGATGATCGACCGTTATCTCTCTCTCTCTCTCTCTCTCTCTCTCTCTCTCTCTCTCTCTCTCTATCTCCAACCTTCCTACAGAAGCTGGAGAGGAGCTCGGCAGGTTTTTTTTTCTCTTATCCTCGCCCCCGTACACATACATACACACACACACACACATACACACACATATATAGACAGGTGTACATATACGTTTGTACACGACGCGCAGGCTTCGACAACTACTACAAGAGCCTGGTGCCGCGGCTGGGCCGCGAGTGCGAGGGCGTCCAGGAGCTCAACAATCCGCCCCACGGCACGATGCCGGGCAAGTACGTTAACTGCCGTAACGTCTGGTTCCGGGAGTTCTGGTCGCAGCATCACAAGTGCAGCTTCGGCGCGACGACCGAGCCGGGCGGCAGGCGCTGCACCGGGACCGAGGAGCTCGTCGACTACAAGCAGGAGGGCCTCGTGCCGTTCGTGGGTGAGTGCTGATCTCTTGCCGTTATTTCTGATTTTTCATGCCTTGCGTTCTTATTTATTTTGTTTTGCTGACTTCGCACGAGAAACGGGCGACGGCAGACGAGGAGTCTATTCGTGCTCTAGAGTATCGCGGGTGGCCCGCAGCGTTGCGGATTAAAGGACTTGGATTACAGAACGAAACGATTTTCGTTGTATTGGAAAAAAAAAAGAAATAATGTTAATTCATACGGGTCGTGTAGAGGCGCAAGCTAGATAGAGAAAACTCTTCGAATGATACGCTGAAGAACAGATAGTTAAGTAAATAATAATTGACCATTGGGCGGTGGGGGATTTATAGTAACCGTGAAAATATGCATAGTAACTAGGGGTATTAGAAAAAACACGAAATTTCCGTAAAGATTTACGCATTATCAGACTCTTTTTTCAACCTTCATTGCAACGCTTCATAATTAATGTTTCTTCACACATAACCGACTCAATATATTTAATGTCAAATGAATAATTTAAAAATTGGCATACACGTACAGTTATTTATAAAAGAAAGTTATAACAGTTCATTTTAATTCTTTTCACTTTTTTGAAAAAATTCAACAAGAGTACACTATGAATTTAACACTTCTTAATCGTAGAAAAATCCGTCCATAAAACTGAACGATTGACTTTATGAATATTTACAATAATAACATAGATACTAATGATAATTCTGTCGGTATAACTTTGTTACTTACAGATTAATTAATTAAGAATATTAAATGTTAACTTAGGATTTTTAGATAATTATCATGTCATAAATATATGTATATTTTTATTTATGCAAATTTTCAAACAGTTGGGGTTTGTTTACAGATGTATCAAATCCATTCCTTTTCATTAAATAATTTCAACGTAGAACAGAATCATGAATGAAATTAATGCTCTTTTTATACGATAATAATTATAATATTTAACAATTTTTTCGACGGAATCTCCTTAGACTTTTACATTCCTGAAAACAAAAATTTATTTATTCATTAAAGGGTTAATCGTTTGGAGAAATCGTCATCATTTCATTTAGGCAATCGATTCATGAATTTCGATAAATTATTTGCCGACGAGGATATGTGCAGAAATATTCGATTAACTCGAATTTACAAAATGCTCGTCTTCAGAGCGCGCGTGGCTTCCTTCAAATTTTGCCAATGTCACTCGGCCGATTTATCCCGAGACGCGCGTAGGACAAAACGCGAGGGGCGGACCCGCGAACCTTCCGTTTTCGCGCGAGAGAAAATGGAAAATTACGTGTACGGCGAGGGAGGGGGGAGGAAGGGGGAAAAATAGCGCGTCCTCGCCGTAATGGCGCGGGGAAGATTGAAGATTCCTCGTAAACTCGACTTCGGGACTTGAAACCGTCGGAGAGGATTTTAGTGGATTTCGACTTACAGATGTTGAATAATGAGGTCGAGTTTTTTTTCGTCCATTTGACGGCGGAATTTTTTCAGCTGCGCATTATCAATGAAGAAGCGCGTTTCATTCGAACATATCTGCATGTATTATCTTAAAATTATCTTTATGAGTCTCTGAAGCATCAGTATCATCGTTAGCTTAAGTAATTCTGTAATTAAAAAATTTCTATTAGACGATGTTATACATAGGACCGAAATCTTACTAATTTTTTCATAAACGTCTCGGGAAATCTCATTATAGCTGTGCTAGATCCTCCCGTTACTGGATCGTCAATAAATTACGAGGAATAATTCCAGTAGCCCATTCGGATATATTACAGTGTAGCCACGGCGAAAAAAAGCAATGATTTAACATATTGCAACGCTAAAAATTATATCATAATAGATTACTATAATATATGCAGTTAAAGTATATAGTAAATAGTAAACGTATATACATAGTAAAAGCATATAGTAAAAGTATATATATATATATATATATATATATATATATATATGTACGGTTAAAGTATATACATAGTACCTACATAATATTTATATATGATTTTTTTTATACTTTTCGTATATTATAAAATCTAGCAGTCTCTTTGAACATTTAAAAGGCCGTTTTTTCGTCCAATTATATTTCAATGCAAATCGCTACTTACGCAGATGGAAGAGAGAAATATTGTCTCAAAGGATGTAAAAAATCTGTTAAAAATATACGATTGATATATTACAGTAAGCGACTTATGCAAAACTTGCACTATAAAAATTTTTTCGAATGATCATAATTTGAATACGTGCTCTTAAATTATATGTGTTCAGCTGACATGAACTTTTTTATAAAAAATCTCGTATTTCATTCCATTGATAATTGATTAGTTAATCAGCCAAATTGAATGTATAAAAAACTTATTTCATCGAAAATTATTTCCTTCGGTTGAAATCCTTTTATTACTCAGTTTATAATTAAAACATGTCTTGAAGCATGCATCATCACGATAGTAAATAACATAATAATTTTTCTCATTTTAATTTATATACAGTCGTGCGATTACTACACGAGTTCGTGTAATTTAAATTTTAAAAGTAAAATTCTAATTAGTGTGTGAAAGTAAAAAAAAAAAGAAGAAATTTTTATACACTTTGAATGAAAGTCTGAAATTTTACATGCGAAAAAGCTTAATTTCTCTGGATAATTCCTTGCAATGAAAGAGATAATAAAAATGACGCAAGCAAAGAATTCAATTAAGTGGAATGTTAATTAATTTGCAAAGAAGATTTTCGATTTTGATGTTGAATTCTGCTTTATTCGATGGTAGAGAAAATTTGAATCGTTTAAACATTTACATATGATTTTTCAAATGTAATGAAATTATTTCTTGGGTCGTTCCTTAAATTTAAAGCAGATCACCTTGACGTATTAATAAATAATGAGATTTCTTGAAGAAAAAAATTAATATATAGATATAATTCTTGAAAAAACAAGAAAAAACAGAAGAAAACCGATGGAACATGTTAATGCTACGTGCATTATGCAAAATCCATACTTTATTCTCGGTGTCACGACTTCGTTAATTTTTTGGTCGTCTGTTTTTTTTTTCCACGTTTTTCCAGCCGACGCCGTTTACGCGATGGCCCACGGCGTGCACAACGTGATCGAGGACGTGTGCGACCAGACGTACGGCCATCACCTCTGCGAGAGCCTGAAACCGGCGCCCCAGGGCCAGCAGATGCTGCAGTACATCAGGAATCTCACCTTCGTCGGTGAGCTGCCGCCCTTTTTTTATATTGCCCGAATACTCGATCTATGTACATATATACATAGTACATGCGGCGCGCCGCCGTCGCGGTCGTAAGACATCGTTAAAGGGAGGACAGTCCTAGCGCGCCTACTTTATTGCGCGGATCTCGTTCGTTACTTAGTATCTATGGCGAAGGGTATGCGTATAGAGGGAGAAAGGGGGGGGTAGTAGACGATGGAAGGGGGAAGCCAGCGAAACGGCAAAAGAGACGACGCCGCCGCCCCTCCCATCCCCCACTCCTCCGAGGTATAAAGGTTGGCCGCGTCGTAAACCGCTGGAATAAAGAGCTGGAATATAAAGAGCGAAACCGCGGACGAGATATACGAGTCTCTGTCTGTATGTGTGTGCGCGCGCGTGTGTGTGTCCACACGCCCGAACAGAATAGGGTCTTGAAGTATTTTTTTCTCCGACATACAGAGAGATGGTATATAGAGTCCTTTGGACGGCAGCTTGGCCGCGATAAACGGAATTGAGGATGACTGTCGTGATACAGGTAGGGCGTGGGGTTCGGCAATTTCTGTAGTTCGCGAGATTCTCAACGGGCGTTCGCGCGTGTACAAAAGGTATCGATTCGTCTCGGCGTTCTTTGAAATTTCGAGAAAAAAAAAAAAACCACGAGAAATCGACAAATCATCCGCATAGAACGCGAGATCGTTTATTAAAAGCATTGTCTCGTGTAAGCGGTCGGGGCAATGAGTAGATTTACATTTTGCATTACACTCGCAGTACGCTACAATTATCTTACGTCGCCAGAGCATTACGTTCACTACTTTCACAATGAGAATTAAAACGTTGCTGTTGAGATTTCATCATGTTCCTGAATCAGAATACTCATTCACTCGCGCATGTATAATATATTTGATGCTTCTGTTCCAATGTTCCAACATTGAGAATACCTTGACATAACGTTCTGAATCCTATTAGTTAGTAATTTTCGATATTATATTATTCGAACGATTTTAGTTAATTTTATATATGCATAGAGGAGGCTCTACTCTCTTAATAATTCTATTTGTTGCATCACTGACGTTTGTAAACATTATACTCGTCAAATTGTTTAATTGAAGAATTAGGAAGGTGAAACGGAAATGCGAAGATATCGAAAGGCGATTAAATCTGCAATGTAAAGAGTATATATATGGACGGCCTACTTTTCAATAATGACGTTCGAAACCGAAATCTGATAAATATTCGATTTTCAGAAGAAGCCCGCTTAATAAGAATAAAAATACAACAAAACAACAAAGGCAGAGATTTAATTAAGCGTCGGACATTCTAGCGCTGAACGCGCGATTTTCGATACCTCGTTATAATTTAAAAATAAAATTCATTCCACCCTACTGGACGTTCCCATTAAAATATTATATATATATATATATATATATATATATATATATATATATATATATGTAGGTGCGCGCGTCGATTATAAATATCGAATATCCTTTGTAAAACTGTCGATTTAAGCTTGAGCCGACTATGGATTTCCGTATTCGGTTGGTAGACCCGTCGTTTTCCGTTAACAAAGTTGACGGGCAAAAATTTTATCGATCTCTGCGTGATAATAAGACAAAATAATGCCCACGGAAATTATCTTACCATTATGTCTGCGCTCGAATTCGCCTATTTTGAAATTATTTTATATTTGAATTCTACTGCGAGTAAAAGCAGCTTTGAATTATTAAAAGTTTTTCAAAAAAGAGAAAAGAGGTCGCTAAAAACACGAGTAATGCAGTAGTGATGCATCAGATATATATATACATAAAGGCTTTTTTAAAATCGAGTAAATCTTTCTTTATGTCCATTTCTTTCTCTCTCTCTCTCTCTCTCTCTCTCTCTCTCTCTCACTTTCTTTTAAATAAATTTCATATAAACAAGTATATATTATACCTTGCCTTCGTTACGAACGAGTTTTTCTATTCGTATAATGCAGTTCCTTCCAAATTAACATTTAAATATTAATTTGCAATTCTCGGAAGTTCACTCTAACCTCGTGCATCCTGCAATAACGTTTTCTTATTTATTAATTTTTCTTTTTGGCTCTTCACTTTCTTTGGTTTTTTGTTTTTTTTTTTTTTGGTCTTTGTAGAAAAAAAACGGCACCATTAAAGCTTTAAGTAATACGTAAAAGAGAATGGAGAAACGTAGGGGCGTAATAACGACAAAGTGACATTTGCTAAATGAGATTACGACCTCTGAGAGGGAAAGAAGTGGGGGGGGGTGGCAGAGTGTGGGAAAAAAATTCGTTACGCTTATGAATTTTCGTGCCCCTCTCAAACGGCAAGAAAAATTACCGCGACTAGCGTAATACCTTTCGCAGCTCCCAGCTCCGAGCCTCTGTCGAAAGGGAGAAAGCCGAGGGTTAGAGAGTGTTAGGAGGGAGCAAAAAGCAGACTTCTCTCCCTCTCTCTCTCTCTCTCTCTCTCTCTCTCTCTCTCTCTCTCTCTTCCTGTGTCTCTTCCTCTCATCTCTTTGTCTTTACTAAAGTTCGCGCAGCCCAAAATAAAAAGAGATTTACGAATTTCATTCCCTACACCAACCTCCACATACAGACATACGCACACACAGACACTCGGAACTTCTTGAGAATTATTAATAAAACCCGCGTCTAAAATCAACTCTAAGAACAATTTCTAAGCTGAAACTTTGCGCCACCAGCCTCCCAACCTCCGCACCGCTGCTCCGCGAAGCTTATGTAACTTATCCTCGCGACGGTTCCCTACGTAACAGCCGAACTTAAACTCGACGCGGAGCACGAAGATCTTGCCGAGGTGGAGGGGGGGGCGGGAAGAGGATGTGGAGAATCTCGTTATGGAACAAAAAAAATGAATCTTCATTAAGATCATTTAAATCAATGTCCCGAGCGAGTGTGAAAAAAGCCTCCCCTGCTCAGGACGGGCGAGCGGACGGACGGCGGGAGGGGGGGGGCGTTGTAAAAAGCAAGGGTAAAGCCGATGCTTAAAGACGCTCAAATGCGGCTTAACGACTCGCAAATGAGAAACTTTTAATTAATACGTCTCTGGGTGTTGAGGGAACGCGGGTCGGCGGGTAAGAGGCGGGGGAGGGAGGGAGGGAGGGACGGGATGCATTAACCAATAAGAGCCGAAAGTCGAGGTTTCTTACGGCGGTATGTGTGCGCATGGGAATAAAAATGGAATTCGAACGCTTAAGCGGGTGGAACCTTCTTCGCTGGCGCTGGTCATGGTTAAAAAGTTTTCGTGCATATACACGGAGAAATGTATACGCGGGCGACACTTTAACGCCCTGTATTGGCATGCGAAGGCAATAAGAAAGGGGAGAGAGAGGAAAAGAGAGAGAGAGAGAGAGAGAGAGAGAGAGAGAAAGAGACGAATCGCCGTTACCGCTGACTCGGCGAAAAAGCGCGTCTCAGGAAACCATTTCGCTTTCCGCCGAGAGCGAGACGAGACGAGACGCGGCGCGCGCGTTGTGGCGAAGGAGAACAAGGCTAAGCGGGTTGCGGGAAGGAAGGAAGGAAAATGTGGGAGGGGGGGGAGGAGGTGACGGTGGTATTCTTTGACGCCTCGAAAAATAAGCGCGATCGATGCTCGCGCGCCGCACCCCGACGTGTCCGGGGATTACGATGAGGGTCGTTGGGGGGGGGCGGGAGGGGGTGCGGACGGAGAGGAGTTGCAAAAGTGACAGTCACGCCGCTGGGAAAGAAATTTCCTTAAGCGACCGTTCGCAGCTATGCGTGTGAGTGTGAGTCTGCGCGTGTGGGCGAGTGTGTGCGCGTGTTTGTCCGTCGCACGCCCATGCTTTCACTCGCTCGCTCGTTCTATTATATATCTATATAGAAAATCGGTCTGATGAATGACTGACGCTGATAAATGTTCAGGGCTACATACTGCTCTCTTTTTTTGGTTCTTTCTCACTCATTCTCTCTCTCTCTCTCTCTCTCTCTCTCTCTCTCTCTCTCTCTCTCTCATTCTTTCTCTAACTATCTCTCTCTTTGCTCTGGCTCACATTAGCCTTCTGTTTTATTGAATATTGCCGAGCCATATATGGGTATTTCTATCATAGTTTTCTTATATTTCGAAAATTGTACTGAAAGCTTATGAAAATACTCTAATAAACTGTACGCAAGCATCTGAAAATACTTTTGTTGTAGTAGCAAAATTAATTTGAAATAAAAACAAAATATACATACATGAAATAAGCGATTTTTCAAGACGTACAAGTAGCTGGGTCTATTTTTTTGCTACAATAAAAAGCAAAATTCGTTTGTCGAAACAATCGCGACATTTTTTTCTGATCGTAATTGTATTCTAATATTGTGCTTTATTTATGTTCGAAGAATGAAATTAACTTGAAAAGTCCAATATAACATTAAAAATAGAAGCTTCCTGTTTATGATAATAAAGTTACCCATTATTAAAACAAATTAGGTAGATGTTTTTTCTTTTTTATGAATCGAGGTATAATCAAGAAAAAAAAAAGAAACGATTAAAACAAATTCTGTCTTGTGTCTCGCGTATCGAAAAAGCCTACTTTTACTGGTTCGGTAATACAACTGCTCAAAAAACTCAAACTGCTTCATAAACCGTCCTATTTGAGTTTCTGAATCGCGCTCTGAATTGCTCGTATATCGTTAAAGCTCAGAATTGCCATTTAAGCGCAGGCCTTTAATAACGTTTAATAAATAATAGAAACTATAATAGATACGAATGTCTTGTTGCCATTCTCGATTACGACTTCGCTAAATATTTATGGTCGCTATATAACTCTTTTAGCCGGAACTCATACAAGGAGAAAAAAATCTTCGTAATGAGTGAAATGTTAAAGGTGTTATAGAAACGCTCGTACATACGAAAATTTCCGTGCGCGCGCGCGCGCAGGCGTGTGTATGTGTACGTATGTGTGAGTCTGTGTGGATAGGGTTCAATCAAAGAGCCGTTTAAATTTATTCAGCGGCGGAGGGATGGGTGGGGGGATCAGGGCGACTCATTCCCAGCATCAGAAATCGCGCGAGCATGCTACAATCTACGCGCACGCGTAGGGGCGAGGGAGGGTGGATGGCTAATGGCCGGTTGCCCCCGCTCCCTCCCTCCCCCCCTCACCCCCTCCCCCATTCGCCCTCCTCCGCCGTCTCTGATCGTCGCCCCGGTGCGCCCGGGGGGTGCTTCTCGGCTTTCAGGTCGGCAGGGAACGGAAATTAAATTCAACGCCGACGGCGACGCCTACGGCTATTACAACATTTATCAGTACCAGCGCGGCCAGGACGGCCGCTACAATTACACGCTCATCGGCTCCTGGAAAGAGAGGTGAGTCCCATTCGCCGGGCGGCCGGCGGCGATGATTCTTTGGGCCGCACCGGCATCGCTCGCGTACGGATGCGACACGGGGCCAATGACGATGGGCGCAAGCGACCGGCCGAGGTTCGACGGCGCCACGGCGCCGGCCGTTGGGCGCAAGTTTTACTCGGTTCGAGAGTCGCCAAATGACAAAGTCGTCATTGATTCGTCGTCTATCGATCGATTATGTTGAAAATCAGCGTCCAAGTACGCGATTCGATATAGAGCTTCGTGGGCATTTTTATAGAATGCTCTCTCACTAACGTTGCTTTGAAAGAAATTTTCAATAAAAGAATTCCTTGACTTGGTGAGAATTGGATAATGTAAAGCATACATATAATTTGAACGCTTCCATAGTTAACTGAAGCTCTATCGATCGTTGATAATCACAATAATCAAATTACAATAACATTACGTTTTCTATTAGTCAAAAATAAAAAGAACAGCATTCTTCAATGTTGCAAATATCAGGAGTAAAATAATTTATGATATGTGTACTGTAATATATATATATATATATATATATATATATATATATATATATATATATCTGGTTATTCATTCGTAAATTTATTTTATAATCTTCGTACGATAGTTTTTGTAGAATTCTTCTCTTTATTTATGGATGCATATGATAAATAAATATATATATATATATATATATATATATATATATATATATTCGTGTGTGTGATATATATATATATATATATATATATATATATATACCTATATATAAATCTTTGCGAACAACTGAAATCTGCCCCAGGCTGGACCTCGAGATCAACATGACCCAGTGGATGAGCGGGGTCGGCGAGGCTCACGTGCCCCGCAGCATCTGCAGCGACGACTGCCCCCCCGGACAGATTCGCAATTTTCAGGTGAGCAAACACGATACAGATATAGAGTATACAAACAAGTACCTCTTCATCTCTCTTGATTTTCTCTCTCCCTCCCCCCATCTCTCTCTCTCTCTCTCTCTCTCTCTCTCTCTCTCTCTCATCTCTCTTTCTTTTCCCCACGACAATTCTATATAAAAATCGCGTTATTAATGGGACGGGAGAGCCGCGTGCCTGCTACCGAGGCTTTATCGGGAGCGAGCTTCCATCTACCCTCATTTTTCACACGCGATATATATATATATATATATATATATATATATATATATATATATATATACATGGGAATAACGTTCGTCGGTGAATGCGTGAAAGAAGAAGGAGAAGATGTCCTACTCCGACCGTGGCGTTATAAATTGTTTCATCGCGCTCGTTTCGACGGAGAAGCTAGGCGAGCGAGGCGGAGAGGGAATAGTAGTTGCGTGATCCTGGATAATTATCGGCCGCGTTCTTTTTTTTTTTTTTGTTCACTCGTTTTTGTTTTTTCCCCCGCCATTGTTCACCGCCTTTTCGAAATGAATCGAGGATCTGCCCGCGCGACGTGGGGACGGAGAGTCGGTAGAGGGGCGCTCGGAGGAGGGGGGGGGCGGGCTTGCGAGGCTTTCCCGTCGGTTCGTACGCGCGCCCAGGACAATGGACGGATGCCGCTCATGTAGACGGGTTTTCGTACAAGCGCGCCAACGACGACGACGACGCGCTTGGCCGCGATTTTTGCACGACTGTCATCGGGCGTGCACGCGGCGCGCGTAAGTACCCGCGTACGCGCACGTATGCGTTTGCGTGCGTGCTTATTATAGAAGAGCCACGTGGCCGAACGAGGCGATCGATATGTATAAAAATTGCCAAGCCAAGCACGTTCGTTTGGGCGTTGTTAATTGTCATTCGTGCATGCCGTACGCTCGTACAACGGCTGCTCTTTCCATTATTCCAAATCAATTTTACACCTGGGTTGCAGCATGGCGCTTTGATAATTCGTTTTTCCTCGGCTCGGTGAAAAATTATTTTATTGGAACCCGCGCGATTCGCGCAATTCCGTAATAGAATCGATGAAAAGATGCGCGAAGTGACTCTTTCAAACGTTCAAAAGTATTAATTATCATCGTATACTGCTACTTGAGCCACTCATTAAAAATATTTTATAAAAACTAATTAATTTTCATAATCATGACTATTAATATGTGTTTTTTCCGGATTTGCGAGCCTTTGACATTTCTTCTCCTTTGATGAGTTTCGTGATAAATAATTATTACAAAAATGCACGCACGCAAATACGAATCGTTATTATTGCATTGATCTCGATAAATTGACATTAATTGTCAATAATTGTGCCTGTTAAGCATCTCGTAATTACAATTAATATTTCAAATCTGTATTGTGTAAGAGAGGTAGTTCAAATTCCTGCTGAAATTCGCGTAAAATAACGATAGGCTGTCCATGAAAAATCATGGGAACAAACGTGGAATATCTGGTACATCTCGTTGAATTTCTCTCTGAAACGCGCTTTATTTCTATTTTGCTTTATCGAACTGCTCGGGTTTTTTTTTGATTCAAGCTCTTCCATATAACACGAAGCTGCGTAAATTTATTTTCTCGAAAATCCGATGAAAAATCTCGAGGTGCTCCGCGCAGCCTCCCCCCCCCCCCAAGGTCTCGCTCGATCGAGAGAAAATTAGACAGCGCCAAAAACCGAAACATCTCTCTACCTCTCCCTCTCTCTCCCTCCTAAACCTCGACTCTGTCATTTGAGCTCCAAATCCGTATATAAGCAATTCCCAAAGCATATTTCCTCCCAACTCGTTCCCGATGTGTCGCGAAAGCACCGCCCCCTCACTCCTCCCCAGTGGCGTGCGTCAGGTAACGAAGCCACCTCCCCTCTCGCTCCAAATCCCGAATCCCAAGGTCCAAATCCCTTTTTTTCCCCCGAATCCCTTGCCCGTTATTCCCGCATCAAGGGGGCGGAGGATTGTAGGGAGAGAGGGTCGACCGGAACCCTCCTCTTCGCTAAAAGTCAACATGTCTTCTATATATATATATATATATATATATATATATATATATATATATATATATATTTCCCCGAGCGTCATTAATTCGACATACGTCGGGGATAAAGCGGGACTGTATCTACAGATATATGTATATAATAAGCGGGGTCCGCTTATATACCCGAGTTTATTATATATATATATATATATATATATATATATATGTGTGTGTGTGTGTGTGTGTGTGTGTGTGTGTGTGTGTGTATTGAGGTGGACGGCATCGATTGGCCGTCCGAATAAATTTCTCCGCTCGTCCCGCATACTTATCGCAAATCGACGCCGTTGCTCCCGTTCCACCGCCTATAATACGCCCGCAGCGCGGGTAACGGCGAAAAAAAAAATTACTCCATCTTTCGGACACGGCGCGGGCACGGCGAGCAGGAGGGTGAAAGGACGGCAGCGGCGGCAGCAATAACGCCGAAGAAAGGAGGAAAAAACCTGCGCGCACGGCTCAGTAAATGCTTTTCCCTCTACTAACCCTCCGCATTTGGCTAGCTGTATCTTCTCTCTCTCTCTCTCTCTCTCTCTCTCTATATATATATATATATATATATATATATATATATATATATATGTCGCTCGCGGAGAATGGGGCTCTTCTTATTTTTCCCATCAGCGAGCGCGCAGGCTCGCTTGTTTTTTCGCATATCGCCGTATATACTGGGCTTTTTCCCCTGTTCCCCGATATATCCCGGCCGTTCCGCGCTTAGATTCAAAACGCGGCGAAGAGAAATGGACGGGGGCGTCGGCGCCCCGGGTTTCATGAACGGCTCGATAGACTCTCGGGGTGGAGAGAGAAAGAGAGAGAGAGAGAGAGAGAGAAAGCAAGAGAGAGAAAGAGAGTGATACGCACCGTGAGCACGATAAGATAGGCGCCTTCTTTGTTCTGAGTATCCTATAGCGTCTATCTAGAAACCGAGGAGGCGGTTTGTTTTACTGAAAATTCTTAGTTGTTTGAAATTACAAATAAGTTTCAGATAAGGTTCTCGATATGATAAAAGAAAATGTGCAAAATTGAATCTGTAAGACTCGAAAAATGTATAATCATTTGTTTTTCTCTTCTAAATTAAAATTACTTTTTAACTTTTAATAATTATCAGTTATCCGATAAGTTAGTATTTTATAATTTTATTTCATTATTATCTAGATTTAACTAATATTTATCGGTTAGAACATTTAACCTACCTTACTCAATTAGTGCCTGTAATATTTTTGGTCAATCTATTATTTTATTTATTTAGTTATTTTTTGATACATCGTCGGAAGCTCTATTTCATTATTCTACCTGCTAAAATTAATAAATTTTACTTTACAATCCCCGTTAAGTTCTTATCAAACATATGTCAGTCGAGGGCATAAAGTAAGAGAAATAAAATTCTAACCCCGAGTTCCCTGAACGAGATATGATTTTAGCCCGAGTTTATACGCCAGCAATAAAATTTCAATTGAAAATCTTGCAAAAGAACGTAATTCAAATTCGATCCCGCACGAGCGTATTATCGACTTTTATTCCCCCGGTTATGCGCGATAACGTTTCGCTTCGCCGATCCGATAACGGTGCGATTCGATTATTGCTGTATAATTGAAATTAATTCGTGTAACGTAAATAAATCAGTCGCCCGATTAAATTTCCCTAGACAGAGCCGAAAAATTCGAGGAACTTTATTCAACGGGATTAAATTGTGGGTGCCGGTTGTTTTCATTATACAGCAGAGGCTGCTCGATTCGAAATCTTATAGATAACGCAGATAGGGCGAGCGAGTAGGATTCGTATATCTGTATATACGCGCAGAGCTCTAATTGAAATAATCACATTTGAATATTTTCAGTGAGAATCGCATTAATGCTCGTGAAAACCATGTCGGATTAAAATCGCGTCTTGGCAAAAATTTGCAATGGTTGAGAATTTTATTTCTTGCAATATCCGAGTGTTTATATGTATATATATATAAAGGGATGAGCGCGGGAATAAATTTCGAAAGGAGTATTGGATTTATGTTCCTGTCAGCCGTCGACATGTACGCACTTTAACATTTCAGACGGGCGATAATCGAGTGGCGCGGATGCTGGTCAAAGTACACACTCGTATATGCTTTATTGTCCTTTGAGTTTCGTGCAATTATTTGATGAAAAAAAAGGTTTATATATAAATATCGTAATAATCAGAGCGTTACAAATAAAGGAACTGATCAGATAGCAAAAGAACATTATTCTAATTTCATAAGAGTGTATTAAGAGTATTAAGAGTCGGTATGACTCGGCATTGTGCATAATGTTCAAGCTGCATGATTGTTTATCCATTAAATATTAATTTACTAAATTTACATTTTCCGTTTTATGGTACAGAAATGATTATTTCATTATATATTAAAACAAAGAAAAAGGATTTTGTAAAAAATAACTTTTACTATCAGGTTGACATTATTAGAAAACGCAAAATTTTAACATCGGTAACTGTCCAAATAAATATTGTTGGGTCGCCGTCGGATCATTTACGGTATTTATACTCGATAAAAGACTTTTCTCGTGTAAAGCAAAATAAACATCGACCGTAATTCGGGTCGTTTATTCCTTCGAGGAAAGATTCGAGTATCAATAAGTGGAGGAGGGCCGAATCCATTGCCGGTATCGCCATCGTGAAATATTTCTTAAAGAAAAAAAAAAACAAAAAAGCAAAGGAAAAAGGAAAACTAATAATAAAGTTTTTGAAAGCTGGAAAGTGAATTTTATACGGAACGGCATCGTAAAAGGATAATTTGATTTCGTTTACGATTATATTCTTCATTTATATCTTTGACTCGAATAAAGCACGTAACCAGAAGTTATGACTTTAAATGGGCCACAGGCACATTTATCTATCTATATATATATATTTATGTGTGGCGCGTAGCTACTCCTAACGTCACGTGTATAATATATACATAAAAAAATCTAGACACTTCACGCTTTGTGCAACAGCTACAACAATCGTAATAAAAGAAATGAAAAAATTTATTCCCAAAACGTAAATATGAGGAAAATCTAGATAAATAAAACAGATTCGGCGATGCATATTAAAGCAAACAAGAAAGAAATTTAATATATATATGTCGTTTCGACTATACGATCATCAGTACCGCGGTTTATTAGCCGAGGAATTTAATTTTGCACGCCCATCCCAACTCCTCGCCCCCCCGCCGACCAATTAGACCGACGAAACTAATTAATTAAACATTATTCGGGCTATTAGTCATCTCGCGCCCCAGCCGCGCCGACACCGAAGAAAGACAAGGCATTTCGAGAAAGTTCGCGCAATAAGTTTCTCCGGCAAGGGGCGGGAGGGGGGGTAGGGGAGTCCATTCTACTCTGCCGCCCGACTACCAAGTAGCGAAACACTCGTTTGTTTCACGGGGCGCAAGGCAAATGCGACTCGCCCGCGACGCTTACGCGAATAAATGTGCTCGCGCGGAAAAAATTAACGAGACAAAATTAAAGCTTCTTCGTTCGTTTTTTTTTTCACGCGCTCCCCCCCCCCATGTTTTTCTTGTTTTTGTTTTTTAAATAAGGCGCGCGCCTCGAGTTATACGACCTCGATGTATTTTCGCGCCGGGCGATCCTTCAAACCCGCGATGTGAGACAATCCATTCGCCGCTCGCCCCCTGCTCGCGCCGCCTTGCGGATTTCTCGCGTAAAACTCAGCGCAGAACTTCGGCCCGCCGGGGCGCGGCGCCTTGGGGCACTTAACCGCCCGACCATCCCGGTGAATTATTCGGAGGGAGTCTTAAGTAAACCGGGCCTTCTCCACCCTCCCCCGCCCGCCAAACCTCCTCGCTCGCGCCCCTGTCTTTTTCCATGACGCGCTCTTTCGCGAGCCGTCAGTCGGTCGGCTAAGTCTGTGTAGCGAAACCATGAGAAGGAAGGAGAGAACGAGAAAGAGAGATAGAGGGATAGATTAATTTTATTGTGTGTACATTGTGTGGATATACATAAGATATTAGGACGTTACGATTCAAGATATGAAAGTTTAAAGATATATTAATCGCTCTAATGTACGCACAAGTATACACATATTTTATCGCTTTCAGTCGCGCACTAATCCTTTTTTTTTTTGTTCTTTGAAAATGTAAAAATAAAGCACGTTGTACGATGTCTAACTGGGTCTTTGGCCGATCCCGATTCTGGTCTATAAATAACGTACGCGAATTTGAAATTGCGATGGAACGACCCCATCGTTAGGGGTTGCCTGGTTTATTGGATTAGATTAAAATTAAAATGGCAAGTGACTTCTGGAGATCGAAATAATTGATACGGGCGGATAATAAAAATTTTCATACAAAACAATTTGATTATCGATTTATTCGTTAATAATTGGTTTATAACTGCATTAAAATTTCAAACATTTTCGGAATTTTAAGACCAAATTCATCATTGTGGCTATAAAAAAAACGTTTCTTTAACGATCTTTATCTCGGTAATAAATTTTTAAAAAATATACAAAATTGGCTTATTACTTTTGCAAAATTATACACATCAATTGAGTTAAAAAAAAATCAGCGAAAAATTATTGAAAGCAATCAATTTTTAAAATGATAAAGTATAATTAATCGTTGTATAATTAATATACGACGATTTTGAGAAACATTAATTGTAGCATAAGTATTACGCCATGTCCTAATAGATTGAAGAGGCTGATAGATGGATAATAATTTAGTTTTGTTAAATAAAATTATGTGAACCTAATCGCGTATCAGGTTATATCTTATAATTTTTATATTGCTAATTTTATTTGTGTTAAAAATTAAGGTTATCATTATTAAAGCTATTTATCTGTATATATATATATTACAATATTTCTTATATATTTTAAGAGAGACAAAGAGATAAAATAAAAATCAAAAGAATACAACCAAATAAAACACTCGAATGCCGCACGATCCTCTAGCACGCATCACATGTACATGTAAATGTTCTATTTTCTCTGTTCTCGGTGTACCCACGTGCCTCCCGCTAAATCGCCGTCGTCCGCGTCGCAGGAGCCCTGCTGCTGGAGCTGCGTCGCCTGCCGCGAGGACGCCTACGTGTTCAACGACTCCTGCCACAGGTGCGAGCCCGGCATGGCGCCCGACGTCAACAAGAGCGGCTGCATCGAGCTCACCGCCGAGGTCATCTCCTGGACGAGTCCCTGGGCGATCGTGCCGCTGAGCTTCGCCGCCGTCGGCATCCTCGGCACGATATTCACCACCGCCGTGTTCATTTGGTGAGCGAGGGGAGAGGTGGGGCGGGGGGGTGCGGCGGCGAACGCAGAGGCGTCCACTGCTTCGAGGGGTTCGTGGGAGGATTTTTCGATATTTCGCATACTAGTCGATCGCGGCTAATTTCTTATTATATGGTTGATTTGGTATAATAGCGAGTGGGTCGTCCGTTGTCGCGGATAAAATACAGCTATACCACTGATTATGTTAGAGAAGATCTCTCCCGTAGATTTTTTTCTACGGGAGAGATCGCAAGCGAGTCGCGTGACGATATTCTTAATTATACTCGATAATCACAATAATCCAGCATCTCCGAAAATATCGTCGCGGGCTAATTATCGACGAACTGATCGTGCACGCAATTACCGCGAAGTCGGATGTAATATTTACATAAAGCAATTTCCACGCGTAAATTACAGCTAATTCTGTTTGATCGTGCACTGTGATAAATCACTTTTGCGCGTTACATTGTTGAAATCGAGCCGAATTCACTATAGAATTACTAAGCAATACGCGATAAACGCAGCTGATACAACGGTATCGAATAAATTTTGCGCGTTGCGCAAACGCGACGAAGAAGGAAAAAGAAAACGCGTAGTTCCGCTCCATAAATCAAAAACATTAAATTACCTCGACGCGATAAAATTTTGATACGGCTCAATCAATAAATCGTGGAGGTAATCTAAAAACTTTATACTATATGATTTTTATTTTTCATTTTGACGTTGTTTTCATCGACGATCGAGGCGAATTTATACACATTTTATTCGATTGAAAACGACGTGATTTTTTTTTCTCTAAATTTTGCCGAATAAACTAGACATTTTTTTTTATTTTATTTTTTTTTTTTATTTAAAATTCAAAATATCACGCGTCAGTTACACTTCACTCCATATACTCTTCGGCAGAATTACAATAGCGCTTTACTACGAGATTGGATTGATGTGCAGACACTTCGAATTAAAACTTTCTACGTGCGCTGCAGAAAACTAAGTTGGATGGGAAAATTCAAATGAATTAAAAGTATCGATTTATAATTGGTTAGATTTAATTTCAGACGAGACGTCTGAACGTTCGGTAAGTGTCAATAATTTCATTAATATAACAGGTAGGAAGACATATTTCGCTGCGCAGTGTGCATTTTTTAATCTAGTTACGCAATTGCAAAGTTGCATCGTGCATTAAACACCGGCATCTCTCGCGCATTGATTCTAACATTTTCCATCGAGCTTCGAAAGAGCATCATTCGTACCAACGCTCGCTTGGGAAAAAAAAATCACCCAATTTTCCGAAATAAATGGTAATTGCATTATACGTTGGCGCGACACGTAAAATAGCTGCGCCAACCATCCATCCGCCCACACGGAATAACACACGCGCGCGCGCGCGCCGAGAGATACACGTAACCAGAAACAGTCCGGAATCACTTCATCTTTTTCGGCACGAATCCCCTTTGTACGATCAACATTGGCATACCGTTCGCCGTGAATTGACTCTATTCTGGCGCCCGAGCGTCGGCCGTTCGATCGCTCCCGCGCGGAGGATTTTCCATTGTTAAAGCGCATATACGATTGCGCCTGGACATACGTTAATGCGCGCGCGCGCGCGCGCGCGAGTATTAGACGCGCGTACGAGAGGCGCCCTCTACCAACACAACTCGGCGAGGATAAAGCTCACCGGGCCCGTGGTGTAATTAAAACATTAATTAGTTTGCCAAAACTCGGCTGTTCGAATTAATTTCGACGCGTGATTGGCGGGTGTACGATTTGTAATGAAAAAATACGCTGCGATAAACAAGCGGAAATTTTCGAAAGCGTTTGTTCTGTAAAAGTTATCCGCGCTGTGTAGTTTTTTTTTCTTTTTGTTTTATATATTCAGGGGCAAAAATGGTCAAACGCACTACATACACAGCATGCGTCAAATTTGAAGAAAACTTCGAATTCCAATAATAATTTTCCCGAGGTATACTTTGTAAAGCGCTCCTGGAATCGAACGCTGTCGCGCATCGCCAAAAGAAAAAGCGGCAACGCTCAAAGAAAGCTCCATTGCACGAAACAGTCGGCATTAAAGCGGGCTTTAGAAGCCGTATTACGACCCCGTAATGTACCCAAGTGTATAAGGATAATGCGCCCTCCGGGATACGAGGTGGAAATGGAAGAATAAGAAGAAGAAGAAGATGAAGAAGAAGAAGAAGAAGAATTTTCCGGGAGGGCCCGGTGTCTGCGTACGTATACGCTACCACGGACCGTACAGCCCGGGGAGGGGGCGGCGCTTGTGAAAAATTGCCAGCGGTGCCCGCGCCGCGGCCGAAAGCGGCGGTCGCTGGCGAAAAATACGGTATAAATAATTCCGCGATCGTGCAACGACAAAAACGCTCCATTTTGTGGACCGCGGGAGCTGGTCACGCGGCTGCGTCAAATATTCATATACGCGTTATATACTTTCGTTCTTTGTCTACGTGCGTGTATATATATTATAAAAGAAAAAGCGCTGTTCAAGTAACTGACTGACTGACTGACTGAGCGTTTTGTAATGAAGATAAAGAGAGAGATAGAAGGAGAGAGAGAGAGAGAGAGAGAGAGAGAGAGAGAGAGAGAGAGAGAGAGAGAGAGATAAAACCTATAACAGCTGACGAGTTAAAATTTTGAGAATATACATTGTTCGCATCATTATATGGGTATGCGCTTTAAGAAGGGATACGGTTAAATTTAATGTGACTAGTCAAATATGGATAAAAGCAAAATAATTTGTACAGGTAAATTGTATAGCTACATGTATAAATCGACTTTAATTCGCTTTTTCATATAGAAAGCTTTTTCGACCTTTTATTATGAAAAATAAATTTTTTTTTGACTTCTACATATATAAAAACTTTTACATAGGAACTCCTTTGCACAGGATTAATTTTACGTGGGATTTTCAAAGATAGGTTAATCACAAAATCCAGTTATTTTAGCAGATCAGCAGCCAAAAATACAATAACAATATGTCACACACTGGGAGGTAGTAGATATTTATGAAATTGATGAAAGATTATCAGTGTCAATGTTTTAAATAATAATAATTTGCCTTATTAAATAGCTCGGGCGAAACCGCGATAGGAAGGTATAATATGTATATATATATGAATTTTCTACAGATACCTTAGGAAAACTTTAATTTGCATTATCCAAACGAGCGACATTCCATGTCTCACTCGCGAAAATTGACTTAGGTCACTGAATTATGATAATGCTAACGAACGGGCACGCTAATCTTTCTCTCTCTCTCTCTCTCTCCCTCTCACTGACCTCGCGTATAACAAAAAAAAAATTAATCGCAAGAAGCCGGCGCGGCTCAACGTCTTCCTCAGCATCGCGTTGCCTCAACCGCTTACCCGCGCTTATCTATACGATCGGGCGGCCTGTCGCTTAGTTTGTTGCCCGCACGCCAGCTGCTACCTCGCGGCAGTAACAATCGATATTATATACGTTTTGCGCCGTAAAATTGTCGCTCTTTATATATACACCGAGCGCGCCAGGCACGCCGCACCGCGTGACATTTATTTATTTCCCAAAAAAAAAAAAAAAAAGAAGAGACAAAAAAAAAACAAAAAATAGACGAACGTATACGCAACGCGCTAATCATGAAATTTACCGCAAAGATCGTGAAGATTGAGCGATTGTTTAAATGATTTCGGTATATAAAGACATATATAAATATATATATATATATATGTATTTATTTAATTATTTATTTATTTATTTATTCATCATATCGACTGAATTCTGTCTATGAATATTACAAAGAAAAAGAAGCGGAAAATTCGTCCTGTTATACGGTATTATGTGCGAATAGTGGTACCCATAACTCAGCTCAGCGACCGAGAAAGCGGCTCTGCAGAAACTGATAAAATCGTCCCGAAGTTATGCGCGGAAACGCGATTATTTGGTAATTTACATGGCATTCGCGTGTATCAAGTCGCTTGTGCAATGCGATTACGAATTAATTCAGCGACTAAATCAGACGCGTCGGACTCAATAAAGCACTGTTTTGTTTTGTTTTTTTTTCCTCCCCCTCTTTTTAATTACAATATAACGCGAAATTTCTGAATAAACGGAATCGTCGTTATCGCGTTGGACCGATTAAATCTTTACGGTGCTTTATCGAGTGGCGACTTAACCGTATTGGCTAATAATGCATCATTAATTTTATGCATTTATAGACTAATTGCTTAAACTTTTTTTTTTTGATTAACCGATCAGTGCAGTAGGTTAGCGATGTTCTTTTTTCTTTTGTACAGAATGTATCAATTTTACGGACCTTTTTAATCCCGGATGTATTGTGCGATTTTTTTGTTCATCAACGTCGCGCCTCTTCAATAAATTCGTCAAATTGTTTGATACAGAGTAAAAAAAAAATTCAATATGGAATAACAATGTAATTTGTTTACACTCGTATAGGCGCAGCAGCGCGCATGGAAATAGACAGACAAATAAAGAAACAAACTAACAGACAGTCAGACTGAGAAAGAGAGAGAGAGAGAGAGAGAGAAATCAATTATGTTTGGAAGAAAGTGAATTGATAATTTCAATTAGTTTATAATAGAGCGGCATGATTAATATTTACCAAATAAAATCACAATCGTTTTCTTCTAATAAATGTGGAGTCTAGTATGATTGATTCTAATACGTAAATAATATCCGGTTTTACGTTTCTCTTACAATTGCAGTTAATTATAATTTTTTTTTTTGTTTCGAGACATTTATATTCGAGTCGTAGCAATGACAAAATGAAAAAAAATTTATATTTCTACAAATATTTTAACAATCACGTTTGCAATTTATACCTTGAAAGTATAGATAAAACGCGAGGTACCAAGGGAAGGAGAGAGAGAGAGAGAGGAAAAATATACAATCTACACAACCTTTTTTTAGTACAAGAAAAATTGCATTTCGAAATAGCAAATTTGTACAACTGCGCACCGCACGTATGAATCGGATCCTCTGGGAATTTTCTCTGCGTTCGTTTTATTTTTAACAACGAAAAACGTACATATATACACACGCGCGCGTGCACGCACCGATGCATTGTACATTTAATAAAAACAAAAAAAATAATACCGATAAACAAAGAATAAAAGTAACAAACCAAAACAATATCGATATTCCTCTCGTCGCGTCGCTCGCCCTATACCGTAGAATTATAATCATATATATATAGCCTCTCACTCCCATTCGCCCTTTATCAACCCCCCTCGCCCCGCCCGACGTACAATAATCGCAATCGTTGCTGCTCGCAGGTACAACAGCACGCCGGTGATAATGGCCTCGGGCCGTGAGCTCTGCTACGTGCTCCTGGCCGGCATAATGACCTGCTACCTGATGAGCTTCGTGATACTTAGCAGGCCGACAAAGTGGAACTGCACCTGCCTGAGGATCGGCCTCGGCCTGTGCCTCAGCCTCTGCTACAGCGCCATACTGACCAAGACCAATCGTATATCGAGGATCTTCAATCAGGGCAGGAAGAGCATAAAGCGGCCGTCGTACACGTCGCCGAGGAGCCAGGTGGCGATAGCGATCGGTGAGTCCCGTCCGTTCCTCGCGGTTGCGTTGATTTGTCGCCTTTTGATTATTGTGTGGTTTTCTTTTCTTTTTTTTTTTTTTTCGTTTTTCTTCTGGTTCTCGAAGAAAGATTACGATACGAAGGTGTGGAGGACAAAAAATTATTGAGCGAACGGTATTATTTTATTCGCGATCGATCGAGACGATGATCTAAGCAATGTACTACGGAACGCGAATCAAAACTGCCAGAATGACTCGAGAAAAATGATGATCTGAAATAAAGATAAGATTAGAGTATTAAAAAAAAAAACATATATTTGCTTGCAGAATGGTGGTGCATAAATTGTTACCTAGATTCTATCATTGTGTATTGCGCTCCTGTTGTACATTGCAATGCGGTGCTAGAAAAGTTTATCTACACAGAGAGATAGGGGAAAAACTTCGGATTGAAAATTAATAAGAAACAGAAAAACTCGCCATCGAGAAGGATCAAAATTAAAGAAATATTAACCAAATTAAGTCTGATGCTAATAAATAATTATAAATTTTTTATCAATTCACCGAGCATGATTTTAATTATATTCAAAAGTTAAGCGCAGTATTGATATCCATAGCTGTAAGATCCGTTGTAAATCTCAACGCAGTATCGTTCATATAATGGTATACTCTTTTATCACTGTTTCTCCTAGGATTACGGTATTCAACTAGGGGGGCGAACCGATTAGATCGATTATTTAGTTATTTTGATCAAAAAATTTAAAACCAAACACTGTAGCAAAACCACTGCCTATTGCTTCTGACGATTCGAACTGCTCATTTTTCCACCCTTACGCGTCTCGAAGTGGACCTTTGCGAGGCGATGAAACTTCGACAATCGCGTCGACGACATGACCCTCGTATCGATCGATCGAAACTATTCGCTTAAAATAACAATCACCCTTCATTACTTTTGTCAAGTATTGATTGCTTTGAAAAATTCACGCCTGCGGCAAGATTGTCGAATCCATTTTTTACCCCGACGCAAAAAGTCCCGAAAGTTTTGAATCGCATCACGCGTTACGGACAATTCGTTGTTCAACGATCTTCTCAATCCAAAAAAATTAGCGACGATGAATTTCAGACGTTTGATACGCGTATTCACGAGGCAGTAGCCTTCGTCTTGTATGGAGAGTCATTGTAGGAGTTTTCAAATTTTCACGCATGTCTCTATTGTCCGGTCTATCGACAAACGCAAATATTACGCTGCTCGACTCAATAGGGTAAACTATCTTTATTTACTCCCTCTCTGTCTTCGTCTATATGACGATCATACATAATTGTATAAGAAGTTCTAAATAACTTTATCGAGACCAAAAGTGTACTTACCCCTCCCCCCCTTCCCAATAGCCGTTATCAGCTCCGTTAGAAGGTCTAATGTTCTTACGAGGTCTATATATGCATCTTCGGCCCACATTCAACGCTCGCCTTAATAGACTTACAGAGCAATTTTCTATTCTCTTCCATATGAAATTCAAGATGGAAATTCGTTCGTTAAATCGCGCAATTATCAATGAAATTCTCGATTGCAAATAGAATTTCTTTCCGTTCCAAGCATACCCTTTAACTCGTCTGATACTATAATTATACGATTGTTTAATATGAAAAAAAAAACGTAATGAAACTTTATGCAACTCGTATATTATTAATTTTCAATTGAGATGTGACAATTTCATGACCAAAATAATATTAATGAAAATGCCAGTATCGTAATAAATATTGAAACATTTATTGTTCGCCAGGGATAAATTCTTAATTATATTTCATTTTTAGGTGTATTTTGTAAAATAATTATGATCCGTTAATTCGAATGAAAAAAAAAAACATAAATAAATAAAATAATAAAAACCAAAAAAAATTCAATCCGGCTTTGCTCGTAACGTACAATCTGGAAAAGATATGTGTCGGACGTAGAGCGGGCTACTACGAATGTTCGACCTATCGACTTAATCGGCAGAGTAAGTATAAAATATACGCACGGAATTGTTTCGCGCTTCTTGAGGCAGGCTATTCATCTTTTATGAACTGCCAATCGGTTGGCCGCGGAGGGAGCGGGAGACAGTGAGAGGGGAGAGAGAGAGAGAGAGAGAGAGAGAGCTGTCTAAGTAAACTGCTCACGGAGCTCACTGCCGAGCGATGCTTTGAATACGAATATATATATATATATATATATATATATATATATATATATATATATATATACACAGTAAAGCGGATGTCATGCGAAATGGACTCGTGTTCCGCGCCCCTGCCACTCCATTGGTATTATTTTTTTTTTTTTTTTTTTGATATTCTGCAAGAGAGCTCCACGGTACCTTTATTGGCAATTATTATTTGAATAACGGTAATGCGCTGGCGTAAGCCCGCGGCGAGTCTCGGGGCCTCGAAAAGGAGCTTGGAGTACGGTAAATTAATTGATATCGCGCGCAACGACGACGCAATGATAAGTTTGTTTGTTTTTCCTTTTTTTATGCTTTTTCGTAAAATTTTATAATTTACGCTTCGCAATGAAACCATATTAGATGCGCTTGCAATAAATTGGCACGTAGACGAACGCGAACAAATAAAGAGCCCAAAAAAATTGTTATTTCGATACGAAATTATAGGCATCGTTTTAAATAATAAATGCTCGATAATTTCAGGTAATCAATGAAAAATATGATGCACGCGTTGAGAAATTATGGGATGTTTCCTTTTTTTTTTTTTTTTTTTTTAAACAAATGCATTAATGCATTAACGCAACGATTCAAAATGCCCGGCGCATAAATAAATACAGTCGGCTAATTTGAGGAAATTCCGGGCCTCGGGCGCAAGAATATTTTACTCCTAATAAGCGTCGGGATTACTCGGGAGCGAGCCTCTAAATTATTCCGTTAGATCTCAAGGTTGCGTGTAATGCGCTCGCGCCGGCCAGAGCTCGCGCCATTAACGCTAAGCCGTACTGATTCTGCATTTCTTCGTTTGAGTTAATTATTAACTGGGAATTCGTAGCTGCCGTTGCCTTTCTCGCGCGATACGGATGCTTGAGAAATTCATGGGGGGGGGGTAGATATATATATATATATATATATATATATATATATATATATATATGCGTATATATACTGGCTGTAATCTGCTTACTATATTATAGTCGCGATAGTAAAAAGGCAGGATAAAAATATAAAAAAAATTTTTATTATTCTTGAAATTCTTGTTCTCCAAACGATTCGCCTTTGTTATACAAATATGGTGGCTGTATACGATTAATAAACTTTTCTTGAAAATAAATGTTTTATATCTACTTCGACTGCTTTCATATATATATAAATCAGACTTGACTAGTCTTATGTTAGTAGTTTCTCGATGGATTTACATAGTAAACCCCCCTCCTCCACTATGAAGTTTGGAAACATACATAAAATTTTTACGCTTTCTTTTATCAGTCAACTTTTTCTCCTCCCCCTCCCCACCTGAAAAAAATTCAATCTCAATGGAAAAGCTTCGAATTTTATTGCTATTTTTTAGTACCATTATTTCGTCGTGATGCCGATCGCGAAAATATTTACCATAGATATGTTCACCTTGGATTCCAAAGATTTGATTTTGTTGCGATGCTACGGCAATTATATTAAGACGTTTCGCCCTAGTCCACCGACTGAGTGCGTGGGCAAGACGAGGAAGTCTTAGAAATCCAGATGGGGAACAAATTTTCAATTCCTTAAATGTTTAACTAGATGATTATATTGGCTAATATTGCCGGTGGTCAACGTCGTAGTTGTAGATGAAAAAATCTGTCATCTAACATCGTTGGGTTCACGAAACGATTTATTGGTTTATCGAAATAGTTCGCGATGGCGTTTTTACAGCTGCATCTATTTGTAACAGAATCGGCCACCTGATTCATAAGGATACACTTATATTTCTCCGAGCATTAATGTTTCCTCCATTAATTAATTTTAAATCTATATCTTAGATTATGTATCGGTATATTTAAATAATTTCAGATCTTTTATACATTTATACATCGATGCACGGGAAAAAATTACAAAAAATTATACTAAAATTCATCAACTCTTTACTACGAACTATAGTTATTTGGTAACATATATGTATATATAAAGTTTATTAGAACATTCTATTTGTAATTTATAAATTTTACTTTTGTTCTAATGAAACTTCTCAAAATGAACATTCAGTCTTTCTTCACACTCTTACTTAATTATTCGCATAAAAGATTGTTCAGTATTAAACGTCTTTGCTTAATAATTCGCTTATGTTTCGCATATTATTTTCGAACGTCGTTCATTAATTAGCATAAGTTTAATTTCGTTGCGTTAACCTCCTCAGAAACCGCTGTGTACACATATAATTAGAAATATCCGCAAATGTCGACCGAAACTTGGAACGAGTTATATAGTAACTAGCCTTTATTTTTGTCGCTTTCGGGCTACGCAGGAAGCCACCTGGCGTTTGCTTCAGATAAGTAGATAAACGTGTAAAGGCACCTATATAGATTAACCTCATCCTGCTTCGTATCCATGTTCGCACTACAATAACGTGTATTCACTCATATTCAATATATATATATATATATATATATATATATATATATATATATATATTCCTTGCATCTAGAGAAGTTGCACATGTGCATTACTCTACGTTACAGCTCATTCATACATATTGTGTCGAAATTTACGGGACATTTTCGTGAAAATTTGAAAACTGTCTAGTAATATTTAAATATTAATATATACATATGAATAAATATTAGTTATAAATTTTTACTATACTTTATTGTAATGCTCTTCTTTATACCTGTAAAAATTCATGAAGCGCCTCGAAAAGAGATACCGTAGTAAATAATTTGTATTTCATCGTTTATTACAACATTACTGTATAGTTTCTGCCCAAAAAAGACTAATTATTTTGTTATTTTTTCTTTAAATAGTTCTATCCCTCTACATAAGCTTATGCAAATTGATAGCTTAAAAACGAGTTCAGCAACTGACTCGGAGCAAAACCTTTACTTTCTTCTCGTTCGTCATTTTTTCAGATTAATTTCATGTCTAATTATTCAATTGATTTCCATCTTAATCCGATGCATTAGCTTTACATGAAATTAAGCTCTGCTCACCGTACGGCATCTCGAAATATCTACTGAACACTATATACAATACGCGTATTATCAATTGTTCATTAAATTCACATCTACGTGAAAATTAAGCTCTGAAACATATTAAATACGCGTAGGAATTGTAATTCTATGTAAAATATTTGTCATCGGTCAGTTCAACATAGGAATTCGAAAACTGTCCACGTTATACGCAGAACCGATCATAATAATCGCCCCCGTCATTTACATAAAACGGAGCCGCCGCCGCCGCCGCCGCCGTGTGTGTAATATATATATATATATATGCATGTACACGTACTAGGGAAGCAGATCGCGCGCCGCGCACCTCTGGCAACGTTCCCTCCGCCTGCTTAAAGATTCACTGTTCACGGTCTCGCGAGTTTACGCTCCCTATCAATGTAGTGTACCGCGCCAAACTTATATATATATATATATTCCTCGGTGGCTCGTACATCAAAGCGGCGCCTGCCGCGCCGCGTGCGATATCTGCCAAGTCCCCCCCCCCTCCTCGACCCACCTGCGTCGTAGGCCCTTAACCCGTACGGGCGCGACCTACGAATCGATCGATCGTCCTTACTCTGTCCACGTCCTCGTCTCATCCCTAGCGCCGTCCGCCGGCCACGCACGTGTAAGTCACGCTCTTGTGATTCGCAGGCATCACGTCGGTGCAGCTGGTCGGGGCGATTATCTGGCTGATAATCGAGCCGCCGGACACGAGCAATATATATCCGTATCCGCTCACTGCGGTACTGACCTGCCGTGTCTCGAGCTTCGCCCTGATGATGTCCCTCGTTTACAATATGCTGCTCATCCTGATGTGCACTCTGTACGCGTTCAAGACGCGCAAGATACCGGAGAACTTCAACGAGGCCAAGTACATCGGGTTCACGATGTACTCGACCTGCATCGTGTGGCTGGCCTTCCTGCCCATCTACTTCGGGACCAACAACGATTACAAGGTGAGACGACATTATCGATCGATCTATATATATATATATATATATATATATATATATATATATATATATATATATATATACATATACGTATGCTAATTTTATTGGGCTTCGAGTTACAATCCTGTAAAGCCAAATGGAACGGTGCACGAGGAAGGAGTCGAGTACATCTGAAAAATAATTTTCGAAAATCAAATTTTTATATGCTCTTAACTGCACAAATAGTTTTTTAAATTATGAAATTATATTTATTGGATTTGGGAAAAAGTTTTTTAATTTCAGGCAAGTGCGTTTGATTCCAAGAACTATTTGTTTTTTCTGTGTGTATTTAAATTAGTAGTGGTAGTACTTAAAATCATTATAATAAGGCTAAATTATACGCGTGTCAAGTGTGTGTGTGTGTATATATATTGAGACCTATCACTCGTCACTGTCAGTATATTAGACAACAGTATTTTCAGTCAGACAGAACAACTAGAAATATTAGCAACTATTAGCAAACTATATAGCAAACTAGAAATATTAGCACTATTAGCAACAAAAAGAGCTACTTAAAAACTCTAAAAAATATACAATAAATGACATACTAAAATAAAAGTTCTCTCCTATAACGAAAAAAAAATATATGAAAATTAAAGATTTTCTATTAGAGCTAATTATTTAAAACATGAAAAATTCAACTAATTTAATATAAAACTCCGAATTAAAAAATTCGTATATAACTCTTATGGAATCATTATAAAGTATAATTTTTTATGTTATATTATAATATTATTTTATGCCTATATTATCACACTAGACCCACGCATGAATAATATTTGTGCAAAGTACACTATGTTAATTTGTACATTCAATCTAGTGAAATAAATAAATAAATAAATAATGTAAATTAACGATCGCAAGAGTTGAACTTTGATAACAGCGATTTGAATAAAGTGGAATTAGTTAAATTCGAAAACAGTAAAAATGATCTTTAAATTGAGACGTATAAAATACTCGAGACACGCGACAAGATAGCCTAACAGCTTAATCCGGACGAACGAGGAGCGCGCGGCGCATTCGCGTTTCAAATAAGGAGGCTATTACTTTGGGAGATGGGCGAGATTTCGCCGCGAGCTTCGCACGTGACGAGAGAGGCACGGCGATCAAGCGACAGAGCGAAGTAGACGGATAAGTGGGTCGGCGTCGAGGAGTCGACGATTGGGCTATTCGACAATGACTTCCCGGCAGCGAAGATTGACAATGAAAAAAAAAAAAAAAAAACCCCCGTATTGAAATACGGAGCGAGAGAGAAACGGTGATGGAGTACTTGGATTTTTGTACATAAGTTGCACGAACATCCGCGAGTATCTGGCGCCGACTGCGGCGTTTATACGCGTGTATTACGCACCTACGCGAGACCTACGGAGATCCATGCGATCACGCGCGCGAGACTTTCATTTTTATCGACATCAGTCGTATGAGAGAGAGAGAGAGAGAGAGGGAGCGAGAGAGAGAGAGAGAGAGAGAGCATCCCTCTTCGACCGAGGAGATAGAATTTATTCCTCCACCCTTCTCCAACCACCCTCCCCCCCCTCGATCCGCTACTTCTTCTTAATCTTCCTTCTCCCTTCGTTCTCCTACGGCTTATATACGAGGCGCTAAAAAAATAAAGCGGAAGAATTAGAACGAACGCACCGTCTGGCGTCGAAATGAAAAGAAATGTTTCAGAAGATTTTCGTCTCCGATATATATATATATATATATACATATAAACACGATTGTTTATGCGAATGTTAAAAGAAAAAGAAAGAAGAGGATGACGCGTTATTACAGTTTCTTTTTATCGAGTATTTATCCCCCGTTCTCATGATGGAATTTCTAATAAAAAGCCAAGCTTATCGAGACACGTGTATGGCGTTACTCATGCGGCGGCTGGCAAAATCGTTCTTCTGGCAAAGCTTACGCGTCTATGTCGCTGAAATTCAAGTGAATAAAAAAAGAAGATTGTGCCGTAAACAATGTTGGGAAAATTCTATCTTCGATTTATCGCGTATTCACTGCTACGGCAACAATAAGAAATTTCGCCTTAATCGACAATTTTATTTGTTTTTTTGAAAAATTAACAGAATAAATAAAATAAAAATTTTTGCTACGTTTTACTTGCAAAGTGCTACTGGGGATAATTAAACAACAAAAGCAAAGTTTTAGTTACCCGATGATTGGTTTATTTTTTTATTATGACTCTTTTCGAATAAAAAATCTAAAAAATGACAATAGTTCTACGTTTTTGTGAAAAGGGCTTTTGTAAAATTCGCTTTCAAAATATGCGTATAAAAGAATAGTGCGATTTAATTATACGTATAACTCGATGAAAATTACATTTTATATTATAAAAGTATAATGTATAAAGTATAATTTATTCAATTTAAGACAATAACTTTACTTTCATTTAGTACAAGAATTATTTTTAAAATTTTTAATGTTAACGATCGGACGAGGTTTTATATTATTTATAAACTTTGAACACTTTATTGTATTTGATATACGTGTCGATAAAATGAAGAATGAGAGAATTTCAGACTTCTTACTTATCTGTGTCTATTATGAGCATAACAATAACGTAAGAAAGATTAATGTTAGATAAATTTAAGCATTTCTTCGATGGTTAATATGGAAAGGGTAATTTTATTTATAATCCAAACTTTCAAATCTAACGAAAAATCATTCTTTTTCGTTAATCGAAGCGTTTAAAGCGAATGAAACGAATAATATTCCGTAATGAATTCTTTTTGTAGATGTCGTTTTGCCGATAACGTTAGTGCCGAATATTTTCCTAATTATTTATAATGAATATCATAACGAATATAATTACACTTTTAATATTTAACGATTGAAGGCTTTACGGGCAGCTTCGACTATTATTAAAAATTTACGCATATGAAATATAGTGAATGTTAAATTTGTTGGATTTAGAATTGATGCAACCTAGCGTTTCACTCGAATGTTTAAAAATTAAAGCTAATTTATTAGTAATATTAGAGTTTCCATTGGTCGAAATGGTAATTATAAAAAATTGAATTATTAAATAATCGAATTTAATATTATATTATGTAGTACAATATGCTGAATTATAAAATTCGACGTTAATGTAAATTATAGTGAAATAATTACATAAGATAAATTTTTTTTTATAAAAAATTTTTTCAATAAACGCGAAAAGTGTGTAAAATTGTGTTATTTAGTAACGATGACATTCTGATATTATCATATGTTGAAATGAATTGAAACAAATATTATATTGAAATGTGAATAGATTTTAATATTTTATAAGACATAATAGGATTATACACGAAGAGTTATATGTCGGATATTATTTCTGTGATGATGCACAATATATCAACAAAAAAAGTGCAGCAAGTTGCTCTTAACATTCTTTGCAACGAACAGTGAAGTCTAAAGGAAAGCTAATAATTTTGCCCCCCCCCCACTCTGACTTGGCGATAACAATGACCGAAATTCATCGTTGTCACTCCTTATCTGCAGTTAAACGAAAACTGCAAACACGCCGACTCGTCCTTTGTGATCGGCTTAATTGTATTTTGGGAACATTGCGGGTGTAAGCAATTAATGTGATATAAAAGGTGCGATCGTTACACTCTCAGAAATGAAGAAACGGAAGGAAGCCGGGACCGTAGATACGAGATGATAAAATGATAGAAGAGACAAAAAGTTTTAGTACGAAAAAAGAAATGGTTTAGAAGCGCTTCTCTCTCTCTCTCTCTCTCTCTCTATCGCTCGCTCTCTCTTTTTTATAGATGTAGATATTTTCATAGCTCGAGAACTCAATCTCTCTCTCTCTCTCTCTCTCTCTCACTGTCTCGTGTCTTGTGAAATCAGAGAAAGGCATCTCCAAGCCGTATGGGACGCTATCTAGAAACGAACGATAACTCTCTTGCCCCCGTAAATCCAACTCGGAGAGGGTTATTGTCGTTTATTCGCCCGTCTAGTTTTCTAACACGCCTCGCTTGAATAAAAAGTAGCGACTTCGTTCTTTTTTTTTCCTCTTCTTCGCTGTTCAGTCCTCTTTTTTTTATTTTTTTATTTTTTATTTTTTTTATCACGAAAGTCCCGCCGAACGACACGAAAACCACCGGGGTAGTGTGTGTGTGTGTGTGGGAGAGGGGGGGGGGCTAGGGGTCCTCCCGATAAATTTAACGTTGACCAAAGTTTCGGCGGCAGAATTGCTTAGGTCCGCGGCGGCGGCGGCCGCGGTGTCAGTGGCATCGGTAGTTTTCGAGTTACGAGCGTTGACAAAAAGTCATAAAACATCGTGTATCAAAACACTCGTAAAATAAATCCTCATAAACTCGGGTGGCGGAATAGAGGCCGCTTATAAACCTCCTGCGTGTCGGGCGAAACCTGCTTAAAACGAAAGCGCGATAGAGTCCCTCGCGGAGAAATGCTCGTGAAAAGTAGAGAGTGAGAGAGAGAGAGAAAGAGAGAGGGGGGTAGGGGGCGAGATAAAGAGAACGAAACGAATTCAATTTCGTTGGACTCTTGAAAAATTTATGGATTCGGTTTATTTTCATGCGCTCAGAAGCTCGCTTATTACACTCGCACTTGAAAGTACAAATCTATTGCAATCATAATGTACATCATTGAGTATTGTTCAGCATTCGAATTTTTTTAATTCTAATATATTTCGCGGATACTTTTCTTAAGCTCGACGGATACGTTGTAAATGTAAGGTAAAGTCAGGCGCGAGATATTTTAGCGCTAGATTTAACAGCGAACCAATGACGTATTGCTCGCTTTGTTCAAATTCTCCGATAATAAAAATTAGTTTAGGAAAAGGCGTCGCCTATTGAATTTCAAGTTAACGATCGGTTGAACAAGATCCATGCGCACTAATCATTCCTGCCGAGTTCTACGAGCGCTGAAAGGCAGCTCAATTAAACGCGTTAAAAACTTGTAAGCTAATTATACCCGTGCCTCGCCCATGGTATCGCAGAAATTTACACGTGCTCCAAGCGGGGATCGAAACGCTGCACCCGAAATACGCATCTCGATCGTTCGGAAGACTTTGCATAGCGTGAATCGGAAATTCAATCGGACAACTGCGTTAACGCAACATTATCTAACAACTCGTAAGCAGGATAATATTTCATAACACGGCCCAATTCCGCGTGGGACTGTCGTTAGCGTCAGTCGCCCACCGTAAATTATCGACGATTTGCCAAAATCTCTGATTTTCGAACGAATTCCCCCGCCCCTCAGAGTCAAAGGAAGAAAAAGAAGAAGAAGAAGAAGAAGAAGAAAAAACAAACAACCTCGAAATTCCAATATTTCATCCGCGCAGAAAAACGTCGGAGCTTTGCAAAACTTCGCCGAGCTCGCCCGTATCGCATCAATCCAAATCGAGCGCGGCTCCGAGTTTCCGCGCCCGTCCGTCAACGGGATATTTCCTTATTTCGCGTGATTAGTACGATGTGCGCGCGCGCGCGCGCAGCAGAACATTATTTACGAGGGAATCGTGTACGATAAATCAAACGACGCGAACTCGGGGCCTGAACAAACTGGACCAATGCAGCATCACGCCAGACCTGAAATTTCTGGCCGCTGGCTACGTATCGCTGTACACGTATATATACACACTGTGCATGCATATGTACATGAATAATTTATTGCCAATAAACACTTTACACAGTCCCATCGCGAGGCGACAGTGGCCGCACGTACGTAATCTATCGACTCGACGATTAATTCTCCCAAGTCGCGAAAGCTCCCTCGAACAATCGAATTTCGCGCGCTATCGTTGGTCCTATCGAGCTCCCAGCCACTCCCCATCCCCCATATTAGCCCGTGGTGCTTCAAATTTTTTACCCGTGAAATAAGAGATTGGCAAATTTAAATGTAATAATGTCCCACTAGCTGGAAAAAAAGTAAAACAAACGAGTACGACCGAACTGTGTGTACAATAAGTGAGCGAAAGTGAAAGAATGCAAAGAAAGAAGAATGCAAAAGATGAATGCATAGTGGATCTTTTTTTTTACATTATCGAAAGGGGATATTGGTATACGAGAGACTGTTGTAAAGAACTTCACTAATTTAAGGTTTCATTGTATTTTATGATATTGAACTGTCAAAGAATAATAAAAAGTGGGCCAAAATGATAAAAATTAAATACGATAAGAAAATAGTCATTTAACGCTGACGTGATAGTACGTTTTTAAACTGAACATATATGTAAAAAACAATTATAAAGAGAAAGAAATATATTTAAAAACTTATTATTATCTAATTTCTTTTTTTTTATTGCATTATGCGATATTCAATTAAATTATAATGAAAACAATTAAATCGCATTTACCGTATTCTTATAAAATATAATGCAGCATTTTAATAAATATTTGAAATATAAGCATCTACTTTTTAATTCAGGTATCGGTTTTCTCTATTGGATCACTATTATCTGTACGCTCTTATCGGCCATTTTTGTTTTTATTCAGTGGCACCCTTCACTGAAGAAAAAAAATTGCTGATATCAAGTAAATATTTACCTGTTTTCTAATCAGTAAATTATTTTCTTTCGGAAAGAAAATATTCCCTAGATTTATGAAGATAATATTATGAAGACGTGGTTCGATTTAAATCGACTCTTTTTCCATCGAGTAAATACTTCCTTCATTTAAGAAGATGCATTATCAATGCAAGAAAATCATTTTCTTGGCACAAAACAAGAAAATACACACTTGATAACAGACATTTTTATTTCAGTGTCCTGCGGACGGTGGGCATTTTCCTTGCCGATAAGACCTCCCTTAGCCTGGGCGCTCTATTACGCGCGCGGATTAACGAATTGCAAACGAAAGCCGATAACGAGCCAATTAATCTCGTATGTATATATAGAGGCTGATCTCTCGAGACTCGTTGAACGGGGGCATGTTTATACGGCCCGCAATCCATGCGCGCGTATAGGGCGTACCTTGGCCAGCGATAATGCGCCGGGCATTCTTCTGTTGAAATAACTTCGGGGCCGGCGTATCGAGGCCAGCGCGAAACTTCGCGACATTGTCGAAATTCAGTGAGAACGCGACTCCAGGGGATTTGGGGGAATCGCTCGTCGCGAATCCAGGATGAAACTTTACGAATTCCCGTTCACGTCCGTCTCGTTATCTATACCTAAGGGTAACGTTATCACTTAGCTGTCGGAGTTAAGTGTGCCATTTGCGAAGGTGGAGAGGTAGGCAGATGCGATAGGGCGCTTGAATTTATCAAATCTGTTCCCGGATTCGTGATCAGAGAATTCAAAAAGCACCGATTTTGATTATTTATTGATTTATTTACTCATATATTTACTTCACATATATAATAATCAATGGAGTGAAAAGGTAAAATGAAATATCATCGATGACTAATAAGGAAATATCTGCCGAATTAAGGTTTAACTGACTATCCTTTTACGAAACACATATATAACAGATACAATTTCAATTAAAACAAAATCATGTGCAGGTTTCCAATCAAAAATTTCTGTGTAAAAATATTGCTTAAAACACCAGAGCAGACGATATCAGTTTGCTGGTTCTATAAAGTTTGCTCATAGTCCTATCTTTTTGTTAGGAAATTGGACAATATATAATCAATTATACATTATTATATAAAATTAAATCTTACAAGAAAAATAAATCTTCGGAAAAAGCAACGAATAGACCATCGCGTTCTCATCCAGAGCTACTATAGTTTTCGATTTTTCTTTCAATTCATATATAGTCAGAGTCTAAAAATTAAAATTGTTCTTATGTCGACTGTTATTAATTAAATTGACAAATATTTTTCTCGGTCCTGCAGCCTTTATAAAATAACATAATTATAATTATAGAATCGCGATTTCACTGTACTTGTTTATCATCATCCATATAGTATCTGAAATACAAATGGCTACTAATAATAAAAAATAAAAAATAAATTAAAAAATTATAAAAATATTTATAAATTTCGTTAAAAATATTCAATAAATTATATTGGTAAAGAATCTGACTGTTCCCACCATCAAAATTTACCATATCTTATAGATGCCTCGTCCAACCTGTAAGATCGCTTCAATTCATCTTCAGGAACTAGACTAAACTATCCAGTTAGTTTCAAAAAAAATTTTGATATCTTTTATTTTATTTTATGTTAAATTTATTTTTTATTTTATTAAATAGTAATTTTTATTTTAGATTCTATGTTGGTGATTATAAACGAGGACAATCTGACTGTCATTATATAATTCTAATTTTATTCAATTTTATACAAACTGTATGACCGATTAAAATATTTCATTTAGTGATAGTCTAATTTTATGCATACGAAAACTACTTTTAGATGGAAGATGTCATTTTATCAGTAACAAAAATTTATTTAATTTTATATTTTCAGGAACATATAAGTAAATTTTCAAAAAAATTTATAACTCATAAGAATGAATCTAATGCTTCAGTTGGACAAACAATTTTTTTAAACATCAAAAACATAAGTTGAAAGCGCTCCTTTTTTGTCTCTTCATCCATCTATCGGATTCATGAGTGCATTCGCAATCAAGACGATAAAGATTAACTACTTAAAAAAAAATTATGGATTTTCAAAGTTTCTATTCTAACGAGAAAAATTCATTTCACAAGATTCACACTCGTTTTGTATTAAATCATCTGTAGTCTTACCAAGCTCAGCGCGTGACCAAGGAAGAAACGTACAATGCGATAACTATCTGAATGTCTCTTTTTAAATTTTGTAAAAATTCTGTTTTTACAGTAGAGTCATGGGATTCATTGGCATAAGTTGTTAAAACCATACATTCTTATTGAAATAATAAATTGTGTTTAAAAATTTGCATATAAATGATAACTGTTCCATTTTAAAGAAATCAGGAAAAATCACATTGCCCCGGGCACCCGAGCACTACATATTAATCGCACAGCGAGCACTATCCGACCGATGATAATCTGACACTAATGTGCGTATGTGCGTGTGTGCGCGCGCGCATACCTTCTTTGTTACAGATCCAGATAGCCAGTATGTGTATGTGTATCAACATCTCGGCGACGGTGGCACTTGGCTGCCTCTTCACTCCCAAGGTCTACATCGTAATCTTCCAGCCGTACAAGAATACTCGACCCGGACCCAATGTAAGTGTATATATATATATGTTCATGTGTGTGTGGGTGTGTGTGTGTGTATGTGCGCGCGCGCGCACGCGTGAAATAATAAATACATCGACCGCGCGCGCCCGAGCGAATCCAATTTTCGCGGATATTTTTCCGCCGTTGCTCTCCTGTATAGATTAAAGGAGAGACGGCTATCGGGGGAGTATCGTCGGTTCGCCTTCCCCCCTCCCCAGACCCTCCCGCCATGCCCGGCTCCCGGGCGCTGGTCGCTCGAGCAAAATAAACGAATTAATATTCCGCGCCCGCTGAACTTTTCTCCGCGATAATTCCCCGGGGTCTCGTTTATAATTGAAAGTCCGCGGAAGAGCGGCCGGAAGAGCGGGCGGGAGGGGAGGGAAGGATCCGGCGCTGGCCTCGCCTCGCGCACCGTCACTTTTCCATCCGCCTCGGAGCGTATCTCGAAGTCGCGAGCACGAATTACGCACGCCCGGCCGTGCGGAGTCTCGAGCGTATTCGGGGCACCTCGCCTTAAACTCGGGTCGATTTTTCGCGCGAACTTGCGGGGCATGTGGAGGTAGAGGGGCGAGCGAGGAAATATTTTTGCGGGAGGGAAAGAGTTTACCATGAGGTCGTAGGTGAGGGAGGAGCGGGGATGCGGGGAATTTCCTCCTCGCTTCCGCGCACACGTGTAAGTATCTGAAAGTCAACGTTGATTTTCAGCGGCTCGACAGAATGGGAATTTCCATAAAGTTAAATATGTGTCGAGGAATTTTGAAGAAGTTTTTACGCGATATAAAATGATGTTGTCCCTGTTGATTTATAGCGTTCGGGGCGAAAATATATACAAATAAATAAACGTGGTCGAATAACGTCAGCGGCCCAAGTATTCATTTGAGAAGCCGGCGAGGATTAAAAGAAAATTAATGGAAGGACTACGGGACTGCGAGTAGATATACAGCGGGTGTAGTCAGACGGGACTTTTATCGCGGCTGCAAATAAGCTGTTTTCATTGGAGTTTTCCGTGATTCTTACTTCTTTTCATTTTGGCCGAGATTAATGAGTAACGAAGGAGACAAGTAAAGCTTTCGGTAATTACTAGTACTCAATTGCAGCGAACAGAACAATGTCGCGGGTAGGTAATTAAAAAAAAAAAAAAAAAAAAAGAAAACCGAAGCTTCAAAAACCACGGTACTTTTTAAATTGGACGAAGTTTCACAAAAGAAGGAATCTAAAAAATAATGACGATGCTAATTATTATTAGTTGTATAGCATAATTCAAGCTAGCCTTAGAGCTCAACTAATGAAAATATTTTCTTATTTAAAAAAAAAAAAAGAAGGAAATTTTCGCAACAGCGAAAAAAATGTTATTTCAGGCTTTCGAATCGAGTGACGTAAAGTAAACCAAGAGACTCGTAACTATGTATCTTCATAAATGAATCGCAGTGCGAGCTTTTTTAATCGCGCGCCGTTTAAGCTCGGAAATTCCCATAAATTCTATTTGATATACGAACTGTAATTAAAAAAAAAAAGAGAGAGAGAGAGAGCGAAGAAAAATCAAGATAGTAAAAGATAATATTTCTTCTACATCGTTCAATACACAATGAGAATCGTCACTGTTTTAATTTACATACAGTTTTACACAATCCATTATTTATAAATTATTTCAATCTCCATAGCGCTGTCCAATACTATTTATAGACAAGTCTATTTAACGAAATTCAAACGCGAAGGGACGAAAATACAAAAGTAACCCAGGCGAATAGCGGCTTCGCCCGTAAAATCAAATTTCTCCTTAACCGTGTTATTCATTCGCCTGCGCCGAATGAATATTCACGTTTCAGACGGCTTTCGACCGGTTGATTTTAACCGATTGGGTACTCTCCGCGGCTTTAAGATCTCGTTTTTTTTTTTTTTTTTTTATTGCTCCTCCTGCATAAGTTCGCCCGCTGATCGTTCGATTAAAAACGCTCGACGAAATAACCCCCAGATACCCTCGTCAAAGCTTTCGCGAACGCGGAGCGAAGCACGCCGCAGGACAATTAAAGTAAAATTACGAGATAAAACATCGGAAATTTATCTTCGCGTTTCATTAAATTCCCGAACGATTAATTTTCCGTGACTCGTAACTGCCCCTTACTTTCGAGGTTATGACGTTTATACACTCAATTTAATTGCTCTTAGCCGACTGCCTGGATCCCGCGGCGGTTAATATCGCGCGCCACGAAATAATTTCATTTACGTGAAAATCCTGACAGAAACCAGACCGATTCAAAGTTCGGCATTTATCAAAGGTGCCATTCAGTACCTCGCGATTCGTTAGAAATTTCATCAGCTCGAATTACGCGCCGAATCTTGCTCACGCGCGTAGTAACATGGAAATCCAGCCGACTGCGTGTAATATCCATATATGTATATTGCTGCCGCTCAATTTCAAAAACAGAAGCCGCGAAACAAAAGGGGCAGGACGCGGGGGGGGGGGGCAAAAGCAAATAAACCCAACGGGCTCGCCCGGCCGTTCTACGATGTCGCCGTCATCGAGCACCGGCACTAGCTTCGATATTCCACGCGCGGACTGGGGGACGCTCCTCGAAAAGCCCGGAACGAGTGTGTTTCGCGGGACGATGATTTCGCGAGGCCGAGCCGAAAGTGGAGAGAGTGCCGAACGAATGAACGAATGAAAAGAACGTACGAGGCCCCGCCGCGCCAATAAAAAAAAAAAAAAAAAACTGCACTGATTCGCCGCCCGCCGTTCATCCGTCAACGCCGTGACGCGCGCAGAGCGGCGGCCAGTCGACGGTGGCCTACCGGCAGGGCTGCAGCATGCGCTTCCCGGCCGCGCGCAGCCAGACGATGCAGAGCGTCACCTCGGGCTCGAGGAGCTCGCCGCCCCCGAGCGCGGGCCCGGCGACCGCGGCGACCTCGTCCGGCGCCAGCCAGTCCCAGCAGCCGCTGCAGCAGCCGAGGCCCAAGTACGCATCGACGAACGGCGAGCCGCAGCAGCGGGTACACCAGGTACGCTCGCCCATATATGTATATATTTACGTATAATGTACAATCCTTGTAGAGTATATAATTCGTGTCTAAAGATTCGATGAGTTTGAAAGGTCAGCGTGGTAAAGCAATCTATTTTTTTACACCGATTATCATTACTGATCGGTTATAAGCGAAATACAAGATCGTGTTTTAAAAATAAAAATTCTGATTAAATCGACTCGTATGGAGCAAAGCAATGAATATTTTTATCGGTCGTTCAGGCTTTTTAAAAAAGCCGATATAAATAAAAATAAAAAATCGTACTTATGTCGACTGTTCTGAATTAAATTAATTATTATTTTTATCGGTCTTACAGCCTTTATACAATAATAATGTCTTTATACCATAATAATAATTTTCATAATTGTATAAAGACTGTACGACCGATAAAAATATTTATTAATTCAACCGTTATAAATACACTGGATATCGGACCGACCTGATTTACAATCACCTTCCAAAAAATCTGAAATATAAAAATAAAAATTCAATATGATAATGTTAACAAGCCTTTATTTTAAATTAATTAGAAGAAAAATTGAGATAGTGCAAGGAATACCTAACAAAGATACTTGGATAGTTCCACGGATTTTGATATATTTAATGGTAGCTGCATCGACTTTTACGTCATTCTCAAAGTTACGGAATAAATTAACAGTAAAATATGATTAAGAATTAATTAGATAAAAAAGTTAACTTAACCGATCGACTCAAAAAAGAAGTTTTAATGATCCTAGATGCATATATTAAACAAATTTATTTTATGTTTAACAGCAATTCTTATTCAAAATCCAAAGGTTTACTTATGGGATCGACGCTTTCGCGTCTCTTGAGTGGAATTTTGACGGGAGACTTTGAATTCAATTTATTCTTAATTATTTCTTCAACTGAAAACATCTTCTTTTGGTCTCGTTACGTTGACGATGTCGTTTCTGTTTCATCAGGCTCGGAAAGGCAACAATTAAATTTGCACGGAGACCAGAATTTTGAAATCGCTTAAATTTCTTGGATTTAACGACAATGAGAGAAAATAACAAATGTGTTGATTTTGGCATGTATTGAAAATCTACAGGTACATATACCTGAATTCCATGAAATGAAAATAATGTAAATTCAATATTAAACTCTCCGAAGTTTCGTAATTTCGTAGAATTTTTTCAAAACTTTATAAAAGCGAGAAAAAAAATCTTGCGAAAAAACTGTTTTTTTTTTTTTTACAGAAATCAAGAAGACTTGTACTTACAAATCTCCGAATTACTGAATAAACTTACCGACAAATGTGCAACAATTCGACTATTTCCAATCGTCTATAAATAGAAACGCGATTTTCGTCGTTTTATGGCTTTTTATTTGTCTTCGAACGCTAGAAAAAGAAGGTCAAACGTCGTACGGGCGCGTTGTTCGGAATAGCAGTAGACGAGTTTTACATTCGGACTTCGTCTATTAACGGAATCTCTGGGAAAAATTAAAGGGAGAAAAATCGAGCAGCACGACCCTCGGATGTAAAGCCGGCACAATCTGAGCTTACCGACTAATCGAAAACGTAATAACAGGATCGAAAATTAGACGAAAACCATCTTTGTTTTTCGCTCCAGAGAATATACCGCGCCGCGCGATTCTACGGTCGAGCGATCGACCTTGGAAAAAGCAATTCGACGCCGCGTTAATTTCGTTGCGTAGCTTTTTAATCACTAATAAACGGGCATGGGAGTTGTGCATTTTACGTCATCCGACGACGCTTGGATAGGCCACTGCCCTCGGTATCTACATCGATCACTCGCGTGTCAACTTTTCTCCGAGCATTGTGTGTGCGTGCGCGCGCGCGCGCGCGTGTGTGTATACAGCGGGGCTACCTTATATTGGGTATCGTGCGCTCCCTCACGGCCGACCGATCGCTGGCCCTTTACTTATTCAGTTTCAGCCGAGATCGGGCGCAGGGCGCGGGGGCGTGAGAGGATCGCATCGATTCCATATTCCGCCTAATTACGAGGTTCATTATTGATATAATACGGCCTCTAACCACCGGGTTGAATGGACTGAAGTCGCGCTCTCCCGATAATTCAGGGATGGAAAGGCCGATTGATACCGCGTCCCGTTGACTATGCGAATCGATCCATATATATATATATATATATATATATATATATATATATATATATATATATAACGAGAAAGAGAGAGAGAGAGAATCTGAATTTTACCACGTGTTTGATTTATTGTATACGTATAGAAGCAGACCAATTTAATGTATATATTAGAATAAAGCAGTTCATATTCCAAATATATATATATATATATATATATATATATATATATATATATAAACAAATTGTTTGCATACAAGTCGTTCAGAACGATAGGAAGCATCTGACTTTATCAATTATATAGCGTTAACTTACCAGACCATTGAAATATCATGGCCTTAGGTATTGTCGGTTGAACTTACATACGACATGCTTTCTCCATATCCGCACAGAACGGCGTATAATTGAAGTTAATTAGAACGAACAAAAAAACTACGTTTTCCCAGACATAGATGTTTTATTTTCAATACAGGAAATAAACCACTTTTCCACCTCTTTCTGAATCCAGTGTGCACAGTAGCGGTTGTCATTTTCAAAAATTACCGAAACCTTCAAACAGTCATCAAAGCAGATTCCCCCCCCCCTCACACAAGCTATTAGTATAATCAAGTGACCCCACACTGTTTCGAACGAAATTTGTTCAAACAATTTTTTAAATCGTCGACGCTGGCTTTTCGGCGAGTCAGATTAAAACGGCCCGACCGCTGAATATCCGGAAAGCAGCACCAACCCTTTACGTCCGATCCAAAAATTCCAAATGTTTTCCTTAACGCAATTTTGATATGTATGCGGCCGTGTTCAATACGCACACGCGTACGAGCGCAGGCGCGCGCACGGGCTTACGCACGCACACATACCGACGATTCGTTCCATCCGAAACTTTGCCCAACAACTAATTCCATCAGCAACTTCAATGTTGCTGTATGCACGCAAACATCCATTATAAATTCAAATAGGTTATCGAAACTTTGCATGGACAGCTGTATAAAATTATTGCCGTCATATATTATTGAGCGAATGAACAGAAACCCATTTAGTCGTTCCTTGTCGATCTGAAAAATCTCAAAGTTTTTTTTCCCTCCCTATCGGCTGAAAATGTTTAAAATAAATTTGTTACAAAAAAAAAACCAATTAAAAATAAATCAATTTTTTTTAATGTACATTTTAAAAAATAATAATAATAACGACTCTCGGTTCAAATAGCGAAAACATTTTAAAACGAATCCCCTTCGATCGATACAGCGGCTTATAGTGTAATACATTAAACCAATATCAGTCGGAATAACGGCGCTCATATACCCGCCGGCCAGGTCTTCCCCGGGTTGCGATTAAACGCCGTATGCGCGTAATTAAAATGTTACGGTATATAGCAACTAATATATACGAAGATAAAATGCAAATACTATAATAATATTAGCCTGTACAATGTAGTTTTAATTAAAAAAAGCTCCGGAAAAACAAAGTTCCTTCGGCTTGTTGAAATTTGTATATATATATATATATATATATATATATATATATATATATATGTTACTACGTTGCAAAATATACACTTCTATCAACCCGCGTGCCTTTTTTGTTTAATTTTTGCCGCTGTCCAGCCAGGATGGACTTTCGAGTGGTATTACATACACAGACGACGTCGCCACCCTGGACAACGTCGCCCTCATGGAGCAATAATTAATAATGGGCCTTACGACGCAATAATTACGCGCCGTTGGAAATACGAAACGCTTTCGTGTTTCGCGAACTTCGTAGAGGGACGGGGAGTGGGAGGGGGAGGCGTTTAAATTAATCCGTTGCATTGCGCGCGAGATAGTTCGCGGGAATTCGGCGCCGCGATCGTCGGCGCGAATTTACCAATTTCGAGGCTGTATGTACTCGTTACCCCCCTCCTCCTCCCCCTCCTCCTCCCGCCCCGCTCTCGCCGAAGCGACCGTTCTACGCACGGCATCGTTTCAAATCGTTTAAAAATGAAAATCGGCTCGCTCATCTTCTCATCGAGACACTCTCCAACGAAATATCCGACAATGGCGGGACAACGAAAATGAGCTCCCAACTTACAGCCCCGGGCGATAAACCCTCGACGACGACGGATTTTGTTCGTTCGGACGCCGAGCACTCGACGGTCGGTATGAATTCGCATTCGACTCGCGAGCGTAAGAGTACGGCTTCCCTGTAAGGACAAGTAAAATAAAACGAACGCGCGCCGCCGCGGCCGCTTAGTCCAATTAGCGAATAGCGCTAAGGCGTCTGCGGTGGATGTGCACACGGGTGTGTATATATCTCGATAAGAGCCATGAATTTTTTTCCGAAAAATTTGTACGCGCGGCGAAAGCCACGGCCACGGTAAGGCAGAAAGTAACGTGGACAAAGGTAAAGTTATACACAATAAAATAGGCTCGGCGACGCGCGACGGCGAAAATTATTTTCCACGTATCTGTTCCGGACTAAACGTTCTATATGTACTATTATGAACGCGGCGTCAGAAATAATTCGTTTCGACGCCGCGCTCCAGCGAGCAATTAATGGCTCGTTCGTCGAAATAACTTTATATAATTTAGACCGTATCGCCAACAGTTGCGAACGGTGCGCGCGCGTACGTCACGTGTCGGCGCGGCAAGGGGGGGGGGACCGATAATTGTTACGGTGAGAGCGCTCCCGGCGCGGCGGACGTCGCGCGTCTATGTACACATATACGTGGATACGCACCTGTCACGCAGACGTGACCGTGGAAAATCGTCAAAGCTCGCGGAGACCCCATTGCAGTTGGAATCGATGCGCGCACAGTGGCGCAACGAATGAGATATGGAAAAACATAAAATAAAAAAAACAGTTTTATCCAGGAGTTGACAAATGTATTTGAGATGATAAAGAAATTAAATGCTGAACCTTTTTTTTTATTCCAGTGGGTCCTATCCTTTCCATTATTTTTAACTTGGTGCTGTATGAAAATCAGTATTTCATCATTACGCATACAGTTGCTCCTGGGTTGGACAATTTTATGTCTCCTCACCACCTGAGATGTATTTTTCCTAGTTTAAGAGAGATATTCACGATTATTCATGATGCTTCTCAACATATAATTCTAATTGGAATTAGAGTCCTTTCAATACACATTAATGTTTCTGCAATTTTTTTCAAAAATCTAAATAATTAGCGGAAAAATTATTCGAACGATTCTGATTACTTTCATCGATGTTTCGATGAATTAAAATACACGAGATTATGGTTGAATACAAAAAACAAATCATAAATATGTACACCGAATAAGTTATTATATCGTAAATTATTATAGTGAATTCATCAATATCTTCGAATATAACATTTTTTCGAATGTCACACTTCGTCGACAATGAAAAATTTAAGAAAGAATAACGAAAACTACTGATAAAAAGTAAAATATACTAATAAAATTGATCGATCATCTTTTCCTATACAGCAAATATTAGAATGTGATCTTCTACATGGGACATACATATCTTACTTACAAAAAAGATGATTAGAGTACACTAAAATAATGTCAGAATTGAAAACCCAAATCGTCGGATCATTCAAATTTCCATTAAACCCGCATAATAATTCTTGTGACAATTGACATCGTTGTTTACATATTTCCTTAAGAATTAACTCGAATAGATATAAATCTAGTTTCATATAGGATTGTTTGTTTGAAAACATCGTGAATAGTAATCCTATCGAGCCGGGAAAAATCATACATTTGAAGCTACGAGTGAAGACATAAAATTTTCCGAGCCGCGAGTAACAGTATACTTAGTGATCAAATAGAAGTTTGTTATTTCAATACAGTATTTATTTTAAAATAATGGGGGGGAGGGGGAAGATCCGTTCGAATGAAAAAAAAAAATCATCGTATATTCAGTTTTCTATTATATTAAATCCATTTTTTAACCTACTGGATAAAATTGTGTCTCCGGTGAGCCTAATCTTGTTAGTGCGTTTTTTTGTTTACTAAATAAAATAAATGAAAAAATGAAGTATCATATGAAAATTCTGTATATATAGTAGCGAACCCGAACTACGAAAACACATGTCCTTTCGTCTAATTGAGAATTTTTTTCATCTTATACATACGAATTACTTAATGCTGTAATTTTTAACGCTTTGAAGCACAGCTTCAGGCTTTACGCTGTTCATTGCTATGCTTTCGCGTTACGCTTGTCCGCGCCAAATCGTCAATTCCTAGAACAAAGTAATAAAAGAAACAGACAAAAAAAAAAAAGAATAACGAACGCGATAGAAGCAACGCGTCGAACCGATTACCCCCCTGCCACCGGAGGTCCGTGAAAATTCTAAGCGCGCCTCGCGTTTTCCACGCACACCTTGCCGACTGCTCTGCGCGGCGATACGCGCGATTTACGACGCGTCGAGCAGCGCCCGGTTTATCGAGGGGAAAAAAGCGCGACTCGCGTCAGAGTCTATCTTGGAGCCGTTGAAACGAGCGCGTACAAATTTATACAGTGCTAACGTAATGGGGGGTGGGGGTCGTTTGATAATTGTTTGAAATAGGCCGCGAGGGCAATTATAATTCATTATGCCGCTTTAATGCTGCCCCCCCCTCACTCCCCCACGCGCGCCGGACTTTGGAATTGCTTAAGCATAAAGCAACCGTAAACTCTGATAATGGTTGAAGTTTCCGCGATGAACCTCCCTCCTCATGTGTAAGTATATATATATATATATATATATATATATATATATATATATATATATATATATATAATATAAAACTCATTTACCGACGTATAAACGATTCTATAGAAATACGATAAGGGCTTAAATCTCGCTGAGAGTCGCAGCAGTTAGCCGGTTAAAGCGGAGATCCGTATAATACACCTGTCGGAGTCGGGTTAAAAAAAATGCCAGGTATCCATTCGCGACCAGCCGAGGCCGTGGCCTATAAGCACGCGCAGCCGATGAAATTCGAGAGTGAAATTGGCAGAAATTGCAAAAATTGAGCAGGATTTTTTTTTTTTTTTTTTAGAGAAACTAGTTTATCTTAAAGGAATAGGGCGTTGCTTTTTTGATCTGATGAGGGATGAAAAATGGGAGGGACGATTGCTCTGTTCGGACGGATCGTTTGAGGAAAAGAACGCAAGAAGCTTGGTATCTTTGAAATTTCGACTACATGCATCGTATATTTTTGTATTCTTTCTTCGAATAGTGTTATAATGCCTTATAACAGTTTTTTTTTTCAAATGCTGACCGTAGATGCGTAATCGACAATCTTCAAAATAACGAGCAAGCACGCTTAATGTTTAATTACAAAATTTTGATAAATTTGAATGGGTTACGACACTTGACGGAACTTGATTAAATAATTACCTGCTGGGTTCAATAGTTATATACTGTATTCGTCAGTAGGACGGCAAAACGTACAAATAGTAATTCTTTAAGGTGGTAATCTTAACTTATTTTCCGTCAAAAATTATTTCATGCATACTTCTTATAAAGTTCACCTCGTATATGGCTTAATCGCTTTACAAATAAATACTGTCGATGTTTTACATTAAATGTTTAGAAATTGTCGAACTATTCAAGTGTTTGAATATATTTAAATTTTAGAAAATTGTTCTAAATCTAAATTCTAGAGAAAAGTTAAGCAAATATTTTTCATAAAACTGTGCAATAAAATGACCTTTGCGCGTGCATTATCATCGAATCTTGTAAACGACCCTATGGAGCTGACGTGTAATAAAAATGTCTTCAATCTTCGTTTTTATTAAAAGTCATTGAAAAGAAAAAAATTTAAAAAAAAAATTTCCTCGCCGCTCCATGTTCAATCCTCGAAACGGAAGGATTGCCGAAAAAAGAACGAAAACATTCTCCCGTATTTTATGAAATCACCATACTTGAATTACAGATCTACTCAAAAGCTTTGGCTCGACATTTTAACGCGTTCCCATTGCTCTTTCCCCTTAGCCGGAGCCAACGACGACGACCACGACGACCACGACGACGGGGCCGGCGAGCCTCTCCGGCGGCGAGGAGAGCTCGGTCAGCTAGGTGGTGCACCTGGCGCTGGTGCATCCGCGCAGGCCCCGGACCACCGCAGGCGCCGCCGAGGCCACGGGCGACGACGTGGCCGAACCACCTGGGCCGGAGACGGAGTCGAGCGAGGAGCCGCCGCCGCGGCGCCGGGAGCCCGAGCCGACGGCGGCGGCGGCGGCGGGCTCGTAGCATCGGCGCTCCCTCGCCCGCGGCAGCAGGCGACGGCACAGGCGCAGGCAGGAGCAGCAGCAGCTCCAGGAGCATCGGCTGCTTCGCAGGCAGCAGAGCCTCGACGCGGCCGCGCCGCCGCCGAGGCGGATACTCCAGCTGCAGCTCTCCGAGGGCTGAACGTTCCTGCAAAATGTTTATGCAAGCGCGCGTACGCACACACACACACACACACACACACACACACACACACACACATATATTATAAATACGCTTTCGAGCGATGCGGACGCGGCATCGTGTATGCCAGCGCAGAGTTCCGTTTTTGTTTATCCTTTAATATTAGGTTTTTTTTCGCCTCCTTCCCGCTCGACCGACGCGCTCGTAAAGGCCAAAAGGGACGCGCGCGTCTCAATGCAAAAACATACACGGAAGGACATGCACGATACAAAATTCGCGAGACCCCGCGATAAGAGCGTCCATGGAAAGAGCATTCGAAGCGTAAGTCGAAATCTCGTATGGCCGCTCGCTTTATATATATATATATATATATATATATATATATATATATATATATATATATATATATATAATTGTTTAAGGGAAGTTTACGACTCTCGAGCTCGAAAGGCCAGTAACAGTGGCAAATATTTTTTTTTCGGTTTGTTTTGTTTTTGCTTTCTCTCTTTTTTTTCGTCAACGCATCCCTGAAATTCCGCGCTGTCGTTATTATTATGCCCCACGGCATGGTTTCGAAACAAGCGCGGTAAGCGACGCAGAACTTGTGTGCGAAAAAATTTCCACGCTCGAACAAATGCATGCGCTTCGACCTCACGTTTATATGCATGCATACATACGCGCGCGCGCGCGTGTGTGTGTGTGTGTGTGTGTGTGTATGCGCGCGCGCGCTTGCGTGCTTACGTGCGTATGTAACGAGCGAACTCCGTTATATATGCAAGTCTCTCAGATTTATAATTCGTCGAACGCCATATAGAAATCGTACAGCGATAAACCGACTGACCGATCTGATATATATATATATATATATATATATATATATATATATATATATAGCCGGATGGCGTGCTCGCAAAAGGAGGCAACAACAACAACCAAATCACCGATAACGCATAAGGATAAAATTCGCCGAAATGCTCCGGAGGCGCGGTAATAAAACTGCCATCCCTATACATATATTCCCAACAGTGTAACTCTTACACTATACTTTTTAATCATCAGCTGAGATAACGAAGCTCTGGTCTATTACTATATCTATATATAAATGTATGTATACACATATATATATATATATATATATATATATATATATATATATAAATCGATGGACGTCCGCGAACCCCCTACCTCTGTCCGGCCCATCCGCCAAGATTAATCGCGCAGACTGGTGGGCCGAATCGACGACATTGAACGCGGCGCGTGAAGCTCTTCATTACGCACGCGCGCTGCGTTTCGCGAGCCTGGCGCCCGGCACCCTCGACTCTTCGACGCGTGCAATTTCCACCTTAACATACTTATCGCTCGATATTGAAATCGAAAGAAGAAAAAAACGCAATCTCCATTGTTTTCGAACGGCCGATGCTCGGCGACGATTCGTCGATAAAGTTTAAAGAGTTGGCGGAGAAAAAGCTATATATATATACAATACAACAGTATTCTGAAAGCTGATGTATAGGTTTCAGTAAAACATATAATATATACTGACATATACCGTTGATAGTAATGGATGATACTTTTAAAAATACCACCCGCTCACAAATATAACGCAATGATATATATATATATATATATATATATATATATATATATATATATATATATACTGATATATAGACGAATTGAAAAATAAACTTCAAAGTACTCTGGGGGATGTTGAATGATGAAGCGCTTCGCAACTATACGTTGTGTGCATGACGGAGTGCGAGAGTGAGAAAGAGAAAAATAAAGAGAGAGAGAGAGAGAGAGAGAGAGAGAGAATGAGGGGGAGGGAGAAAGAGAGAAAGAATTCGACCAGTTCCTGAAAAGGAAATTGAGAGCGCAGAAACTTGGGATTTGGAAAAGCTTATTTTTCAGACTGTACATTCGGCCACGAGCATGGGGCGAAAGAGAGAATGGAGGGGGCAAAAGTTTACCCCCCGAAAAGTTTTATTAAGATAGGAGAATGGGTGGGAGAAGGTATATGTGTGTGTGTGTGGGCGCGCATATATATACATGAACTAAAGCTCAGCACTATAAGTAAAGTCTTCCACGTATTTGTATATCTATTATATATGCGTATATAAATATAAACATAAATACACATATATAGGCACCTTAATACAAACCGAGACTAACTGGGATTATCACCGAACGCGCGATCCTCGTTCCTCGACTACGTAAATAATAATAGTAAGAATAATGATAATGATAATAATAATAATAATAATAATAATAATAATAATAATAATAATAATAATAATAATAATAATAATAATCAGGACGAACAACGCGCCGCGCGAGCGTGTGTGCGAGAAACGAACGCGGTACCCGCTTGAACGGAATGCTTTCGGTCGGGCGACCGGGGCGGCGATACAGTACCGCGCGAGAACGGTACAGGGCGAGTATAGAGAGCGGTTTCCACACAGAGCGGTTTCTCGCGGCTGAAGCCCAACTACCCTTACTCTTTTAATAGATATTCTAACGGCATTAGATGGCCGCGCCCTTTGGAGCGCGCGCGGGAGGCTTTTACGCCGTCGAACGAGAGCCACGGTGGTAAATTGGAAGAGGGGTGTGGGGGCGGGGGGGGGGGGCAGCCGGACTGACCGAGCGTCATTTCAGCCGTAATTGAAGGCCTTTCTTTGCTCGCGCGATTCGTTAAATTGGAAAAGGACGGGCGACGAGTTTGCGCTCGTTTAAAAAATTGTACTGAAACAGCTGCGTTGGAAATCGGCCCTGAATAATCTTGTTTGCGGCTGGAGAACAAAAAAAAAAAAAAAAAAGATAGGAAATAGAACTTGAATAGTCGCCGATTGCATAAAATATTCGGGCGCAGTATTGCGATTTTATAAGTTAAAGTGTACAATTTAATACACGGACGACGACGACGACGACGACGACAGCAGCGAAAAAGGCGGCGCCAAAATGCTCGGGTAGCAACAACAAAGAGAGAAAGAGAAAAAAAAAAGAAGAAAAAAACTAAAAATTCAACTATTATTGCAAATATTGAAATTCTGGAAAACGTGGAAAGCGGAGAAAAATATATAACTCGTTTGGGATGCTCCGTTATAATGACGGATCGAAATTTTGCGAACATTTTCATTTCAGTGACGTATGAATAGGAACTACTTTCGTAAACGCGATGCGCGCGACGGCGTCACGAGCACAATGAAGCAACCATAAATGAAGTCACGTATCGCCCTTACACTCTCCTCTCGGTGCATTTCAATCGTGACGTTTGAAGTTAATATCGTGCATGTAACTTGTTTTTTTTTTTTTTTTGTTTTGTTTTGCTTTTTCATTAATAATCAGTTTGTGTACAAATAACAACGGTACAATAGTCGTTAAATGTTATCGATTAATTAAATATCATGATTGTATAGCGGAAATGCATTCTATTTGTTAATAATTTATTACGTACTATTAGTTCGGCAATCGAATCAGGACCAATTGTTTTCCATTTTTTTTATAAGACGTATTGAAAAATTGAAAAAGAAAAACACGTAAATTTGTCGAAATTTGTGTTTATTATTGATTTGCACAGCGTATATGGAACTGATTATTGTTATTTAGTGTCGCGGGAGAATAATTATAATAGAATAAGGCAGCGCAGATTACTAAGCACGTTTTCTTTTGTATTCAATACTTTCAGTGACAAGTTTTGTTTTTCTTTTTGTTTAACAATTTTAAACTTTTTTTTCCAGCTACTTTTTTAAGAAACAAAAGATAAATATTTTATGATTCATATCAAAATTCTTTATTTTCATAGTCTCGTTTCCTTTTTTTTTATGTTAAACAATTAAACGGGTATGTTTAACAATCGAAAGTTATAGCGATCGCGCAATAATTATTAAATATTCGAACATTAAATGTCCGAATACAGGTGTCCCATTTTTTTTTTTTTAATCTCTGCTTTTATAATCAAACAATTTTCCCATTCTTGGCGGATGTTTGCTCCGTACTGCGTCACGACTTTGTTCGGAAATGTACGTTTTATTGACTGCGCAATATCGAGGATTAAACATGCCAATATATAGGTCTTTCTGAGTATAGGATACGACTACATCCGAGTACTGAAAAAAAAAACATATTATAAAAACTCACTTTTTTTAAAAAAAAAACTATATTATTACTTTTTTCTCGAGTACTGGGAGTTTTTTTGCATTCGAACAAAACTCGGAACTGTTCGAATGGCTGAAATGTTGAAACGGATCGAACTATTTGGAACAGCTCGAATAACTGGAATTTTCCAACAATGTATAGAGTTCGAAAAACAGAGCCAGTTTCAGTTTGTTTCTATGATTTTTAATCCAGCGCTTTTCTTTTTTTAACAGTGTAAAATTTATCCAAAGTTGATATTTAAAAAGCGACCTTAAAAAACACCGAGCTGTCGTTTTCAAAATAAAGCTGAAATACAATCCATTTTCGAAAACGTCTCTATTGTTAGGTATATATACTTAATGTCTTATAGAATTCGAATAAATCTGAGCAGAGTCCAAAGAGCTAACGATAAAAGTTTCTTCTCATTTGACGCGTGACTTCTCCCCCCCCCCTCTCTCTCTCTCTCTCTCTCTCTCTCTCTCTCTCTCTCTCTCTCTCTCTCTCTCTCTCTCTCTCTCTCTACCGGTCCTTTGACAATTCAATCAAGAGAGCCGAATAGTCCTGTGCACCGAGAATTCATATATCCGTAAAGAGGGATCTGTAGACGCGCACGCACACGCATACGGTCATACTCCTCATACATGTGTACAGGCGCGTAACAGAGGCATATATATATATATATATATAAGCAGAAAAAATTGTTGCGTTCAATCGTTTTCCATCAAATAGAGTCGAGTGCTCGCTCGGAGCAGGATTTTTTTTGGAAAGCGGTAGATTACGGGAGAGAGCTCCCGACGTTCCGTCGTCCCGTCAATTTGTTGAACTATTATACCCCGAAATTCGACGAGAAATGCACCTCCCCCACCCATCCATCATTCCGTAGCCACGGACTGGCCACCATTACAGCGGAGGGAAGGGGGTGTTAAACGCGGAGGGAGAAAGGGTGATCCGATACGGGGAGAAACAGTGGGAAAAGAGAGAGAGAGAGAGAGAGAGAGAATTAGAGAGAGAGAAGGCACGGGTGTGCATGAGAGAGAGAGAGAGAGAGAGAGAGAGAGAGACGAACTACTGTTATAAAGTAACTTGATTCACGCTCGCGACTATATCGATGCATCTCGCTAGTGTCCGCGTACGAATCCTATGCATATCTGGGTGTTGCGTTTGTGTGTACACACGCCTCTATAGTACTATGGACACTTCTATAACGCGTAACAGCAGCATAAGTCTATATGGGTAGGAAACGTGCGAGCAAGCACGCGCGCGTGGAAATGCAATAGATTTTCCATGTCGCTGCCGCAGTTCTTCCTATATATATATATATATATATATATATATATATATATATATATATATATATATGCGTGGTCGTTTGCCATCGCATACACGCTGTTACGAGCTCGGCACACCGCGAGTGGTGAATAAACAACATTTTCCTATATGTTTAGAAAACGGATAAATTTACACGCACGTGCACACACACACGCGCGCGCGCCGCACACACACACACACACACACACACACACACACACACCATACGTGCGATACATTTGTGTGTGTGTAATACATATATATATATATATCTCTATATATATATATATATAATATATAGATTATATATATATATATATTAACCTGCCAGCCTATAATACCCGTAGGAAGGCGCGCATATGTACGCGCATGTGTATATGTGCGTATGCAAAGGGTGGAAATACTCGCCGTAGGAAGGATCAAAGGGGGTGAATCCCAAAGAGAAGCGCAAATGGGAAGAAATCGCGCGGGCGCTGGTTTCCGCTATACTATATATATATATATATATATATATATATATATATATATATATATGCACTATCGTTCATTTAATAAGCCCTGTCTGCCAATCCTCTTTGTGGTCCAAGGCTCCTTCTTTTTGAGATCTTGAAGTTATATACGATATATAGTTTATTATTTCCTTGTTGACGATCATAGCTTATTTATTTATTTTTTATTCTTTTATTTAAATAGTATTGTTTATATAGTGAGGATTATCGACAAATTAGTTATTATGTTAAAGAATCTATTAGAAATATTAATACACATTGGAATGCACAGAGACTGCGATTTTCTACTAAAGTATTGACGACATAATATAATAATATACATGTATAATATTAATAATCGACTGAGGTGGAAACAGTAATATCATACGATTTGATATACAGAAGAATGCTCGTTGATTTTTAAGATGTGATTCGTATATGAACTTAAATTAATATATATATATATATATATATATATATATATATATATATATATATATATAATATTCAAAGGCGAATTTTTATATAGTACGTAATCTGCGTATCTATAGTTATATATAATTATAATTATATTATATAATTATAAGAATAGTCTCGATGTGTGTGTGTGTGTGTGCGTGTGTGTGCGTGTTAAAATACGGATATTAGTTCATGTAGATCAACGTGTATGATGATGAAAAATGCTCTTATATATAATATATGCTGACTAAATGAATACTCAAATGATGAAAAAAAAAAATACTTGCATAGGCACAAAAAAGAATTGCTAGTTAAGATACACAATTTTTGAACGATTACTTGGAAAATCTTGTACGATTATATAGTAGAAAGAAGGATTTTTACTTTTTCAAAGCGATCGCGCAACGTGAAAGATTTCAGTTTATTGCTTAATATGAAAGGTTTGCATTTGAAAAAAAAACTTTCACGAATCCAACGTAAGTAAATTTCCTACAAACGATCTTAAAATGTCATACTGCCGCTGTATTAATAATTCGTGCAAAATATTTTTCTGTTTTTATTAGAAAGTTTTTAGAATATTTCTTATAACGGCTCGTTTATTACTCCAGGACTCCCTATTTCGGACTAATTATAGATGCGTCAATGTTCATGCGACATAAATTTTTGAATCGCTGAATGATATTACGTTGGTATATAAATCTTTATTTCAAGCCAAAAGTAAAAAAAAAAAAAAAAAACAAATTCATGAAATTTTTCGTAAAAACAACGAGAACACAATTAATTTTTCGAATGTTTTCCGCCACACGGTGGCATAACGTCAAATTTCAACGCGTCGTCCGTGACCAAATCACATATACGGATTAGTGCGCATCCCAATCGTTTAATCCCATTGGCCTTGGGTGTTATAATACCAGTGTTAACTATCCGTTCGATCATTGTCATCGGCTCGTAATCTGTAATTATGCCGGACTTGCATCGATTATTACCGAGTGATAAACTGTCCATTACTTTGCATTCATTATTAATTCATACATTTATCATACGATTAGAAAAGCAATTCTATTTAATTTATTTTCTATTTCAAAAGAACATTCTATACAGTCAAATTACGTTTGCTTGATTTGTGCTTAGAAAAATTAGTTTTGTTAAATTTGAAAAAATAATTTTAGCCGATGTGATAGAAAGATATTATACATTCTAATCAATATTGACAAAATATATTACATTGCTGTAGAACTTAAATCTACGCGAATGTTTAAGCTATTTTTTCCAATATATTATTTACTTTGTTTTACTTTACATAAAATTATATTGTAATGCCTCAGATTCTAATGCGTATATAAAAACTACAATTTCACGTTAGATAAATACATAATGGAGACTTTAAGATGAAATTATACCCAAACAGTCATAAGATATATAGAAAAAAATGATCTAATCATTCACCAAACTATAGATACAATGTTTAATACTCTTTTATATATATATATATATATATATATATATATATATATATATATATATATATATATATATATAGACTAGGTTAGAAGCAAAGGGAAGATTATCAATTAGCTCGTCGTTAACTATAAAAAAAAATAAATAAATAAAATGAAAAAAATTAAAACATATAGTATAACGGTTATAGAAAAGCCATCGGTCTATTTCGCAAGCCCTCAACATTGTCGTCTGTTTTATACAGTAAATATATATATATATATATATATATATATATATATATATATATATATATATATATATATACTTTAGCTCGATGTTACGCGCGTACATACCTATCATATATACTCGAGCCGCACACGCCGTACAACCCCGCAACATTATGTTTTGCGGTATGTATCGGATGAAAATGCAAATCAAAAATAAAACGATTAAAAATAATAACAACAACAATAATAATAATAATAATAATAATAATAATAATAATAATAAATAAAAAGGAATGAAAAAGAAGAGATATGGCGATGGAAAGCAGTGTGACGATAAAGCGCGTGTAAATATAAGTCGTAAAACGCCTGCGTGAAACAATTATTATTATATATCGAAATTTGTACAAAGTATAATAAATTAGCGCGAGTTATCGATGTATATCATTATATTATTAAGCATTACATATATACATGACACAATTGTACATATAGATATTCGTAGACAGGAGTACATGTATAGATATATAATTTAATTAATTAAGAGGCAGCGCAATGAACGTATACTATATATAACCGCAAACGTACTAAAAATTACAACATAACAAACATAAAAAATTATACAGATGATTCGAGAGCAGAAGGCCTTAAGCGAATCGACGAAGCCCTATCAGCTCTGCTATACTATATCCGCGTAGAAAAGTATGAAAAAGCTATAATATAAATGATATATATATATATATATATATATATATATATATATATATATATATATATAATCATCAACTTAATAATAAATCAATCTGAAATCAATATTTGCATCATAATGTGTCGGTCATCGAATGATTATTATATACTTAAAGTCAATCTTATTATAAACAAATTGAAAATTTTAAGCAATTTTTTACCTATAATAACTTTTATATTAATCGAACTGCGCCATATTTTCTAATTTCAATTGCTTTGTAAGCATTATATATATATGATTTATTCCTTAATGAACATTATCTAAGAGCACTATCTTGTCTATTCAATAACTGACCCAAAGATTTTCTCATCTTTTTCACCTGCAGTTATATACCAAAGAACCTCATGCAAATTAATAAGGCATTATATTTCTTCGTATGTAATCTTCATTCAAAAAAAATTGTGGTTTACTTGTAGTTATACGACGCAAATGGTAAAATTTCATTCCTACATCTATAATTAATACTTGGACGAATATTGCCAGGATACGTTTGTAAATATGTAATGTAAAAGAAAACTTGTCAAGCTTTTTATTTAAGAAAAGTGTATACATTTTATGCAATAAATAATATAATTTTTATAAACAATTTGAAATACCAATCGTGCGATAAATTTTCATTCTTGTTAAAAAGAAAAACAACAAATACGTCAATCAAACATGTTTCCTATAAGAAATAATTGTATATTTTTCATTAGACATTCTGTATCTTACATTTTTCTGTATTTGTGCAAAGTTCTTTATTTCAGAGTGGCCTCACCTATACTATAATTATATTTCTTTTCTTCGAAATATAACACTGTTAATTCACAGAAGCTATGATATCCCTTACAAAATCTATTTATACCTACGTGTGAAAAATTTACCAGTCCAGGAATAATGTCGCTGTTTGCATCAAGCAAAAAAAAAACTCCAAACAAATCAGTGGTCCATTTAAAATAAAATGCTTTGCACGAAGATATCTTCGTTGAACACTCAAATGTAAATGATTTTTATAAATATTAGAATCTTAACTACTTTTTTAAAAGTGTCGCCAAATTTAAATATAGGACGGATAGTTGGTCTAATGTAAAATCGCTTTTTCAATGTCTAATACGTAGTCTTATAACTGCGGACTTCATTATCGTGGAATGAAAGCCCTGTAATTTATTTATGTCGCACTTTACGCACACACGTTCGTAGATATCATTAAAAAAATTAATATTTATACTTGTTAGGAGTATAAAAAAGGAAAAAAAATTATATAGGGCGTTGTTAAAACGCAACGATAATCAATTCACTCACTCCTAGAGACTCTATGTATAGTATGTACATATTACACGTTATTATTTATTATTAAATCGTATATAAGTACTGCGAGTCTATCGATAATTGCTGTCATTTACAGAATAATCAAAATCATAATATCGACGTCCCCGTAAAGCAAGCACTATTAAGGCGTCTATAAAGTCAGCCCTCCCCCCTCCACCCGTTTTAATTAGTAAAAGAAGTCGAAACTCATATACAAGCGTTGCTTTATAAAGCTAATACGTATATTATAAACATTGAGAGGTGGCATTTACATAACGTAAACTCTAAGAGGAACTATGGTTAGAAAAATCTATTGAATAAAACAATTTTGAAAATTACTGTAACATAAAGTCGATTAGATCGTGAATGTTATAATAAAATATATCATCCAGCAATTACTCACATCTACAGTTTATTTTTAAAAAAAAAATTTATAATTTATACTAACCACTAGAAATTTAATCACAGCAAATTAACCATGTCTTCTATGCTTCGTATTATATTTTCTAGCCAGAAAATTAATATCTGCGTAGTTACAGCAATCACTTCAAGAGATCGAGATTTTTTTTACTGTTTTTTTTTTTGTTTGAAAATATATCGATATATTTTTTTTTAATTTTACACTTTAAGCCTTTATTTTTCAATTGAAATAATATATAATGGTAGAAAAACTAGGAAAACGATCGGAAGGAGTTCGCTGTGCCGTTTTAGATTTAAGAACAAAACTCGGAGGAAGCGTTTTAGATATAAGTGTTATAAAAATGAGTTTTATTGGTTGTTAGTGTATGATTGTCCGTTAGAGATTTATGGAGAAGAGCAATTAAATCTTATCATTCGAGAGTGAAATTACTCAACAATCAGTATTATTTGTGTAAATGAAATAAAAATATATAAAACTGATTGTATCAAATATATATGTATGAACTTTGAAAATAAAAGCTATACAGAATTGTATACAAGTTATTTCTTAAAAAAAAAAAATTACATTTTTAACTTTGTTGAATATTAGTACTAATAATTTGCATCAAACTAAAAAAAAAGTTTTAAACTACAATATTATTACATAGTAATTTTTTTTAATTCCAACATTTGCATAGCCTTTGTGTACTTTATATGTAGTTTGTACAATTCAAATTATGTTTATTTAAATAAATACTGCCAAAAATATAAAAATTGTTTATATTATAAATCTTATTCACCTGCCTAAAGACCTTGTGAAAGCTAACACGTGGCGTTTATTTTTATAATTATTACATAGCCAATGCAACATTTTTAATAACACTAAAAGATCTCCTATAGAAACAAATATTTAAAGCAATAATGGAAATTATGAAATTCATAATCCATTGTATATCATAATTTCGCAGACTGCATATCTCTCTCACTTTTAATAACTGTGTAAAAATATATTACTTTTACACAATAGATAACAAGAGCGCTATAAAATTTATTTACATTTCTTACGGCTTATTATATCTCACTTTCACACGATCTTTTTGATCCCAATATTCGGAGATAATCAATTTACAGAGAAACAGGTGGAATACTATGATTAGAAAGCATATGCTAACCCAAAAGAATGTAGGCAAGCCACCTAATTGATGGCCATGTTTATGTAAGGCCATGACATGATGATCATGAGCTGGAGCTACAAAAAGTAAATAAGTTCAATTACAACACCGTTCATAAATACAGAAAAAGAATTTTATTACCTTCATCAACAGCGTGGACATGCAAAACATTTTGCAAATCTTGCATGTGTTGATGATCTGAAGTAATGTACAATATAGCCGTTAATGGTTTGGTTAATTTTACAGGAAAATTAGTGTACGACGTAGTAAGACGCACTGGAGCATCTAAACAACCAGCATCACACCCATAATAAACACTATCACTTTGATCAACAGCTACACCTAACACAGCTCTATTATCCTCATTTACTGTGACTGTAATGTTCAGATGTGTAACATTTCCATAACTTATTCGTCTAAAAATTTGTTAATTTTATTAGGATAAAATGTATAATACATAATTTAGTTCATGTAATGACTCACCTAAATAAAAAATCCCTATGTAAATATTGTGGATCAATATTAAATTCCAAATGCTGATTACTAAACCTTAATCCTCCTAAACTTAAAATCATTGCTTGTAATACAGCAGAAGGATTTCCAGTCATCAGTCTATGACAGCCTTGCTTTTCAAGAGTAATTGCCCATACTCGAACTAATTTATTGATTCCTTCGATCGATGATGTATCTCTCCATAAACGAGGTGCATCTCTGCAATTGCAATTAATCTGTCAATAATACACTCTAATTTTATGTTATTTTACTTGGATTATTAGAAGAACTTACAAAGTATGATGTCCTCGATAACAACCTTCATTATTGATTACAGTTTTTTCAACATCTGTCAAGGCTTTTGGTACCTGACTCAAAAGGTAATAGATCGTTGAATTTATTTTGTGTCCATTAATTGCTCCCTTTGCCTTAGAATCACTAATTTTAAAGCCAGAATGCCAATATCGTTGCCACGCATTTACATGATCACTTTTTAAGCTTTGGCTATATTGTTTAACAAGAGCTTTTCTCATGTTCTGCAATAAAATTATATGATAAATAAATAATAAAAAATGATGTCTAATGAAATTCAATGTTTCTCTTGTTGTTGAATTAAACAATTTTCAATATATAAGAAATATATAAAAATATGTAACATTTTAAAAGTTTATTTTAATAGAATAGAATAAGGAGTTAAAAATTTTACATCAATCGCTTTTTCTCGAACGATATCTCTTTCATGTTCGTACTGTTTTACAGCAACTGGCTCACTATATTTAATACTGGTAAGAAATTCTGTTTTGACAGAACTCATTGCTTTGATTTCTATATTTTTTTGAATTGGCTGATAAATTATTGTTAGAGCTATAATTTTATCAGAATTCGGAACTTGAATATAACCAGATGATAAATGAAAGTTATGATTCGTATGTTCAACAAGAATGCTGTAATAAAAAATTATCTAATTTATAATTATACGAATTGCCGAATTTTTAAAAAAATTATAAATGATGTATGCATCCACCTGATGAATTCTGTTATTGGATTGATCCAATCAACTGGTTCCTGAGGTATAAATGGAAATTCTTGAGAAAGGCTCATAGGATTCGAAATTTTTATTTCTTGAACAAAAATTCCATCAAGAATCCTGTGAGCATAATATTGATAACTTATATGATATCCACTTCTGAAACACTGATATTTATAAGCAATACCCTTAGTATAATGAGTAACAGTTGCTTCTCTGTAAATTACATTCTCAGGAATTTGATACGTAATAAGAGGCTGCCAATGTATTGGCAAAGATAATGTTCTATCGTGCTTTATATATATATTAGATTTAGACTGTATTGGAATACCAAAAATTCCATTTCCGATGTAAGGTAAATAATTATGCTGATTCTCTGTTGGTCGCTCATATAATATGTTTGCATTATACTCTATAGAATCAAAATAGAAACCAGCAATTCGTTCATAGATACAATGTTCTTCATACGCTGTCAAAAAATTAAATCATATATTAAACAATAAAAAATATTATAAAAAATATAAAATTTATAAGAATTAGTACCTTCAATAGGTTCCCTTTTAACAAAAAATAACCATTGAGCCAATGAAGGCCCAACATACAAGAGAAAGGCTCCAAAGATGACAATTAGCAGAAGAATTTTTCTATAAGAATAATTTACGTCTAGTAAACGTCGTATGCGTTTACCTAATTCGTAAACATCAAACATACCACTTCCACCCCTCATACTAAAAGCTCAAATTCTTCCAGTTACTCAATAAATAAATTAATTATAAAATCACCTGCAATAAATTATAACCTCAAACTATATTTCTGTTAGCACACAATCTAGTTGGAATAAATAAATTAATGAATACATGCTTACTTTTTATGATTACTGAAGTGCATTTCTAATTTGTTTATTTTCTTAATGCAGCAAAATTAAATAATACCTGCGAGTTTGCTTATAAATTATGTCATTTTTATAATTATTATGCATCAGGCCAGACTTAGCCATCCAGCAATTCAGCTGGTTATGTTGCCTGTTTAGATGTGTTGTATATATACAGATCATATCCTGTGCAACTACGTATGTATGTGCTGTAGAAATCGTCTTATCAGCTCGGCCGGCAAATACTCGCAAGTTGGCATATTTTGTTGGTAACCGAACCTAACCTTCGAGCTTATCAACATCTGATGCGGACCATGCGGATAATCTGAAATAAAGTATCCACTTTTATAGCTGAGATATATAGGAAAAATAATATTGGCGGTAACTTTAATAATGCTACATATGATATATATATATATATATATATATATATATATATATATATATATATCGATATCGATATAGAATCATTAACAAATATATGAAACACATACAAATCAGATAGAAACTATATATGGGTAAAACATAAATATTCTAAGTTTAATAGCTAATTTACTACTTATTAGAAATATTAAACCTAGAAATATACTATAGATAATTCTTAAAATTATATCCAATTACCAAATAAAAAATTAGCGAAAAATCTTCTAAAAAGTTGGCAATGATGAATGGTATTAGAAATAAGAAAATACTGTACTAATATGAATGTTTTTGCCTATTTGATAATGTAAAACAATATAAATATAGTTTTAAATTCTTAGTTGAATCCAATCTAAAACAGAATTATTGATTAAAAAGAACAATTTATAGCAGTGTGTTAAAAAGACTTTTTTTGGAAGACAATTTTTGTTGCAACATCTACAATTCATTGACCTTATTATTCTCAAAGAAATTCTTATAACTGAATTGATATCATTATATATACATATATAGTTACTCATCAACCAAATGTACCATACTTAATTATTATAGCATTAGTATAGGGTACCTTATTTTTATAACGTTCCTGAAATTGTTGGATTTCGACGTAAAAATACACTTTTCTAAATTTAATAGTGAATTAATTAGATCAATATGGAAGTACTTATGATAAGGAAAATAATTTTAATAAAAAAATAATCTTCGAAATATTCATATTAGAGGTGAAATTCATAATGCGCAATCAATAAAAAAGATAACACGCAAGCCCTTTCTATTATATATATATATAATGAAAAAATTCTTCATATGTTATTAAATTGTGAAATTTTAAACTTGAGTCTCTTAATATTAATATGTTTACATCGATGACTTTCGCCCATTCTAATGCTTACTGTCTACAGAATAATAATATTGTTCACTATATTAAACTTAACCTCTGGTTTAATTTCTCTTATTTATTTTTGTTATTTTATTTATTATCGAACAAAGTCCCGAAAGAGATTGCCGAGGAATTGTTCATGAAATGTTGTAAAAAAATCAAATTGGTTTCAAAACAATTTTTGTTTTTGAAGAAGTAATTTTGATATGATATTCTTTGTATGCCGTTATTGGTTTTCTGATATTTCAATAATATGCGAATCTTTGGTTTTTTAATCGGAAAACATATTTCAAATGAAATATATCATCCTATAATGACAAGTTTAATGAATTTCTAAATTTATGTGCAAATAATTGCTAATGTGCCTATGGAGAATATTACAATAATTATAATAATTATTTAATGTTGTTGATTAACTAATCAATCCCACCTGGAGCATATGCATTAGCTAATAAGATGAAAAGTGCAGTAGATAGATTCTCACTTAATTATAATTATATGACCAATATAATTTGAAACGTTATATAGGAAATATTAAAATATTTGTAACTAATATACTATATATGCATTTTAAAATATATTTAATATAATCAAATTTACGAAACGTAATTACTTATCTTCACATATCGTGTGCGATTTATTTAGCAAATTTTATTATCACGGTTTTCACGATCTCTGCAAGATTTCAGTGCAGCACCGTAAAAAGGGGAGAGCATTCCGGCTCCGTAGGTATCAAAATTCGATTTTCGATTCGTATAAAGAGGATACTTTATTGGTAAATAACTGATATTAAATCTGCACACGGCAAAACGTGCGTATTTTAAAATAAAGCGAAGCTTCGGAAAATTGTCAATTTTTTTATTTTATAAAAATTTGTTGTAATACACGGTTTTTCTTGTAATTTTCTTTAGATTTTTTTTCGCTGCCGATTAAAAAAAAATAATAATAATAATAACAGTATTCTCTCTGAAAAATTGAATTAAAGAAAGCAAGAGGAAGAAAAAAGTCATCGGGTAATAATGGAGGGACACAGTTGCTACAATGGTGCTCGATCCATCGGTATAAAAATATCTCTCTCGCTTGCCTTCTCGCTCTGTCTCCGAAAAAAAAAAACGCTTGCATAGAGCAATGAATTATAATGCATTATGTAGATAAAGAAACATTATCAAATTAATATTTTACGATCAGCCTAATTATACGTGTAAATACATTCACCCAAAGCACGGTCGAATAATATATTAAATGTACATTAATGCCGAAGTGTTCATACAAATGTATATCATAGACGTATCTACGTCCTATTCTTATGCAAATCGACGTTTTCTTCTTCTTCTTCTTCTTTATCAATTTCCCTCAACAGTCGCAGGATAATATAAGTTTTCCAGAACGTTTGCCTAATTCACGCCTCTTCGTTCAATGCCATCAGCGAAAACGAATTTCCATCTCCGAGCCGAACATCGTCCCATCAGCGCTCCCACCGAATCACGATTGCGTAATATTGCTTCGGTTTATACATGCAGGATCGCCACTCGTTGGCTCTCCTCTATATATTTACATCATTAGTCTTGTACTTTTTACCTACTGTAGATGTTAAATAAGAGACTGCAAATGGCAAACTCGCATTTATGCATTTATAATTATCAATTCAAGAATGTCATTGGCAAGGAGAGTCGAACGTAGCCGTAAATCGCGCGTGAAAATTAAACGCGGGATCCATATATACATGTGTGTAAAAAATGTAAAGCACGACAATATACGAAACTGTTGACAAATTTTAAGTATGATAAACCTATTAGTTCAGTGTTTATAATTGTAAATGATTGTTTAGCAATAACTTATAGTGTTATTTTAATATATACTTATATTTTTTTAAAATTTTACTAATTGTTTCTATTATATTGTAGTAATAATCACTATGTAATTCGATATAGAAGTCTTCGAGAGATGTAATACGCTCAAAGATTGCTTTTATTGTTTTCGTACAGCTATTTAATAGTTTTACTAATAAAAATATAGAAAAATGTATCGGTTAATGTATATTAAAATTTTTAAATCATCCCTAATCATCAAAAAAATCGTTATATA
>JACCIC010000131.1:250000-252500 GCA_018907035.1 Sycobia sp. Sy_11
ATCTCCGCCTGCATCTCTTTCTATCATTTCAAAGCCGATATTTGGATATCATATTTATGGCAATGCGCCAGTCATACGCGTACACGCTACGTTACATATACAACAGTACAGTCGGGCGCACGGTCTTCCGCACATATTGCTCGGTACCCGGCGTTCTCGAGCGACAGCCGCCTCGTGCACGGCCGCACAAATACCCTGATGACGATGTACCGACGATTAGCAGGGCGACCGGTGCGCGCGAAGTGTCGGCGTTCGAGAAGTCGTTGCGTCCTGGCCTAGACCCGTGAAACAAATTGTTACAAATGTAACCGTACAAAAAAAGTGGATTTATTTTCAGCAATAAATTTTTTAATATCTGCATTTAATTTTGTCTTCAGCGATAAATATATTGATTAATATAATTAACGATATAAATTTATATATTTATTAGTATTATTGTAAATTAAAACTAATAATTATATCGTATGGATTGATTTAAACAAAACATTCAATCTCAAGCTATTTCATTATTTCTTTTTTTTTCAAACTCCAATGTCTGGAGCTCATTTTCCGAGATTAAAATAAAAACTAAACGATGAAAATACTAATATTCATATACTTCTTCATCCATTCCTCATATACTTATAGATGAAAGGATTTGCTGTTGGATCGACCTTATCAAATAACAATATATTTCATTTCTAATTATACTTCATTTAATTAATTGCTTATAATTTTGATTTAGTTAACATTGTAGTTTAGGGAAGCGATTGTTAATAAAGGCCATCTGACTGCCAGTATAATTACAATATATTAATTTTATTAATTATAATTAATTAAAACTTATTAAATTACAATGCATTAGTTAATTTATATACAAACAAATTTCTTAAATCTATGCTCGTTAATGTTCTTCTAGTTTATATAAGTACACTCGAAACAAGTGTAATTTTTTTTTTCAATGCTTGGACATGAAACAAGCGAGAGACTATAATCGCCGCGTGCGGCACACCGTCGTACATATATATGTATAGGGTACGTGCGAGCGGAGGGCTGCCGCGCACTGATTTTGCCCGATGGCTGCAGTCGCCCTCGTCCCATCGGCAGCGCCGTATAATAGCGCAGTCGGCCGCGAGACTCGCGCAAGTTCACATCGCTCCCGCTCTCGTAATTCGCACGTATAGTATAAGAGTGCGAGTGTTTTTCATTTTATATATACACACACACACACACACATATATATATATATATATATATATATATATATATATATATATATATACATCCCCTGAAAAGTCGACCTAATCGAAATTATTTACCGCGACTATACATAAAAATTCTAATCCTTTTTGATTATATATATAAAAAAAAATAATATTAATAACAACAACAATAATAATAATAATAATAATACGCAGTGAGGCAAGCATTTCTCTTTGTATACGCACATTTATACCTATACTATCACTTTTCAAATAGAGGGTGGTGTTCGCGCCTCACTTACCCTCTCCTCATACCACCGCAGTTTCGCCGCGTTCGTCGCGAATATATAAACTATATATATATATATATATATATATATATATATATATATATATATATATATATACATAAATATACATATATATACATATACATTACATATATAAGGAAGAACACGGAAGGAGGAAGGAAGGAGAGGGCAGGACTCTCGCCCCCTACTGTTCATGGACTAGGGGATAGAGAGTGTGTGAGTGTGCACGAAAAAGCGCTATATAGAGATACAGCGTACAACTTTCAACGGCATACAAACCCATACATATACACACACGCGCAAACACGCACACACACAACGTAAATATTATATATATATATATAGAACAGTAAGCACGCACGCAGGCGCGGGCGGGCGCGCGCACCACGCATCATCACATCAGGAGAGAGGACGGCGCGAGTATATATATATAGCGCGGGCGCCGCGCGAAGAAGAGAGATAGATAGATAGATAGATACAGAGAGAGAGAGAGAGAGAGAGAGAGAGAGAGAGAGAGGAAGAGGAGCGGAAGGAGGCCCAGCGCGCGGGTGGCAGAGAACTCGAGAGGGAGAGGGGTATAGAGGAGGAGGGCAGTGCTGCCGCCGTCGTCGCTCGCGCAGGATCGCCGCAAGGAGCACCCGACAGGGAAGGAGCTCGGCCGACAAACACACCCCCGCTCGCTGAGGTGCGTACACCCTCCTTCTAGTTGTTTTTTTCTTCTTTTGTCACTGCCTATCTTCCGTTTTGTTTTGCCCCTCACTCTTGGCTTTTGTTCTTCGAGCTCATGCCAACGTGCCCGCGATATTATCCGGACAAAATCAGCGATCTCCCGTTCCCCGCGTGTATACAAACATCCGCCTCATCCACTCCTCACTCCCGACAAGTTCCCTCGCTCTGTCTTTTGCACTTTGCTCACTCCCTGCACACCTTGCGTATACATATACACGCAGATCATTCTAAAGAGCCCGCGCTTTTTCCGTATTCGGCCGCGCTCTCGCAAAATCGGAC
>JACCIC010000131.1:255000-287500 GCA_018907035.1 Sycobia sp. Sy_11
CGCGAATTATTGCGATAGCATTGGGGAATTCTTATCGTTGAAACTAATGGAAATGTTGTGTCGAGCGTCCACGGTGTGAAATCCAAAAATATATGCATAAGTACACTAGTGTTTGGCGTCAGCATTGACTTGTACCACTTTTTTAACATTATTCATGATAATTTACGTAGCGAAACCGAATCGTACCAGCTTTCAGGCTACAAAACCCTTTCGCTTCCTCGTCCATCATCTACTCCTCCACACCTACCATGAGGTTGTGTAGATATATATATATATATATATATATATATATATATATATATATATACATAATAAAACAGAACCCCCTCGCGTCTAACAATTCAAATGCATAATATATCAACTCTAAACACGATGGCACGCAGGCGCACGCACGCGAGAGCTTACTCGAGTGGTAGTATTATATTCAAAGGGAAAAAAGTGAATATATATATATATATATATATATATATATATATAATATATATATATATAAAGAGAGAGAAAGAGAGTCGACCGGTGTTTAATATAAAAGCGAAAAGAGTAGTCGGACAAGAAGATCGAAAAACAGAAAAGGAAGGGCTATATTTTCCGAGATGTATACGTATATATATATATATATATATATATATATATATATATATATATATATATATATATAGTAATGTTCGAGGCGCTGCTCGACCGCGGTGCATTGTGCGCGTGGAGACGGGAACGTGACATTGACGAGAACAAAAAGGTGCTTGGAGGCCAAGGGATGCGAGCAGACCCACTGACTTCTTTTTCATTTTCATCTTTTTTCCTTCTGGTGCTCTGTCTCTGTCTGCCAGTCGCTCTCTCTCTCTCTCTCTCTCTCTCTCTCTCTCTCTCTCTCTCTCTCACTCTCTATTTCTCTCTTTCTTTTTCTCCGTTTTTCCATCGTTTTTAATATTTTAACGTTCCAAAAACTATACGAATTCTGTAGACTGCTCGAATATTCTCCTTTATTTGTTAAAATATTGTGGCATAATGATAATTCTTACGGTCTATTTTCGAATATGATGCAATGTGACACTTGAATGGCCCTCGACCTTCCTAATAAAATCGGGATTGGTATAATCGTGGAGATTTTCAGATAGGTCACGTAATGGTGATAAAATAGAGAAGAAAAGAAACATTAGTTCCTGTAAAACGAGGTCAAAAAACAACAAGGAAATTCGAATTTAAAGAGAGAAAGGAAACGAACGCGGAAGCGCTTTGGACTCATCGATTCGGCAAGGGATTTCGAGTCTACAACTTTCCCATTCTATCTCTTCCTATCTCTCCCTTTCTCTCTCTCTCTCTCTCTCTCTCTCTCTCTCTCTCTCTCTCTCTCTCTCTCTCTCATTCCCTCCCTCCATTTCCAAAGGCTTATCGACTGGAGGCTGCTACTGCCACTGCCATCCGAGCGGCTGTTTGGCTTAAATGCTTAATCCCCATAAGCCCCCGTATTGCTGAAGCGCGTAGTCCCAGAACGGGGGTGCGAGCGCAACAAGCAGAGTGAAAGAGAGAAAGAGAGAAAGTGAGAGAGAGAGAGAGAGAGAGAGCGAGAGATTAGAATAAAGTTCGCAGCACTACGAATTCGATGGGAAAGTTCTACTGTCCCAATTAAAATAAGAGAGAAAAAGAGAGAGATCAGTTATATATATATATATATATATATATATATATATATATATATATTTATAGGGAGAGGGGAGTTAAACGAAAAAAAGAGAATAAACCCGCGGATAACCCCGTCCCCCTTTCATCCCTTCACTCACGCTCTTTTTTCCCGACGGAGCACTAGAGATCGATTATGACGCCCCAGAAAACGCGCCAGAAATTTTTTCTTTGTTCGAAAGTGGAGCGCGATCGGACCGTCGTATATATATATATATATATATATATATATATATAATATACCATCACACCATCGTCCATATACGTCCGACGACAATCCGCGCTACTTCCGCAGATTCCGAGGGAGGAGGACGACGAAGAATATCCGCGCGCAGGAAACCGCCCCGCGGAATTGCCCGCCACGTGCGCTCTCGCGAGCTTTTGTTGCCCTTTCCTCTTCCTTTCACGTGTATATGTATATATATATATATATATTTTTTGTGTGTATGCGTACACACATACACACACAGTCGTAACGAGTTTTTGCTACGTACAACTACAGAGAAAGCTTGTACGGTGGCTGAAGTACCGAGAGCCGAGGGCGGAAGTTGTTGAGAGCGCGGCGCGAGGCCCGCTTTCTAATGCAATTTCGCGGTTGCTTTATGCGGACGCGGCGCGGGATCCGAGCCACGGGCCTCGAGGCCTCCTACTTTGTGCTGTATAGAACGCGAGCGCGCTGTTGTGCATACGTGGGCGTGTATGTGCATACGCTGGCGCACGGAGGGGGGAGGGGGGGCGAGAGCGCGCGCGCACGCATGATTTACACGAACGCGAGAAATGTAGGGAGAGGAATTCGTGCCTGGTCGGATCGAGGGAATGGAATGGCTCGAGAAACGGTATCCCCAAAATTTTCGGAGGGGCAACGCTGAGGGAAAAATGTACTGAAATTAAAGTAATGAATGGCAAGCGTGTGTGTGTTATATGGTTGGTTACTTGCTCGTACAAGTAAATTTTTTTCGGTGTATATATAGTTTTTGGAAGAAAAATGTTTTTTTTTTTCTTTTGGACAGAGAAGGAACAAGGGGAAGGTGTTTTCGAGACGGAAGACAAAGTTTTGGAAATTTATGAACGACAGTTGTTAAAACAAGAGAATGAGATTCAAGAGTGTACCATCTTAATTATTCCAGAGGGATGTAGACTGTAGTCAATTAATTCAAAGATCTAATGCAGTTGAGAACTTTATATTATTCTGAATTTAAATTTTGGCCAATCTTTATTTTACCCCAGCAGTTGTAAACATGATAAAAAGAAATCATTTTTAAATTGTTATATTATCAATATATCACAAATTATACCGGAATTAAATTCCCTGAAAAATACAACAATTGCTGTTTATTGAAATTATTTACTTTAATCCGTACAAAATAGCATCGCTACAACTTTCTAATTTATTATTTTATCGCTAACTTTTTCTCTCTCGAAAATGACAGAAGACAGGGTAAAAAGAAACTTCTTACTTTTTTTTTATTATTACGGCAAAGCTAATTATGGTTAAAATCTAGGCGAAGGTTGTATTCAAAAAGGAAAAAAAAATTTTCTCCAAGTACATTACAAAGTAAAACTTCTCCGGAATACGGGCGCTGACAGTTACTTTGACTAATTGGCGAACTTCGGATTTGTAAAGCTAAACTTTTTAATATTCAAGAGTGCCCTCTTCCGCGGGAGATTAATTCCTCCCATTATTTGGACACAGCACGCCGAGCGCGTATTCCTCTGCACGTTGGCTCGGTTATAAAGGCTCCGAACGGGGAGGATACGAATTGTCGCGCGCTCGACAGTACGCGACGTATACGTAAAACGCGTATACAGTGTTTATGAAATCTCGGGCATAATGCAAACTGAATAAAAGTATAGAAAAGTCCATGGACTCGCGTGAATTCAGCGTATTTTCCGATATACGTCTTTTTAAAGAAACGTACTATTACAAATTACGGCGCGTTCAGCCTTCGAAGCATCCCAGGAAATAGTCAATCGTACGTTATTTTAGGAGACGACATTACAAGCGTGGCAAGCGCCGATATTGGAAATATCTCAAGTCGAATTCCCAATGTCTGTATTTGTATTAAAACGTGAAATATATAGAACTCCGTGAGCACATGCGCACATACGTATGCGGAATATCCCACCTTGAAATGTTTCCGATAACAGAACTGACACTGATTAATTCCATTCTGGCCATAACTTAAATTTATACGAGATTGCGGTATGAAGTTTTGCAAATTATTTATAAATGCGCATAAATCGTACGCGAAGCGAAATAATACGCTTAAAGTTAAAAGAAAAAAAAAAAAAAACAAAAGACAAAAATTGGTTAATTATACGGAAATTATATATACGATGTAGTAGATAAATTGTGCGCACGACTTTCATCTTCTTCATTTTTTACGAAATAAAAGAATTCAAAATAATGTCAGAATAAAAGTAAATATACATATAGACATATATATATAGGAACGGCGCGCAATTATTTTTGGCCTGTAGTTAAAAAAAAGGCCGATACTTTAATGCTTACAGCCTACTTTTCGCACTGACGAATTTTGCCAAACAAATACAAGCAGAAGGTATAATATAATAGCCTCGCGTAATTCGGATTGAGCATTTTATACATAAAGAGCATTATATGTCCTCTTAAATATATTAATCGATACTTGATTGATCCATTCATTGAATTAAAATTGAATATCAGATATATTAAGTTCAGTCGAGAGTTTCAAACAGTATTTTGGTTATATGCGATGTAGTCTCGTTCAAATCTTTCTATTTTCTGCATTTTTAACATCCCAATAGATAATGTATTCTATGAAAATAAATGTGTTCCATCGTATCCGTACCAAAATTTTTTTAAATATATAGAAAAGTATATTAACAACCCTCAAATAAGATATAAAATTATAAACTGAATCGTAAATTATTGATGAAATGTAACTCCCCACATGTTCCGATAATCCAGTGATGGCAATTCCGTTAAGTATAGCTTATACGCGTTTTCGATTAAATCGATGTTGGTACTATATATTTATATATATATATATATATATATATATATATATATTAAATCGACACTTCATTTCACCGCAACAGCTGTAGTATATGGAAACCTATCGATAAATACTAACGAGACATTTTAGTCCGCTGGTTAGAGCAACGGGTTACAAAGTCCAATGACACCGAAAACAATTACTAATTCCTGCTCCACTCTGGCAACCAGTGACTGGATAAGAAATTTTCACCTGTTCTACAAGCGAATAATTCGACCCGATCAAATCATTTTTTTTATCCGCGCGCATGTTAAAAAAAAAGAGATAATTTTAGCAGGTTCGCGAAAACGAGGAGAAGGAAAAATTTGCAAAGCGCCAAGTAGAAAAGGTCTCCGTCTGGTCAGGCTTAAATGATAAATACGGGATTTAACGTAAAACACTGCACGTATGCCTCAATTCTTAATTTGATTTACTTAAATCAGATGCAGCAAATAAAATTACGTGTAATAATAAACTACGGTGTAACAATTGAACGTATGTTAATACGTTTTGTGAAGAATGCGAAAATAAAAGCCACGATGTATAGAGCTCTTTTCACGCTCGCCTATTGAAAGAAAGTTTATAGAACGCCTCAAATTGTGGTTGTTTCATAACCAAATTAAACTTCGGTGAGATCCTAGGCAAATTTTGACGGGTACCTACGAAATAATTCTATTTTCCTTTAAAATTTGAAATAAAATTCTAACTTACATAGACAATATACTATTTTGTTTTCGTTGATCGTAAATTATTAACCGCAGATATTATTGTAATAATAGCTTACTACACTGACATTTCATCGTAATTTTACTTCTCCGATTGTAAGATTTTTTAATTTCGCGTTAAATTGCTTTCAATAGTCGTAATAAAATCAACTATTCACCCCATCCTGTAATATAGGATGCTGGTTATATCTAGATTTGAAAAGAATCTTTTTCTCGTTCAATTTTTAATCATTAATACGATGAAAAATTTTGAAATTTATTCAATTACTTTGAAAGATATTCTGCAGCTCCTGGTCAATAATTAGTTTGAACATTTTATCTTGAAAACCTAGCTTTTTAATTTAATTTTGATTTTCATTATCAATTAAGCAATCTCTTACAAATTCTTTATGATGCGTTTAATTTACGTTTCGATATCTCTTCGACATTATCCTTGTCAAATTCGATCGTTTCTGACGCACATCCACATTCACATTAGGCGGCAATTGTTTGCGCGTACAACGTCACAATCTCATTAACTACGGAAACGTTAGCATTCAGTTCGTAACTTTAGGGAACTAGTTAACTGCACGATTTCGCCTATCTTGTACAATCAAGCCGTACACTCTACTGTCATAAACGTTTTCTCTTTTTTATTCACCCTCATATTTTTTGCAATTCATTTCTGAAATATTGTAATTATCAAAATTATTACTTATCAATAGCAATTTTAAAATCATTAAAATCATTCGTAAACCGATTTTGTGAGTTGTATTAATTAATCTATAGCTGATGAGAGTTTTTCGCCATCGCACTGTTTTGTTAAAGGAAATTGTTTAAAATTCCATTGAATTATAATTTTGCATAATATTTAACATTTTAATTAAAAATCTATTTGTAAAAATATACATCGATCTCTTAGAGTATCGCAATACAACTAATTCAGAGGGCTAGAATAATACAATCCCAATCGATTCGAACTCGAGTATACAATGATAAGGAGAGAAAAAATGCGTAAAATTTCTTCCTTAAGAGCGCGAGTTAAAAAATTTAACATGGTAGCGCATAATATCGGCGTTAAAAATGGGCAGATAGTTTTGGAAACTACCGCGCGTATACGTGTCAAGGCCATGGTATACGCGTGGCATTGTGCCTATGACAAAGAACGATGCGTATCTCGTTTATAGCCCTACGTGCCACCTTCAAATAACAACGGCAAGTTAATAAGGAACCGTGAATGTGACGCAGTCAAATGTACATTTATACTCGACGCCACTTTGGTACACATCCCCCCCCCGTCCGCCTGTACCATCGTCTTTGTCTGGGAAAAACTGGATTTATCCACGACATAATACCAAATCCCACCGATTATCAGTGGCTCAGCGCCCAATCCCGGCATCTGCATCGTTATTCTCTGTGTTGCAGGTATACCACATTGTTATGGGCCACCGGAAACCCAAGTTCTGCGTAACGAAATAGGCGCCGCGCCCGCGCTCGTGACCCCCCACCCCCACCCCACCACCCGAAATCCAGCCGAGAGCCGCTCGGCGGTCCCGTTCCCTCCGCGCGGGGCGCGCGTTTCGTTAGTCCTCGCGCCGGCCGCTTGGGCATCGCAGCACGCTCATCGAGGAGGCGTCTCGAGCGCACGGCAGCGCGGCCACAGGGGGATCGCAGACGGAGCCGCGGTCGCAATGGCGGAGGCGTCGAGCGCCAAGGAGCCGGAGTTCCTGGACCCGGAGAGCGGCAACGGCCCGACGACGGCAACGGCCCTGAACGCGGGCGGCGGCGGCGGCGGCGCCGTGGACGCGCTCCAGCCGGCCGGCAAGAAGGACCTGCCCGAGCGGGGCTCGTGGAGCTCCAAGCTCGACTTCATCCTCAGCGTGGTGAGTGCGCATTAAATATATACACATACCAACCCATGTATGCCGCGTCCGTGTACGGGAGGGAAGACTGTTGCGCGCCGATGCACTTGTTGCAGTTTTGGCACGCGGCGCGCGAGCTCGAGCCTCTCTCTCTCTCTATATATATATATATAGAAAGATTTGTCTCGCGGATTGCCGGGGATTTACGGGGTGTAATTGAGAAAACGTATATACACCCGTACTTAGGTAGGCTTTATACGGATACAAAGGGTCGTTTGAATGGATTACTTATAAATTTACAATAGCATCGCTGACATATAAAAATACCAATACGCTGTCCGCCTTTAGTATTAAAGAGAATCGTTTAAAAAAAAAAAAAAAAAACTTTATTTATGTTCATTGATTTAATTTATTTTTATATCGATAAGTGATCTTTGAAATTAATATTTACATTTAGATAATTTCTATGTGAGTTGCCGAGTAAACGATTCGTATACGCTGCCGAAACGTGAAATACGTAAATAAGAATAGAACAAAAACATAAGTTTTCGTTACTCGCCACTTTGTTCGAATTTTTGTATATTGATTTATTAATTTTTGTATTAAGTGCACACAATCCATCGAATTACGTTAGCATTTCAATGATCAAGGAAGCACGAAGTATCGAATAACTATACTTCAAATTCGCGAATTTGAAGGTAGTTTTCATATATTTTTAATATTTTAGCCTCTTAGGACTTATACATTTATATATATGTATTAAAAAAATCATCATTCTGTTTTTCACTCCAATTACATATAACGCATTCGTCAAAAATGTATTTGTACAATTAATTATTCTTTTTAGCAGGTTGAATTAAATAAATAAAATATTATAACACTCCTAATGTCAAGTTATTCATGATTTTGAATAAATTTGGGAATCAATGGAAACGAGTAAATAATTGAAAAGTAAAATGACTTTTTATACTAGATCGGCAAAATTTTCAGTCTAGCCGGGCTAATTAATTTCGCTTGAGTAACATTTAACCGTTGCAAACTTAAAAATAATGGCACAAAACTTTAATCCGCCGAGTTTCTTAAATCGGCACACATAGCAACGAGAAAGTATTAAATTTAATGGCATCGTTAAATTAACGCTCGGGAAATAAAAAGTTTTTCATTATATATAGGGCAAAGTTGAAACGTGAACTTTTCACCCCTCTAATTCCCCATCCGCCTCTGCGCTGCAGTCTTATTTAACAACTGTTACCGAGGGCATGGAAGGGAATAAGCTTCGACATTCGTTATTTTAATGGAGTCGTAGCGTTGCCAAGATAGATAAGATTAAATTTTGCACTTGGACTTATCGACGAGGAATTACAATCTTTTAAGATTATTTCTCAGTCGCATAATCGTATGTGTAATAGAGACATTAATTTCATCTAAATCACTTATCTATCTTATCCGTCTCAGACATACTTTTTTTATATAATTTAAATTAAAATCGACTATATAGTGGCATTATATAATCAAAAAATAAATAATACAAAAAATTTGTATTAAAGTTAAAAAATTCTTAATACAATAATGATAAATCTATTCTATACAGAGTCTTTTCTTACATGCCCAAATAGAATATCTATGCAGTTATTCCTTCAAAGGCCACCGTGGCTCACAGAAATTTGAAATTAAAATTTCGAGCGAATACCTGATCCACTAAATAATTTATCTATCCTTAAATATAAATATCGCCTCGCGCAGGATTCTGTGCCATTGGAAAAATTTATTCCTTTTTATTAAAAAAGTGTAAATAAAATGATGAAACATAATATAGATTAAATTCCATGCAGTATTTGTAATTTTTTTTAAAATTCAAAATTCAATAAGAATTCAAGATCCTTGACATTCAGGATTTATATATTTAAAGAAACAATTAATTTATTAAAATAATATAAATTACATGAGATATACTCTCAGTACTTGATTTATTCTATTGAACTAGCAGTAAAAATCTAATAAAGATGGCGGTATTACTGTCATATCTATTATTTGAAATATTGTACCGAATCGTTAGGATTTTTAATTCAAATTAAATATTCGGTTTTAAAAGTTGCAAATTATGTATAGAATGAAATGTTTATTATGTTTTATTTAGCTTTCATACATTATAATAAATAAAACAGTATTCTCTGTCGTTGCTATGTCACAAATGATGTGAAGAATATGCCTGAGAAAATTTCAATTATTTATTAGAATAGATTCGCTCAAAATTTTAATTTTAAATTTTTTAGCACTAAGAAGGTACTGTATAGAACGAGTGAGCATTTTTTCTGTTTGGGTATATTAGAAAAAATTTTGTGAGTTATAGTCGAATCCAGCCTTTGAACGTATAAATATGTCCTTCATAGACATAGAAGGAGCTATAAAATTATTAATTACTTAAAAAACGAAATGAACTATTTTACTTGTGAATAAATATCAAATCAAAAGACTAGAAATGTAATGAATTATTCAATTACTTTTTATTTATAATCTTTGAAATTTTAAGTCAATTTTGAATTTTAATATCAAATTTCATGTTTTACTTCAACTTCTTAAAAACCATTATTCCAAGATAAGATAACTATTATACATTTATATATTTTTCATTTAACCATAAATAAATTACGAATCAAAATAATTTCTAATGATATTTGAAAATTATTTTACAATCTTCGATGGTCCATATCAATGAATAACCTAGGATAAAATAACTTAAATGTGTGTCACGAAAGTAAATTGATATAATATTACAATCGATTATATGTTAACATATTCATATGCAGAAAATTTTATTAACACATCTATACATTTATGCATGCGCGCATACAGGAACAATCCTGCACGTCTGATAGCAAGCGCGCAACTAGAGAAATGCAAATACAATGGTAAATGGTATATATATATATATATATATATATATATATATATATATATATATATCAAATCGTAAGTTTTGTCATCGTTTTAAATCGTCGGTATATAGGCATATAGAAACATTTACACCAATCGCCGCATTTTAATACTCGAAAACGAACCTTACAATTGCTTATATGTGTACGAGTACATTCATCGACAATCGAATGGCCGATACGTTCAATCAGTGATTCAATTACTTCGTATAACTTTATACAAGCTTTCCTATATGACCGCATATGAACCGCGTGCGTTATTTCTAGTATATAAATGCTCTAAACAATTTCTAATGTGTTATATTAAATTGAAATATGTATCATTGACATATATTTTCATTTATAAATAAATAATTATGATGGATTAAGTAAATTTCATCCGTCTTATCGTACTTATTGAAAATGATATTGTAATTTCATAAATATACATTTTTTCCTTTCGATTTTCTAATAATTAAATCAGTATCTCACTTGTTATAATAGAATTTTACTAAATTTTATCTATTATTTTAAAAAATTGTTCATACAACAAAATAATCAACTTTATCACCTTTAGTTTAACAAATATTACCTTAAATCTTAGACAATTAAATATCTCGGATACTTAAGCGTTATTAACGAAAATAATATAATTTGAAGTTTCTCGAAGGCCATCGTCATTCGAAAAGAGACCCTCCTACGTTGATTAAGCCTCATTGGCCAAACAACGCAGAGAATCAGAAATACAAACCTAATTGAAGAAGCAATGCTATACATACGTATCGAGCGTGCTATTTTTAGTCAATACTTAATTAAATAATGTACTAATTTGCCTTTCAATTGAGCCGAATAAATCTTCGTCGACAATATAATGTTATAAATAAATCATCGGATTCTGTAACACATATTCTATTATAATGCATACCGTAACTTTAGCGGTACGGAAAGAAGAAATGTGACATTAAACTGACCGGAAACGCGCGAATGAGAATCCAATATAGACGCATATTATACATACGTGTTACATGTTCAGGTCGGCCTGGCCATCGGATTGGGCAACGTCTGGCGATTTCCCTACCTGTGCTACAAGAATGGCGGCGGCGCCTTTCTCATACCGTACTTCTTCACCCTCTTCCTGGCCGGCATACCGATGTTCTTTATGGAGCTGGCGCTCGGCCAGATGCTGACGATCGGTGGCCTCGGTGTCTTCAAGATCGCGCCCCTATTCAAGGGCATCGGGTACGCGGCCGCGGTGATGTCGTGCTGGATGAACGTCTACTACATCGTCATTCTCGCCTGGGCGATCTTCTACTTCTTCATGTCGATGCGACAGGGTAAGCGAGCCGCCAGCGTGTATATATATATATATATATATATATATATATATATATATACACATATATATTAGGTGTATATCGAGGCCAAAAAGTAGGCAATAAAAAGAAAGCCTCGACGAAGGAGGTTGGGAGGTGGGGCGAGGAGTAGAAGAGCGAGAGATAAAAGGCACGGGTCGAAAGACCTCCTTTTTTTGTTTTTAGCTCTAATCACAGCCCCACCCACCCCCTTTACTCCTGCCGCGCGAGTCTATATTGAAGGCTCTCTTATTTGTTCGCCTATTACTTCTCCTTCTTCTTCTTCTTCTTTTTGTGCCGCTGATGCCGCCGCCGCTGCTGCTACAGAGTTACCCTGGGGCAGTTGCAATAATTACTGGAACACGAAGAACTGTGTCAACCCCTACGACAGAAAGAGCCTGCAGTGCTTTCAACAGATGGGCAAGAACAGTAGCCTCATCAAGATCTGCACTTTTAACCACGTGAATATCAGCGCCTCAGAGCTCACTGACCCTGTCAAGGAATTCTGGGAGTAAGATAATGTCTTTCTTTGTCGTTGAAATAATTATATCTGAATGCGCACTAAATCATCGTAGTACAAGTAATGGAAAACTTTTGAAAATTGAGAATTGTAAACAATGATTCCTTTCGAAATGAGACATACAGTGTACTATCTGATCTCGATAAAGATTAAAAATTTTCAAATTAATATTTTTGTAGTCATAATTTTTTTAATGAAACATATCTTGATCAATTTCATTATAGGCGACGAGCTCTTCAGATCAGTCCGGGAGTAGAGTACGTGGGCGGCATCCGATGGGAATTAGCCGGCACACTTTTGGTCGTCTGGATAATGTGTTATTTTTGTATCTGGAAGGGAGTTAAGTGGACGGGCAAAGTTGTCTACTTCACTGCATTATTCCCTTACGTGCTACTTACGGTACTACTGATCAGGGGTATCACACTACCAGGTGCCATGGAGGGTATTCGCTTTTACATTAGCCCGAATCTTTCGAAATTGAAAGAATCCGAGGTAAATTTTCAGCAATTTCATCTTAAATCTTTCATTCTTGTCTCACTTATATTAACCTGAAATCATAATACAATCATCTATTTACTATACATACGTTTACAAAAACTAAACATCTTACTGTCAAATAACTTACTATGATGCTAATAAACATGTGTCTTCATGTAAGCATTATTATTTTTTCTGACCTACTGTCCAAACTTTGAGAGACTTTGACAGGTACTCTTCAATATGTCAAATTCAGATTGCGCTTACCAAAGTCTACCAATGCTTAGCAAAATTTCTTCAAGTGTGCCAAAGCTTGGAAAACTCTGAAAAAACTTGTTGAAAAAGTTTTATAAAGTGAGTCAAAGTTAGTAAACTTCAAAAATATTCTCATTATATTATAGTAAAAATGAACTTGGGATAGACATTTCCAAACATTGTTCAAAAATTGTAAAACTTCACCAAATATTGTAAAACTTTGTCAGATTTTACAAGGCATTAACTATAATGTTATAAGAATCTATCTACTCATAAGTATTATAAATATTGCCAAACTTTGCTAGACTTTATTAAGCATCTAAATTTAACATATTTAACAATGTTTGATAAAGTTTGATGACGTTTTCTAAAGATCAGTAAAATCTGGAAAAATTTATCAACGAAATATTTTCCCATAAAGGTTTCTTTTTTATTATCACCTAACTCTTAAATCATTGTAACTGACAGATACATATAGTTATAAACAGCGGCTTACTTTCTGAATATCTGGTATCGACACATTAGTATCGATTATATAGCTGGAAAAATAAATGTCGCCAATTTCGGAGAACTCGATAACATTTTACGAAAAAGAAATCTAATTACTTTTAGGTCTGGATAGACGCGGTCACGCAGATATTCTTCTCCTACGGCCTGGGCCTGGGTACCCTGGTTGCCCTGGGCAGTTACAACAAGTTCACCAACAATGTCTACAAGGACGCCCTAATTGTCTGTACCGTGAATTCCTCGACGTCGATGTTCGCGGGCTTCGTCATCTTCTCCGTGGTCGGTTACATGGCCCACGAGCAGCAGAAGCCCGTGGCTGAGGTGGCGGCCTCCGGACCCGGACTGGCATTTCTCGCCTATCCTTCGGCGGTGCTCCAGCTGCCAGGGGCACCGTTCTGGTCCTGCATGTTCTTCCTGATGTTGCTGCTAATAGGTCTAGATTCGCAGTTTTGTACAATGGAAGGCTTCATCACGGCCATGGTAAGTATTTTTGTATTTTCACTACTCTTACTTGAAAATCCGAATTTTAACACGATTTTTCGGTTTTCGTGGTGAAAAATATAGTGTAATGCTAATGCAGAAATTGATTTTTATCTTATTCGACTTACCCCCCTCGTTTCGCTCGAGAATAAACAGTCTCATGAGATACATAACTACCTTACACAGTCGTATTATAATATACTATTATATTGTTGAATATATAGAAATACAATATACTTCTTGTTCTGCGGGAAAATGTTATTAATCTATGTTAACCTTGGAATAAAATGTAAAAAATGATACTTTTTTTTAAACATTTGAGCAACTTCAAATAGAAAATCTGAGAATTAAAATTAAATGTATTTATTCATAATTATTTAATAATCAACAAATGAATATTTTCACCGAATGACATTTGTACATCGTGCACAATGTTGCATAACACTTTCCAACTTACAGGTAGACGAGTGGCCGAAACTTTTGAGACGACGCAAGGAAATATTTATCGCGATCGTCTGCATCATTTCTTATCTGGTAGGCTTAACCTGCATTTCCGAGGGCGGCATGTATGTCTTCCAAATCCTCGATTCCTATGCCGTCTCCGGATTTTGCTTGCTCTTCCTCATCTTCTTCGAGTGCATATCGATCAGCTGGGCCTTCGGCATAAATCGCTTTTACGACGGAATACGCGAAATGATTGGCTATTATCCTATCGTTTGGTGGAAGTTCTGCTGGGTCTTTGCCACGCCCATGATATGCATCGTAAGTATTATATGCCGTTTGACTTTTACGATAACAGATTTTCTTTCAATCGTGATAATGTAGCGATCAGATTCAAAAGATGTATAATTTCTAGAACGTAAACTTTTTTGATTCATCTTTCATTCTTTTTTAACGCAACAATTCCTCTCTTTTATTAACTATTAATTTTATTTCATTTAATATTATTTCTCTCTTTTGGCAAAAATTCAATGACAAATATGTCAGACAAAATTATAAATAACCCCATCGCAAAAAGGATAGTCTAACGAAATATTAGTAGGTGCGATTATCGATTGTCAAAAAAGAAAAAGTATATTAACTTTTTATTATAATTGTTATTAAATTTATTTTGTAATGTAATTCGTTAATTTAGACAACTTAAATAAATGAAGTACTTAACACAAACATTGCTTGTCCAGGGTGTCTTTTTCTTTAACATCGTGCAATGGACTCCGATTAAATATCTCGATTACGAGTATCCGTGGTGGACACATGTACTGGGTTGGATCACGGCCCTTTCATCGATGCTTTGCATACCTGGTTACATGCTTTACGCTTGGATGACCACGCCAGGGGATAGAAATGCGGTAAATTTAAGTTTTTTTGCATATTTTCAACTATATTATATAACTATTTTATTCTTGTCATTTTTTTTTTTTTTTTTTGTATCTTACGTGGTTAAATTATCGACATCCTCAAATTGGCATGCGACATTGGCGATTATTTAACGAGCTAAATAATACGGCCACAATCTCGGACAAACGTCATTATTATCATAGGAATTTTACTTGTTTGTAAATATAAATATTAAATTCTATTTTTGCAAATTATACTGGATATATTCCATACATAATTATCAGATCAGAATTGATAAACTCTTCGTCTTCGAATGTTTCTCGCAATGTTACATTTACGACCATATATCTCCATAATTCCTCTAAGGTTTTGATTTGACCCGCATAATTGCAAAAAAGTTAAGATTTTCCCATATAGATAATAATATTTCTAGCTAGATTGTGGCCATAATATTTTTTCATCGGTTGTATTTTTTTTTATGCCAATACATTAAATTGCATCAAGAGATTGAATGAATAAGACTGCTTCTTAACGAAAGTACTAGAATCGATTTTCTTCTGGAAAATATATTTGTATTATAATTGCTGGTGAATAAATTCTGTATAATACATGTTTAGTAAGATGATTAATATTTAACGATTATTTATTATAGAAAATAATATTTTTAACACATTAAACTTATATAAATTTTTGGAATCAGTGTCTTCACTATGCTTTATATGAGATCATTTTTTATGATTCACCGACCACTACAATATAAATCTATCTTTTTGTCAAAATGTTCGTGTCAATGTCCTCTACCTTCCTGTCAAAATGTTCATGTCAAATTTTTCTATAATATTTAAGTTGGTTGAAACTAAATGCAAGGTTCAATTATAGCTTCAATCCGTCTCAATTCGGATTTTTTTTTCTGAAATTCAATCTGTTCCGCAAAATTTTACCATCCTTCTGAAAAATTCTTTATTTCCTTTCTTTGCACTTTCAGAAATTCAAGGCGCTCATACGAATAGAGAGCGACGTAAAACAGTTGCGCACCACCATGGGTCACTCGGCGGTCGAACTAACGCCCCTGTAGTTCGTCACGAGGTAAAATTTTTGTAATGGCGTGCACAGTCGCTAAATTAAAACCATTCTTTTGTACCGCGCGATTTTCCCGGCCACCCGCGTATGATTATATAATAATGCGAGCCGAGATCGCGGGACGAACCAATGATAAATTCTTCCAATTTTACACTGCAAGCACGAGGGACATCGAACCTTATACGCATATCCTCGAGTCAATCCACCAAAGAAACATATCGTTCGACAAAACGTATATAATAATGATATATACAAATGAAACTAAATATGGATATATACCCTAAAGATTATAGTGAGCCACGGTGCTATTATATAGATCAAACACTGGCAGCGCGACATTTATTTATTTTAATGAAGAAATAATCGACTATGTGTACCTTCGTTTTGAGAAAAAAAAAAGAAAAGAAAAACTTTTAAACTCTCGAATAGGAACAAAGTTTTATATATTTCTAAATAGACATATTTACATTGAGATTTTCGAATAATTTTTTAACGAGCTAATCAAACCCGAGCTAACAAAACATTAAAATCTAGACAATAAAATTGTTATTTAATTGCTATTTTTAGTTACAGTGGCACGATGAGAATTTCCTTTTTATAATTACTTCGTATATATGTAGGGGTAGGAAAAGAGAATCTCTATATCTTGTCTATATTATATATATATATATATATATATATATATATATATATATATATATATGTATATATACATACATACATACATACATATATATAAATTAATAATGTATACGCACGCAGATGTGTGTAGATATTTATATTATACAAAGCTATATATGACCACGTCGATAAGAACTATTTGTCTATACGATTATATACTGAAACATATATGAGAAAAAGAGTTGATGCAAATCGTTGTCTTCCATTTACAGTGCGTTATTTTAGATTCGGTAATTTTAAAAGAAAATTCTCTACGTGTAATACTCGTAGAAATCAATAAAGGGTGCTTTATGAAAATAAAAATATTTAAAAAAAATGGTTTGAAAGAGCGAGAGAAAGAGAGCGAGAAAGAAAGAGAGAGCGCGAAAGCGAGAGAAAGAGAGAGAGAGAGAGAGAGAGAGGGAGGGAGAGGATACACGCACACAACAAAAAAAAAAAAAAACGCGAGGCCAAGCGCGGGCTCGTAAGACAAAATATATTAGCAAACCAGTGGGAGAAGTTAATAGTAGTTCATTTAAGTGAAGAATCCTTGGTAAAGTTACATTAACTTGGTACAAAAACTGGTGCTTGGTCATTTTATTGATGATAGGACGCGGCGACACTACTTGTCACGCAATACTATATACACGAACTTCGTATCAGTACGATATGAATAATGCTCATTTGGAAAAAATTCAGCTGAAAATTCAGGTGATATTTCAGGTGAGAAATCGCCTGTTGATTCAACATGATTCAGATAAATAATCTTTTACGCAAAAATTAAATTTAGAATTTTCCTGAATTTTCAACGAAAAGTTTTCAATTTAGGGCGACGAAAACATACCTAAATATTGTATACACAATGACAATAAAAAAAAAGAGAGATTTAAGAAAATATATGAAGGGACACGGATATTATTAGTAAAATTTTGCGCCACGCAAACATTACTTACTAGCCTTAGAAGACTAGTATTTGTACTCTAGATCTGAAGGTGTTCAAAATAGCTGAGAACGGGGTCGTCTATTAAGGCCTCTGAAACAATTCAATTAATAGTCCTTATTAAGAAGTACCAGCATATGATTATATATTATAAAAATCAACAATATAGAAGAGAAATTTTAATCGTTATAAATCCTAATTAAGACGGACGAATATGTCTTAGAAAATCTAAATGCAAGTTACAAGCGTGAATTCTTTTAAATATACAAATAATAATAATAATAATATAAAACTGTTACCTTGGTGAAAATTATTATTTTCGCGAGCCTTCGAGTATCCTATATCAAATTCGGAAAAATTCACGAATTTTTTTAATTACCTTTATCTGTTCTGCCGATTCGATCAAACAAATCAATCAATCATATATATATATATATATATATATATATATATATATATATATATATATATATATATATATATATATATAATAATGATACAGTCACCCTCTCCATCACTACTATAATTTTTAATAACTTCATATTATGAGATCCAGACACGATCAACAAACATTTTCGCTAAGGTAACTACTTTGATTTTTATGCATATCTATTATATATAATATATATCATGCATTTATGCATAAAACACCTGCGAGCAAGAAAGCTCGACGATGCGTTTCCGCGGGTAAATAATTATAAGATTACAAAAGTTACTCGAAATAAAAGATGCTTTCCTGTTACTATTATATATTATAACAATTTGAAATGTTTACGTACGCGCCTAACGAGATTGCCAATGTAAAACGACAACTGGAAGAATACCGATATGTATATTTATTGCGGTACGAAGATTACAAAAAAAAAAAAAAAAAAAAAATGAAAAGACAAGAAATGAAAAAGAAGAAAATAACAAAGAACTGATTGCTATGAAAAGAAACATTTCTCAGTGAATTCCCTGTCTTCCGTCGATGATATACTACTTTGTACAACGTTATGTCGATGCAAAATATTATTTGCTCGTTATAAAAAAAAATATATAAATAAATATATTTACTATGTGGTGTAATATATATACAATTAACAAAAACAAAAACAATTTTAAAAAAAAACAACGAATTTTATCATTTACTTTAATAAAGAGCGGAAACTCGGTATCTCTTTTTTTACATATATCAATTAATTGCAAAACTACTCTCTCTCTCTCTCTCTCTCTTTCTCTCTCTCTCTCTGTCTGTCTGTCTGTCTCTCTCTCTCTCTCTCTCTCTCTCTCTCTCTCTCTCTCTCTCTCTCTCTCTCTCTCTCTCTCTCTCTCTCTCTCTCTCTCTCTCTCTCTCTCTCTTTCCCTCTCTTTCTCTTTTGCAATGTTCTTAACTAGAAAAATGATGAAAGATATATCTAGTCAGTGAACATAGACACATGCACACGCACGCACACAAACACAATCACGCACAGTTTGATACTGCGATTTTATTAAAAAAAAAAGTTTAATTATATTATGAATATACCTTTTACGTCTTTTCGCTCTTTATTAGTTTGTTATGATCTTAAAATAGATGGTAATGAAATGATTGTAAATTGTTAAAAGTTTGAAATTAGAAATCGTTTTTTCTTACATCGTACCAAAACTCGTAACGCCAGACTCCTTTGGCGTTACACACCTTTTAGAGAAATGTACACATACAATAATTTAGAATTACAAGGTATATACAAAATGCGAGTGTATTAAACCTAAATCTACCCATAATTTAAGATATTTAATTTAAATACTTGTAACTACTAATTTTATAATTAATTTTAAATATAAAAATTAACTTATTTATTAGCTATTTTTTTTAGTCCTTTACCATACGTACTTTTATTATTATAATATGACAACCATATCGACATACGTACATCCGCATCCACACACAGGCATATACAACCACAGAAAAACGCATATACTAAAAAACTCAGTTAATTCACCCCTGTCTCATTAGCATTTATCCACACGAAGCGCGTGCAACAAAACTACAAATGCTTTGTCGAATGATTATATAGGTGCGCGCCCGCCTGCGGTTGCCGAATGTGCACGCGTATGGCTTGCGCGTACGTGTATACGCACGCGTGTGCGCTTAAAAATTATATCAGATAGTGTATATGAAAACTATAAATGTATTATTGTTACTTGTGTAGAAATTACTGACCTGTGTATGTATCAATCAAGGATAATAAAATTAATTAATGTAAAACAAATATATTTGATTGTTCTACACCCTAATATATACTTAACAAATACAGATGTACAACTGATAATAAATTAAATTGTATATATTACGAATCGTGTTTTTAACAATACTATTCTTTCATTGCTTCAGTAGAAAGATAATTTCACATTAAAAGTTGCATGTATTAATAGTTTAAATTGATGCTACATACGACTAAAATGAAGGAAACTTATTAACAAGATTTCATATACAAATATAATAAATAGAGTTTATTTTAATAGATTTCTTAATGAATTTACAATTAAATATGTGTATAAAAGTATAAAATCAATATTTAAATATTATTAACAAAGTTAAAAATATTAAGATACAATATTTATAAATATATTATCTTTAGTAATAAATTATCTTATAAAAGTTTTGGTTGTTGTTTCAAAGTTGATATATCTAGAATTTTGCTTGGATAGCTAACTTTTGAAGTTCCTACAAAAGGCTGATATCTGTGAGGACTAGCCTCTCTTCTTTCCACAGTTTTTATTGCCAATCTTTCATTAATTACTGGCGCTGAACATACATAGTCTTCTCTTTGCATCTCTATTAAAGAATAAGAATATTGAAATTGATATTTTATATCGATTCTCTACTAATTTATAATCTTTTATTTTTTATTTGTAAATTTATATATTAGATGTATATTTAAAATAAATTTGAAACAGTACAACATTAAAATTAGTTTTAGAATAGATGTAAAAGGATTTAAATTAAATAATAATTAGACGTTCACTTTTAAATATGAAAATCATTATGCTACTGTACCTCTAATGGGATTCGTATTATTCCCAGGGAGTAAGTGATACCTTTGCAAGTAATGCATTGTGGCAAATGACATGTTTGAATTTTGTACATTACTGGACATTTGTTTTAAAACTCCAGGACGTGATTTTTGAAGTGCCATATCTGCTAGTTGTTCATCATTCAAATATTTCATAGCTAGAGCTTTCATATGTATACTTGTATTGGTTTCAATACTACCATTAGACAAATGAGTTTCATGACCTTGTTTTTGGTAGTAAGGTGTATCAAACATTACTCTACAAAATAAAAATGAAAAAAATTATTTTCGATGTCGCTAGACAATGTTATAACAATGCAATATTATACATTTAAGTAAATATAAAATTTTTAATTAATTTAGCTGAAATAGCAAAACTTTAATAAAACAATATAAAAAGATATCTACCTCTTATTAGTGTTTGATTCTCTCTGTTCTATATTCTCTGAAAAACTAATTCCAAGTTTTGTCAATTGCTCTAATGTAGCTGCTTTCACAGTATCTCTTATAACATTTTTTTCATATCTTTTTTTGTCATATCTTTGTTTTACATTTCTCTTCATATCATCTGAAGACTCCTCATCAGTGCTATCACGTAAAGGTGAGTTTTCTAAGATTTGATTTACTTGATCAAGCACATTATCGTATAAAGTCCATCCAACCTTCCGTTGAGGTGGTAAGCTACCTCCCTCGCTTGAATATTCTTGAATATCTAAATGAATACTTGGTTCAGGGCTGGGTGGGCTTAGATTATCTACATCTAATTCACTACTGCTAAGACTTAAACATTCATCTGGAAAATTATCATGTTTAATACTTTTCAGTTTGGTAATATCTGTTAGTATGGGTTCTGCATTAAAATCTTCAGTCTGTTTGCTATTTATAGCTTCATATGGTGAGTTATGTAAATTTTCATGTTGGTGATTGTACTTGTATGGAGATTCATCTTCCAAATTTTTATTAGTTATTTGATATACTGGTTCTTTAATTTCATAGTTTGCTTTATCAGAATACTTTACATTTTGGTCATCAGAAATATTTATTCCTTTTGTACAATTAGTATTACTTATTTGTACATTATCATCATTGTGAAAATTTTGCTTATAACAATTTGTATTTTGTACTTCTGTAGAATCGTGAGCATCAATCGACTGCCTTGTAGAATTTGAACATAAATGACTTTGGCGCATAGACGACATGTGACTCTCTGACCCTTCACTTATATTTTCAAGCGGTGTTGGTGTAAAAAAGTTTGGCTTTTTTCTGATCATTTCACCAGTATCATTTACAAGATTTTTAATAATATTTGAAGTAGGTAATGCTTTTTCTGGATTCTTTTGTTTAGTATCATTTTCTTGTGTCAAGGATGGATTATTTTGAACTTTCAATTCAAAACTCGTCATTACTCCAATAGATACTTTTTGCTCTAAAATAGTTGGTTTTGTTTTTTCATCTTGTAATTTTAAATCAGAAAAATCTTTAAATCTTTCTTTTTCTTGTATCATATTGTTTGCTGCAATAGGTAAGTTAGTAGATCGAGATTGATCATATAACTGTGTATTTTGATAGACAATTCCATTTGCTTGGCAAGTACATTGATTTTTTCCTTTCAATGTTTGCTCATGTAATTTTAGTAAACGTTCTATTTGCTTTTGCAGATTTTTAATTTGCTCATTTTGACTAGTAATAACATGCAACAAATTTTTTATTGTTTCTGTTTCTGTACTAGAATTATTGTGAGCCGATGTACAACATCCAGAGTGATGATGTGAAGAAGGTTCTGAACTGTAATGAATTGGTTGTAATGATCTAGAATGTTTTGTTTCATAATCATCATCTGTTGGTACATTTTTAGGTGGATAAGTATCAGCATGTGAATATGACGATGATCTATGATATATTCTTTGTGGACGTTTTTCTCTGACATCGTAACTATGTCTTCTAACAGAATGATCAGGCTCTCTTCTAATATTAGAGTTTGTTCTTTCATCTCTTTCATATGAATTTGGAGTATAATTATATGTGTTATTTGTACTATAATGATCAATATCATTATTACTCATTGCACGACTTAAGATATACTTATTTACATTTTCAGATTGTCCATATCCTTTTGGAAGACTATATTTTCTTGGAGCTTCATTTCTTATATTTTGATTTTTATTGTTGTGATCTTGATAATCAAATGAAGAATATAAATGTGGAGATTCCTTGAGATCACGACTATCTTGTGAATTACTCATATTTTGTGTAGAAGAATACATTTGATGTAGTCGATTAGGTGTTACTTTTAATGGTTGCTGAGAAAATTGCTTTTCCTTCCATGTTGCATACGTCTCATTTGCTCTATATAATGAATTCTCTAAGCTAGTTAATTTCGAATCAGGTATTGTATTTGAAAATGCATCATTAATTTTTTTTTCTCCAGAAGGTTTCTCCATAATCAAAGATACTTCAGGGACCATTGGAAAAGGTCTGGACTAAAAAATAAGCATAAATACATTATATGTGAAATTTCTAATGCTTTTTATTATAATTAAACATAATTAATTATAAATTTTATTTAATAGAGGGAGAAAAGTATAATTACGTCAAATGCAGATGCCGGTTTGGGCATTCTTCGCGGTTCAACTTCATCGTAGCATTCCAACCTGTCATTTTGCATGGTATTTAAAAATTAAAAAAAAATTCTTGAAAATGTCAAATAGCATCGATCTTCAAAAAAATAACACAATTTTTTAAACGTGAATCAAAATTGGTTTTTTATTAAGTTTTGTTATTTACAACATAACCAAACAATACTGCACACTACCTTAAATATAAGGTTGCAATGTGCTATATTTTGTATTGTAGTTGTATATAAGTATATGATCTGTATGTATATTTAGCTCATATTCAGTGTTTAATAATATATATAGTAACATAGCAGCTGACGTTTTTCTTAAGATATACCATTAATTGAATATAGACTAACTTCACATATGTTATCAAAAAGTCGTTATATTTAAAATTATTTGCGTTTTTGCTTATTTATTTTAGAAATTATTTATTATGCACGCTTATATAATATACTTATCAAAAATTTATCATATTATTGCGTACAATTTTCAATAAAAATATAATAATCGTTTATTATCCATATAAGACAATATAACAAATTTGTAAAAATAAATATATTATTTTGTAAATATTTATTTAAACATTTCATAAATCATAATATTTAAATTTATTCTAATATTTAACTATTCTTTTTATTTACATTATATTAAATAAAACTATAGTCTCTTGTATATTATCTCTTATTTTATCAATTTGTCTAGTGAAAATTATTAGTGTAGTACCCAGAAATAAGATAAAAACTGTATTTTCTGATGAATCTCCTATGAACAAATGAAGATATGTTATAATATAACAGAAATGGAAAACTATCGATCAAAAATAATTTTATGGTATTAAACATTATAAGAAATAATCTCGGAAATAATAAACAATTTACAAACATGGAGGATATATATATATATATATATATATATATATATATATATATATCAACCAGTTTAACAAACACCTGCACACATTGGACATTTGTTGTTTTTGTGTCTTTTTCCCGAAGTCTTCCTCGTCTTTCCCATACAAGCGTAAATCCGCTAATATCAAAACGGAGGATAAGGTAGGATACATAGTTAGCAGATCCTTATCTCCTCTCTCTCCACTCCAATTGCCTCCATATATATATATATTATAAAGTTGCATCACCAACAGCCCGCATGCCATGCGGTTGCTATGCTGCTGACAAAGTGAAAACTGACGAAACTCTGAACTCCACAATTATAAAAAACGCCGTGGCACCTGGTTGGTCTCGTGGTCTCAACATAGGACGACTACACTTTATGAAAAGTGCAGCTGTCCGCCTTATTACTCCCTTTCATCAACGAACTTATGTCAAATATATCGTATCATTTAAACCGAAGAAAGTACATGTTTATAATCAAATCAGCGGATTTTAACAAAATTAAAAGCGAAACATGTGTTATATATACAGGTGAGCATACTATATCACAACATGCATATAATGACTTCCAAGAAGAAAGGTATAGTAGAAAAAATATTTATATATAATGGATATATATTAACTACGAGTTGCCAAGTAGAAACAACATGTCAAGTACCCATATAGAATATACTCAAAATGGTGTACGCTTTGAGGGTGTTTGGTTAAACCTTGGGGACCATGACTTGAGTACACTGATACGCAAGCAAAAGGTATACACATGCATACAATGGGTACTATATACAATCTATTATATATATAGTTTATAAATAATGAATCTTGGTTGAACCGAATATATAATCGAATAATAATACGATCTGAATAAAAGTACTGTGCCGAGCCAAAATACGAATTTGAGATAAAGCAGAATAAAATAAATTATTGCTACATCATATATATATATATATATATATATATGCTTTACTGTACTGTCGTATAGGTTGATCCTGATAGATCCTTACATATCAGGGTTACCAAATAAGATCAAAGTGCAAAAGCGCGAGCGGTCCATTTAAATTCCAGCTGTTTGCCCGACGCCTATAACTACACCTCATAAACCAGTAAAACATTCAGCAAAATTAATTACTAACTATGTTTTGTTTTTAAAACTACTAACATATAGCTACAGTTACAATGAAAGTATAAATATAGGGAGGTTAATTAAAATTGTTACAAAAATCTAAGTTTTATACTTATTCGCAATAAAATTGATGTTATAGTTATTTGTGATTGACAACATTATTTGTTCATAATGAAGTTATATTCAGTCAGCCATTAAGCTGTATTGTGGATTGTTTATCAAAATTGAATCATCTGAAAAATTTTCGATCGACATTAAAATAAATTATCGAAAAAATTCATTTTTCAGAAATCTAATTATAAAGTAATTAAAATTTTAAAAAATATTCATTATTAGAGTCGTACTATATAAGAATAACAATTTTATTTATCAAATTTTGGTGAAAAAAAAAAGAAAAGTACTATACCTAGCAGTGAAATCATAAAAAGTGTGCTTATAGAGAACAAGTCAAATTTTTTATTAACGTATAAAAAATAATTATTTTGAAATGCAAAAGCTATGTGTTATTAATAGAAAGAACTGTTACATACAATGTGTGAACGAAGTGTGTTTGTTGCTAGAGTATTATTAGGAAACAATTTCTAATATATAATTGTCGAAAAAGCGAAGAGTCCAAAATCATATAAAATTATAAGGTTATATTATAAATATATTTTAATTAACGTCAAATATAATGATTATAATATATATATACAGTAAAGAAATTATTAAAAGTTGTAAAATCGTGCATCAGTAATAATATACTCACTTTCATTATTAAATATTTTTCTATATATATATATATATATATATATATATATATATATATATATATATATATATTTAAATATAAATATATTTTTCATGTAAGTGTAATATTTCTTATCGCATAAAATTTCATTCAAATCTTTAAGCATTTTAAATAATAATATAGATAAACGTTTAACATAAAATTATGAGGCAACAACTTAACCCGGCGAATTTCTTTTATCCTTATACTTTTATTTCAAATTGGGTCTAAAGATGAAACTGCCTTTTCATTCGGAATTTCACATTAGTTTTTTCAAAAAGAAATTTGTTTATTTGCAATAAAAATCTAAAATGTTCACATATTTAAAAATTTTTAAAGTTACATAATAATGCAAATGGGAATCATTACTATAAATATTAATATTAAATTTACTAATAAAATGCATAGATGTTCAAATGAATTTTATGAATTATTATAATATGACGAGTATATGGAAAACTATATAATAAATAGCAGCGATTGAAATTTTTGACTTAGTTTACGACTGATGTATAGTAAACAATGTAATTTTTTTGTTTTTTTTTCACGGGTTTTTACATGCTCCTGAATTATTTTGAACTAATTAATTTTATAGAGCCACTTGCTGGTTCAAGTCGCGTTTAAAATCTAAGCTTAGTAACGGTGGAAGCATGTTAATTTGAAAGTTTGAAGTTCAATCTTAATCAGAAAAACGAATTTATTTACGGAAGTCCCACAGTTACGGGCATATTACGGGTCAGGGGCGTCGAAAGCTATGTGATAGCTCTCGTAAAAGGAGAATTAGGAACCCATAGAAAACTTTAATATTGATACAAAATTTGAATACTAATCTATAACCTCTCGAACAAAGCTATCCGACTATATATCATTTTTCAAATTTATAGGCTAATTGTCGTTAACAACTCGTTACGTGAAAAGAAGGCTTGAAAAAAATGCCTGTTATATATCGAGAAAAAATTCGAGCAAATTCTACTTGGATCACCAATATTTAATTTTGACTAAATGCACTTTTTCGTATTAACGATCGTGAATGCAACAACAACGATTAAATGGTTTAACAATCATTCATATTTCTATGAAAAAAATTAAATATTTTAGACGTTAATTATTTATTATATAATGAATATATAATAAAAAACAATTTACCTGTCCAAATATTTGTTTTACAGTAAATAAAATTTAGTTTTTCTAATTCGTATATAAATAAATTTACATTTGTTTTTTTTTTAAATTGTTTATGTTGTTATGGGTAAGGTAGTAGTAGATTTCCAGGCTTGTGAGATTAGAAAATGCAGGGATGAAGTCGGGGTGCAGCAATACCAGACACCGAAAATTGTTGAAATGACGCTCCTGGCCACGATATACGATTATATAGCAGTTCGGGAGATCAAATCGTTGCCACAATGTAACTTAAGAAACACGTCACTAAATATATAATTGATACTGAAAAGTGACCAACTAAAATAAATAATATTTATGAAAATTTAAACAATAAATTGCTAAATATTTGACACTGGATAAACCATTTGAATAGTTCTAATTTTATTATAAATAATTATTTAATTATTTAAACTTGAATGAAATAAATTATAATTAAATGCACATTTCTATTGGTTGTTTTTGATAAAAAATATTTGATATTGCTTTTATTAAACATTTGGATGTAATAACTATTATAATATTCAATTTTAAATAATAATATTAATTACAATAATTTTTAAATTTTATTATATCGGATTTATTCAGTTTCAATATTTAAATGAAAATTGAATAAAATATGATAAATGCTTGGATTTATTTGATTTAGAAATAAATACAATTATTATATTTATTGAAAACTACATTAAATCAATATTTTAATAATATTATGAAAAAAGAAAAATTCACGTAAAGGTTTCTTTCTATGTATAATTATCAAGAGTTTTATAGAAAATTTAAGAATAATTTTTTTAAGATTTTTAATTTTATGGTTAACTTAAATACTCAAATGTTTCATATTTGGCGCCTAAATGTTCCATAATATAAGAGCTGGGGAAATGGAATCGCTCGGCAGGTCTTGAAGTATAGATTGAAGTTTGCCGTGGGACTCTGAAAATGAAACTAGTTCTTTGAATTTACTTGAACATAGTTGCGGGAGCTTCAGGGAAAATGTTTCTAGGCAGAAACGCAACGCTGATTGTCCGCCTGACTGCCTGACATGGAGTCCGGGACTCGATAGTGCGCGCATCTTATATACCGTCGCGGGCTTGCCTGTATCCCTCGCGCGCTTTGGCCGCTATTTATTATATATGCGAGGACGGTAGAACCCGGGACAGGCGGAGAAGAGATACGTCGGACAAGGGGCGCGACGCGATAGTTTAATAATAGCAGCCCCGAAGGGAAGACGATGGGTTGTAATGGAGGCTTCCTCACGAGGCTACCTGTCGCCGATTGCCGCCGTGCCGTCGTCATCGCGGCGTCGTCGGACGAGTAATCGCCCCGAGTCGTGCCGAGGAGCGCCCGGACAGCCGTAACGTAGCCAGCGACTGACGGCCGGCCGGTCAGCAGCAGAAAAAGCAGGAGGAGCAAGCCATTGACCTAGAGGATCGTCGTCCATCCAACCACCCGTAGTGTGTGTGTATGTGTGTGTGTAAACGTGTACGCGTTTGCGCGCCTGTGTGTGCATGAGTGCATTTTGTGTATGAGTGCCTCAATAGTGTCTCGTGCTTTACTACTTGAGCCTCCCTGTGCGCATCTTCTCCGCCGTCTCGGAAATAACCACTGTTGCCTACCTCTTCCTTGACCATCTTAGTGTATAAAAATGAGGATTGTCGTTGCTTGCCGAGTGCCTTTGAATATCATCCTGACTTAAGAAGGAAATTAGCAAGTCTATGGAGTGTCCTTTGTCGCAGGAATCCTTTGGACCATTGTACATCTAATGGGGACTATGGAGCTGAGTAGCACCCATTATAGGCACTGACAGGCAGCCAAAGAGGAGAGGAAGGGACACTCCTGGTTTTATTATCAAGGACAATCCGGCTGACGGTAAGCAAAGCTCACCATCATGCAAAAAAGAGAGGGCAGGGACACTCGGGTCGATAAGGACCTTCAGCGAGGCAGTTATAATATAGATAAGAGGGAGCTGGAGCCTGGCAAGAGATCCTCGAGGACTAGCTGTAGTAATGCTGCTAGGTCCAACATGCATACCTCTAGGCACAGCGTCACTTCCACGTCGAATCTACTCATGGTCGGACCTAATTTCCGGGTTGGAAAGAAAATTGGCTCGGGTAATTTTGGAGAGCTTCGACTTGGTAAGTATTTACTATTGACTTTTATTTCATTGACTCAGCCAGTGTCTTAAATATTAGAAATGACTCATTGAAAACTTAAAAACTTTTACAATAAAAGAAGCCAACAAAGAATATAAGACCTTTAGTAGTTCAAGCTGTCGCAAAAGCTCTCTGGCTCTCTCCACTCTGCAATTATCTTTATGAATTATAACAATCTATACACCATTCTTACAGAGAGCTTTGAAAAATCCATTGTTCTTTCTTGAGGTTGATATATATCTTGGTGATAAATATAAGTTTTAAAACTTCCTTAATATCGAATGTCACATCAGTGTTTAAAGTATCTTTTTCTAGATAGACTTTATTTTGCTTTATTTATAGTTCAAATTTCCTTGCAGTTTGTTTGTCTTATTAAATTCTCAAATTAAAAAGTTGGCTAAGGCTAGTATCTATGAAAACTAGGCAATTTTTCAAAACTCAAAAGCACTATAACACAGTGACAATAAATCTTCATTTGAAAACTGAAGGTTGCTGAGGCCATTATCTTCAATACTCTAGATAAAAACATCTTAATGTATTTTTCCTAAATATTCAAATTATAATGTAGTAAGTACAATGGCTTGCTCAGCTTTAAATTCCGTTCTGTCAACTTTCTTTGAAAAACAATACTCCATACTAATTATATCATATCTCTAAATAAATTACTACGGATTAATCATTAGTAGCTCCCATTGGACCATGTAATCTTCAATTATGAACAACATTTTATTCACCATCTCTACAGAATGCGTTCATTCATCGAATAGCCATCGCATGAGCGCGTTATTTCGGAATCCGTTTTTTATTATCCGCTCATCGAAAGTGTGTGTGTCTGTATATGTATATATATATATATGTGTGTATATATATATATATATATATATATATATATATATATATATATGCATGTATGTATATATAGTGTATTATAAACTTGTGTCGTCAGCGCCAAGCAGTTGGCGCTCTCGCGCTATTGTTTTGGAGTAAAGCGGGAGGCGGCAGTCTGTGAGAGCGAAAGACGAGGATGAGGGGGGCAAGGCGATCGAGCGAGGTATCAAATTAACCCTGTGAGCGCGCTGCCGACGGATGATCAATCGGAGCTTCGGAACAGCAGCAAATATAATATATATATATATATATATATATATATATATATATATATATATATATATATATATACAACAGCAGCAACTAAACGCGCGAGTGCGGCAAGAGCTCCAAAAGAGCGGCGCTCCGCGCGCGCGCGTGTCGTCGACCTTTTACGTGAAAAATCCGGAACGAATTATCAATCGCCGTGAGCGCGCGCGCGCGGGCATCATAGAGTCCGGGTGGCTGGCTGGCTGGCTGACCTGCACCCAGATAGATGCGCATTAGTCACGCGTCCTCGTGTATATCTATATTGTACGCATATATTGTGTGTATGCACACACACACACACACACACACACACACACACACACACACACACACACACACACACACACACAACACACACACACACACATATATATATACAGACGTTGTTTTCCGACTGGCGTATTTATTGCACGCGGGCGTGCTCGCGATAAATTCGCGACCACGAATTGGAGAAAGACAGAAGAGCCAGAGAGAGAGAGAGAGAGAGAGAGAGAGAGAGAGAGAGAGAAGCCACGAGCGCGGGTGCACACGTGCGCACGTAACAGAAGGACGATAACGCGGAGAGCCTATAGTCGATGATTAATGCGCGACACAGCTGATTAGTCGGATGGCAAATTCGATCATTATCTGAATTATCGGATTTCCCGAGGATGGGACGAAAATTCAAATTGTCCCTTCACGGAGTAGAACTAGTAGAACTATAATTATACATGTATATATGTGTGTATGTATGTATGTATGTATGTATGTATGTATGTATGTATGTATGTATGTAGAGGGAATTTGCGAAAGTAGAAAGCGGAGAAATTCATAAATAATAATTCACGTAATATAAGCTCCGTTTATGTGCCTGTTACACCAATATAATAAAAAAAGCGCTATTCTTTTCCTCGCACGACCGAAAATAATTCGCGCTCGCAAAATTACGTAAAAGTCACGAGGGAGGAGAGAGTGTTCGTGGTATTGCAACAATTCTATACATATATATATATATATATATATATATATATATATATATATATATATATATATATAAAGAAATCGATATTACCGCGACGCTCGGGCGATTCCGAATTCATGATTTATCTATATAAACACTGGGTCGTGTAGGAAGAGAGAGCCGACGGAGGGTGGGTGTAGGCTCCGTGCGCGACATATAACCAAGACAGGGATGGACAGGGATGCGAGCAAGAAGGGGGTTCGGTAGAGAGGGAGCGAATGATCGCGCAATTCTTATGGGGGGAGGGGGTGCGCTGGACGTGCACCCGTGTCTGTGGGTGTGTGTGTGTGTGTATTACTAATTTATTCCTGGGGTTGGAAAAGGATCGAGCGGGCTCCGGTGCTACGGCGATTGCCCAGGATCGATTCGTGTACGTAATATACGTATATAGTGCATGCGCCTATGTTAATGCACCGCTGTTGTGTGCATATATATATATATATATACGACGGCGAGAAATAAATAATTATGCCGTCTATATACCGTCTCATATATCCACCCCCGAATAATAAATATCTTAGAGCGCGCCCGCGTGATCTATCCTCGTCCGTCAACATCACGACAGCCACGCCGACTAATATAACGGTATTTTTTCTTTTTCTTTGTTTTTTTTTTTTTTTTTTTTTTAGCAAAACAGCCGACGTCACTCGACTTTGGTCGCGCTCTCGACCGGCGTGTGCGCGGCAACATCAATAATGTATGTATAGGATGCTTTTAATACCTTGGACAAAAATTTTAAAAGTTCGATCGACATCGCTGCTGTGACGCGAGAGACTTAGATCAGCGCTTAGATACATTTATAATGGGCATATATAGCGCGTTATTGTTCTTCTCAA
>JACCIC010000131.1:290000-445000 GCA_018907035.1 Sycobia sp. Sy_11
TGTCTCCCTTTTAATTCTTCTGCCACGTTAAGCAGGCGCACAAGTTATATATTTTTAAAGTTATATATATATAATATCTTCATTCACAAAGCTTTCAGTTTTAAGAGACTAAAATTTTACGGACCTAGAGGCTGTTAATACCTTTCTGATTAAGACTCGTTTCATTTTAAAAAGGCCTCGAGATGAGAATATAATTGGTCATGGCTTGTAGCCACGAAACTATCCCGCCGTTGGCTTCGGGAAAGCCGGAGAAAATTGAGGAAGTATTATTGCCCGTTGACAGTTCAGGCCGTTGAAACTAATTCATATAGAGTTTACTTTAAAAAGTAGGATGCTAAAAAAATAATAATAATCAGAATAAAAGAGTTTATGAAAAGTCAATGAGAAGAAATTTGGCAAACGTTCAGAAAAAGGTCGATATATACTTATATACATGAAATTCTAATAGGATGCGCACGTTATTAAATTTATAAATATTTATATAATATTATACAGTACGAATCCGATAGTGAAAATCGTTTCTAAAAAACAAAATAGGAAATAAAAGTCGACGCAATAATATCTTGAAAATAATGGATTATTTAGAAAATAACTTGAATAGATGTTATAAGTATCGTTGAATTATTTATTTTTTTTGTTTTATTGCATTGTTATTCCAAATATCGCTCGAAAAACTGGCGAAGGCGTCTATGATCTAACGAATGCTACCGCAAACGTCGTAAATCCCGATAAAATTGTGTTTTCGTACACAGTATCATTCTCATAAAATATCAACGATAAAACACATGGAGTACATAATATATGTACAAAGCCATAATTTTTACCGTATTTTCGTCATTTCACTCACAATTTTCTTGGTAATGATCACGACTACATCATTATATTTATAGTCGGTTATTCCAAAATGTTTATAAACTTTTTTTAACACATGTTTATAACCGTTTGTGAAAAATTAAGTTTTTTTTTTTTTTTACTTTCTTCCGAATAAATGAGCTTTTGTAACGGCGATTACAATCTTTTTTCTTACTCTTGAAGTTTTCTATTATCTACCTTTGCGCGTTGCTGCCTTTTTGTGAGGAAAACGTCTATTGTTCTAAGGTCGCGTAGATGCTCGAGAAAATGTGCTGTCGGCATTAATCATCCGTTGAATGATGCAATATGCTAATATATACTAAACTGTTGTAGAAGGTATGGGGGGGGGGACTCCTAAATTATAATAAAGCGTCGCATCTGTGCGGGAAACAATACGCGACAACTATACGCTTCCTTTACAAAAATTCGTTTATTTATCTTCAAAGAATAAAATAAAATGAACAGTCAAATTCGGATACGGTATAATATCCAATTTATCGTACATCGTAAAGTTTGTTACTCATAAATCAATCATATAAATAACAAAAATAGAATATACTCTCTTATGGATAGTTTATAAATAACAAATACAATTTAATCCTAAATTTTAGAATTGTAGATTAAGTCCGTTAAAAAAATCGCAGATATTTATTGCTCTGCAACAAAACAAGAAAACATGATATGCGATTACGTGAAAAAAACGTTTTACTTAAATTTCACTTCGTTAGAAACTAGTTATATATAATGCAGAATATTATTGTAGAATATAATTAATAGAGCCAATTGTAGAATATTATGGATCATATAGAAATATAACCTCAATGATACCCCAGATTAAGAAATACGTAACAAGAAATTAAAAAAAAACACAGCAATTTATTAGCTGATACATCGTGAATTTGTTTTATAAAAGCCAAATAAATTCACAAAATACTAATCGATAATGTAATCGTTCAATTTTGTATTCATAATTAAGTTTGCTGTAATAAAACGTGCGATGAAATAACGTAAACGATTAAGTCGTTACCTATGTTTACTGTAAAAAAAAGCAATACGTATCAATAAATCACGAATAGATTCATTTATCTAAAACAAATTTTTATTCATAATAAAAAATAATAATAGCTATTAATGATAAATAATGGCTAAAAATAATAAATCAATGCGTAATTATACCAGTACACTATTTATTTTTAGAAATTAACTTTAGAAAATATTAAAGGAATCTGAATTTTCACAAAAGGTGTACATATTTTAGTAATAATATTTTAATTTAAAAAAATTACATTTTTTTTTAGTAAAATATTTCGTTTTCAAAAGAGACCTCATTTTTAAACCTATAGCTTTCGTTCTAACACCCAAGAGAACTAATATTTTGAAATGATGCGAAAAAAAACTTCAAAACACAGAAATTCGAGAGAAAAAACCGTAAATACATTTCATCATCGATGGACAAAAATATAAATAAGATACGTGTATAAATAGAAACTCTGTGTGAAAAAATTTGAAATGAAAAGTATAAAAAAATGATATCACATTTATATACTTCTCATTTCAGTGAATGCTTTTTTACTAGAACATCGATAAATTAAAGCGGTTTTAGCAATAAAAAGCTAATGAAGAGTTTGAAACGAAAAATATTAATGTTTAAAAGAAAACGATACTGATTGTCATAAACGACTATAAAATTCAATTCTGTCTGCTAAATGAAAAAGATAAAAATGGTTTGTTTTATAATAGTTCATTTGAGTCGTTTCAGTGTCTCTAGAAATACTCATGTTATACAAAAACATTTTTTAATCTTCATTTTTCCAAAGTTTTACAAAAAAATTAAAGTAGAAAAATACTGCATACATTTTGACATTCTAATTACATTGTACGTATCAAATAAAAAAATAATAATTATCATGTTCAAATATTTTATAACAGTATCATTACATAAACTACTAATAAAAAGAATATTTCGTTTCTATCTCCACACTGCAGAAAATTATATTAATTATATTTTCAACTGGCCTTCATGGTTCAGTAAAAAAAGAAGCTACCTATCCAATTTTCAACCAACTCCCTGTACGCATGTAAAATCCAAAAGTTTATGCAGTGCATTAGATACAGGACAATAAAAATTACATTTTCTCACTGCCGCCGTGGCTTTTATTATTTCGTGTGCACCGGCTATGTATCTTTTTCTTAATCCATTAAAGGAAGGCCTAGGGACACCAATTGAAATCCATCGAATCGTCAATTACCATGTTTTATACACACCACGATGCGCATAAAAATAGAAGTACAAATCATCCTTTATGTCGCGTATACATACATACATACATATATACATACATACATACATACATACATACATACATACATACATATATACCTTTACCCGCAGTTCGAAAAGCGAATTCGCTCGAACAAGTATTATAGACGGTTTTACCCTCCAGCACGAAAGAAAACCTACAAGGAATTTTCGTGTACGAAAGAAAGAGTCAAGCGCGCCGCGTGTGCGGCAGCAGAGAAACACGGACGCACGTGTGAATATATGTATATGGATGTGTATTCGTGTGTGAACCAAAAGAGGGCTGATGGAGTATATAGAATAGATCCGTATGCCTCTCTTTCTTTATATATATATATATATATATATATATATATATATATATATATATATAATACACTCGCGTGCGGCATCGGCGTCGTCGCGCTGACGATGCCGCGCGCGGGCCGCATCAGCTCGTGTTATAGCAGCTTAGTTTATTCTCGTGATCACGACACATGTATGTATATATGTATATACGTGCATGCATGCATATATATATATATATATATATATATATATATATAACGCGCGAGCGCGCTCTTCGGTATACCCTGACCCACATTTGCTGCACTGGCATACTGGCCGTTCGAGCGCGGAGGCTGCCCGCGCGCGTACTGCACATCTATATACACGAGAAGGCACACAGGCACGAGGATAATGCATGTGTACATATATATATATATATATATATATATATATATATATATATATATATATGACATATAGATGATGTACACGAAGACGGCGAGTTTTTTGCCGCGCGCGAACCCACGCTCTCGTATCCTCTCTCCTAGACGGCGTCGTCGTTGTCTTAATCGTCGTCTTCGCCGTCGCGTGCGCTAGACGACGACGACGACGACGACGGCGGCGACGGCGACGGTTGTGGTGACGGCAGCGGGCGGTCGGTCAGTTTATTTATTTGCGCTCACGCGCGCATGCCTCGTTAAAACGGTTTATGCTCGGTTAATACATATCCGCGCGCGCACCTGCGCTTACCTGTGTGTTCGCGCTCTCCTATATATATATATAGTTATGCGCATTACAAGAATACGCATGTGCCTTTTTTGCGTACGTAAGGTACTTTGATTGGGAGGATTTGTTTTTTAATCCATCTTAAAAGATGTTTGTTATAATAGTAAATGTGTGAACTTTAGGTTGCAAGAATTATTCGTCTCAAAATTGCTTTTCCCCTTTAAACGTATAGGGTCGTTCGGAACGTTCTCTCTTTGATGAGCAATGGATCGTCGAGATATTTTTTTTTTTTTTTTTTAAAACTTTCATTTTTTGACTTATTTATTTATATTTTTCAAGTACTTATGAGCCTCCTTGTAAAATCGCCGTCGACCTTCCTCCGCTTCAAAATACAATCAGTGCAAATAGAATTGGCCTATAATTCTATACACAACAACACAACACAATAAGTCCTTGCTTTTCTGCCATTATGTTATTATATTCAAAGCAAATTTTCCTCCAGCCAATTATTTTTTCACGTTCGAAAAACGATGGCTTATCGTTGGTCGAGTCAGGGCGGGGCGATGTAAGGGGGAGTGAGAGGGGGAGGTTAATTCTACAGCAAATATAGAAACAGAGGGCGTGCGGAAACAGATTGGAAAGCACAGGTCGTCCAATTTTTGCAGCGGAGCATAATTTCAGGTGTGCACGCAGGCTTGACGAATCTCGCGGAGATTAAAAAGAGCAATGATTCCTTCTTTTTTTTCTTTTTTTATACGTGGCATTAACAAGAAGATCGCGAGTGCAGCATAGTAATACGGTCGCTGTCTGTTGCGAGAGATAGACGATTATTATATCAGTCAACTTTGTATCAATACGATGGCTTAAGACGTCGCGCTTTTGTGTTTATTTTGATAATTTCGTCGGTCACATTTGTTTTTTTTGAGCGTTCCTAATAGCGTTTAATAATATGTTGTTGCTTGATGGCGATGAAAAAAAAAAGAGTCAAAATTGTTTAAAGTTAAGGCCAACTGTTTGTGTATTCTTGTGTTATTCGCAATAATTATAATATCGATTTTATATAGAAATATCTCTCAGATCTCGTATTTTTTTTTTGTCAAAATGCTTATCGATGTTTTTTTATAATGTGAGTTGGAAAATCGTTTTACAATGCATTTATTATTTATATAAAGTATTATTTAATTGAAAAGCAAAAAGTAAATATAGAGTAAACTAAAAATTGTACCTATCTAGTAAAAGATCAAATAAATATATATATTAAAATGGATTTTAACTCAAGCTAAAGCCGATGCATAAATGTAATAATAGATAGTTCTTAAAAGATTATACAAAATGTCATTTAATATATTACAAAAAAAGTATTTTAACAAAATTAACAGATATATCTTTTGTATTTAAAGATAATTTTATTCATATAATAAATTGTATGAGGATAGCTACAATTATACCCATAAATTAACAGTCGATTGGTGCAATACTATTAGCGTACACACACGTCTATATAAATATGTAAATATGCTTATACACTTAGGCGAAATATATTCAATTTTATCAAGTATAATTCACTTCGTTGCTTATAAGAGAATTAAATATAGCTTTTTAATTGGTTTTTATTATAGCCATTAATAAATTTCGTCTATTGCCGAGCAATTTATAAATACCTTGTAATTTACACGCGATATTATCACATGACCGGGGGCAATAATGAATTCGTGCGCCTATTAAAGACTTTCGAAAATCTATTCGGTAATTTGAATTTTATTGATAGAATTTTCAATTTATCGCTGCTTAAAGTGAGATTTTTAAATTTCAACAGCTTAAGAAAATACTGATTATTAACTTAATGTAATTTTTAGAACATTAATAAAATTTAGCGCACTCTCCGTTTCACGATCGAAGTAAAAATTTTGATTACTGTTTAATTAAGTTGATCTTTCTAACTCGTTAATATAATTAATACATAATAAAGTACATATTTTTGTTTCTCAAATAAATCTTAGGTTTTCGTTGCAATATTCTAAATATCAATATAAATCAAATGCTGGCCTTAATAAATATTATGAGCATCCAATAATCTGTATTATTAATAATATTAACCTTAAAAACGATATATATATATATATATATATATATATATATATATATATATATATATATACAAAACTGAAACGAGGAATATTATATTAGGGACGCGAGATATAGGCATCTTGCTTAAATCTTTTATTATACGGAAAAAGACAGTATCGATTGGGAATCGTACTTTATTTAGGTAAACTGACCTTCTTCCTTTATTTATACTAAATCGCTTTTTACAGAGATACATATAAATGGTATTATATAAATTTGAAATGGAGCTTTTTTTTTATTTTAGTTATATCATATTGGCTGTGTTGTATTCGATATTAAACGACGTCACCGAAATTGAATGCAAAAAATTTAGTTTAAAAAATTCTAGATAAATAGTTAAGCTTATTTTATATTACTCATTATAATTTCATTTGCAGCTGATTAGAAGTTCAACTTATTTATCGTTCTTTTGAAAACATTTAACATCGTCAATAAATTATTTTTGCTTCTAAAAAATTAATTAAATCTATTTTTTGCCGCTTATACTATTTGCATTATTGAAAGAATAAATACACATATTTATTAAATATTAACAAGCCATTATTTATTCGAACGTTTTTCTCTTTTTTTTCTTTTAAGTGCAAGAAATGGTATACATAGGTAAATTTCGGGTGGGTTAAACTTTACAGCATGGACTTTCGACCGAAAACGAATTGTCGAAAACAATACGATTTTCTATTTGTCTCTTATAAGATTCATTATTGTTCTATCTCGTCTGACCTTAAAACTGCACGTAATTATATTTAGAGTAAGTTAAGTACATAATTATGCAGAATTTATAACAAAAATAATGATATATACGTCGAGGTCTAAAAGTGCAATGGCAACTTATGTAAAACTGACTATGTGCATGTGTTTAACTGTGCCTCGACAGAGGTCTGACTCGCTAGAAAAATATACAGTTACACGCCGTTTTTCGGTTCGTAGCAGATCAAAAAATACTAAATACTAAAAGTAAAGAATAAAAGGAAAAATTTTACTTTTCAACACATTCAGCTATCGACAATATTTACCCCACCTCAAAGATTCGTCATTCCGTCTTTCTAGCTGCTTCGTTAAATTCTTTATTCTTACATCGAATTTTTTTCGTTCGTTATGACATACACTACTTCCGTTTTTGCCAAAAGCGTGCTCGCCTCTGACTTTATTGCTAATAAAATATTTTCCAGAAATCAAAAGCAGCGCGAAAAGTCGTCGCAAGAAAAAGAAAAAATGTAATAGATCTTGATGTTGTGTGTATATATACATATACATTATCATCAAAACGAAAAAAAAAAAAAAGATAAATAAATGAAAATAAAAGAGAAACGGTATACGAGAAAGAACCGCGTGTCTCTAGCTGATATGGTATAACCGAGAGATAGGCGACTCCTATATATATAGGCAAGTTGTGCTGGACGAATGAACGCTTCCCTTATATACATGTATAGAGAGCGGTCTACAAGGGTGGGCGCGGATAAGGAGAAGCGCGCGCGCGCGCGCGTGCTATCCTCCGGCGCGTGACGGCTCGCCCTCTCCGCGCGCGCGCGCGCCTAGGGCGTGTAGACGCGGAGAATACGCGGGTGCGGGGATGGCGAATGAGTATGACTGGGTGTACTATAATGTGTATACGCGCGATGGGTGCCATAAGGGGGATTCTCGCGTGCACGCAGGGAGAACTCTCGGGAAAAGGGTATCTCCGCGCCTTGTTCTGCTCCTCTCTCTCTCTCTCTCTCTCTCTCTCTCTCTCTCTCTCTCTCTCTCTCCCCTCCCTCCCTCCCTCCCTCCCTCACCGAGTCTTGTTCTTTCTCTCTCCCCGAGATACATCGATCGCCCTGAACGTGTGCGTACACGAGTGTATACTGTATACGGGGTTCGCCCTCTCCATACAGCGTTCTTCCTCCTCGCCCGAGTGAGCTTTCTGTGTCGCAAGCTCTTCCGACCGAGCGCCGATAAACACGCACGCCCTGAATATGTGTGTGTGTGTGTGTGTGTGTGTGTGTGTGTGTGTGTGTGTGTGTGTGTGTGTGTGTGTGTGTGTGTGTGTGTGTGTGTGTGTGTGTGTGTGTGTGTTAAACACGTATACACTCATATAAACTTATTATATATGTACATGCTACAACCAATATTATACCCCGAGCGTCGTTGTGGGAAGGGGAGGGGGAGGGGCAGCATCGCGCACGCTTGGAAAGGAAAGGATTTTAACTCGCTTCGTGTGGGGATCTTCTGCTCGCGCAAGCCTAGTCGCTGTCATCCACAACACTCGCGCGTCTCTAAAAATATATACATCTATTTTGTATGTGTATATATATATATATATATATATATATATATATATATATATATATATGATATATACATCTCTCCTCGCATGGTCTCTTATATTACGTCCCGCGGGAGACCGAGCGCACGTTACAAAGATATAGAGATAGCTTTTCAGAGTGAGAGAGAAAGAGAGAGAGAGAGAGAGAGAGAGAGAGAGAGAGACCGTTACAGACAGGCTGCACGTGTTCCCGCGAGTATAGCGCGCGTGTGAGGACATCGTCGCCGGGGGGTCGTCGTTGTCGTCGTCGTCGTCGTATATATACTGACGCGCACGTGTCGGCGTGTTAATGCGCTAGGGTGCAACGCGCTGTAAAAACTCTTCGTTAAATTTACTCTACACTGTGATTACGCGTGGATGCGTACACTTGTCGTACACTGGGGGGAGGGGGAGGGAAGGGCGCAATTTTTTTTTTACGCGCGCGTTGATAATAAGCTCGCTGCACGCGCAACGCCTCCTATATGTACGCTCGATTAATTTAAAGAGCGCGCTGGCGAAGGTAAAGTTCTAGGGCACACTGTCCAGAGCTATGTATATATATATATATATATACATGAAGTTGCACATTGCACGTATCTTCTCGTGTTGTTTATCTCGTGGTTATTTGCCAATTTAGCTTCGATAAATAAGGAAACCAGCTATATGAATAATGAGAGTAAACAAAAAGAAAAAAGAAAAAGTAAAGAATAACGGTATAATAAAACGTATGGCACAAAGAGCGTTGCATCGTGTATACTTGCATGTGTCATGCTCTGACCTGATTGTAAAATATATCAAGCTTATAATATATAGATCACGCCCTGTTCTTATTATTTTGCGTGTGTGTGCGCGCACGCGCACGCGCGCGTGTGTGTTGTTAATGCCTGCGGGGCAAACGCATTCACTACAGTCTCCAACATGATTGTTTATTAAAGCGAACGAACAAGGTTGTCATGAAATTTATACAGATGGCCTGGCGCAGCTCTCGCGTGATAAAAATTTATTCGACTGTCGATAAGCGATTGTATAATATAGCTATAATGAGAGAGACTATATGTATATATGGCTGGTCGAAGTTCACCCCGTACATTAAACATTATGTGTTCCTTTATATATTGTAGGAAATACAAATGCGCGCTATGCCTCTCTGGCCAAAAGAGTTAGGAACAACACAGTAATCGGCGACCACTCTGGCTGTCTCTCTTTTGCGCGCACCTAAGTATTATGTGTATGCGTGCGAATGCTCCTCACGAATTATGGCTCTCCTTCTATATCATACTTTTGTGATATATATATATATATATATATATATATATATATATATATATATATATATATATATATGCAGAAGCCGGTCAATCGCGAAATTTCAAGCTCGAGAGCGGGCTCGATTGGTGTGCGTGGTACTTCGCCTTCTCACGAGAGGGAGTGGGAGGGACTCGAGAAAAAGTTTCACGGTCGCGCAGAGACACGCCTGTGCACGAGGGTAAATATAGTAGTAATAGAATTGTACGGCAAATCTAATGTAATACGATGTCAAGCGGTCGCGAATTATAGGCTTTCGAGCCCTAAGTCTTTCTCGTGGTCTCATTGTCTCTCCCTCTCTCTCCCCCCATCCCTCTCTCTCTCTCTCTCTCTCTCTCTCTCTCTCTCTCTCTCTCTCTCTACCTATCGTAGAATTTCGAATAATAGATTTTTTTAAGACTTCTAATTCGTATATAATGATTTTTTTTTATACATTAATATTCATATATACCGACGTGCTTGGCTTTATTATTGGTACGAGGATGAATTTATTTTAAAAAATGTAATACGAGATGTAAAGCTTTGACCGCTTTTTGACTTTGGCTATTATATGAACTATACAAGCCTGAAAAGGTGACGCTATACTTAGGCGTAACAAAAAAAAAGAGCTTCTTTTTTTTTTTTGCCCGTTGTCGTTAATATTTGCTGCCCTTCCTCGTGCCCTTCCACATTAGAATTTAGCTCATTAGTCTCGTTTCTCGTAATCACCGGCCGAGTCGCCGGTTAAAACTCTATACCAACGGAGCGGTCGAGCGACCTCTCCAAAGATTCCCGAGCAGTCGAGAGGTGCTTCGGGAAGCAATCTAAAAAAAAAAAAAAAGAAACAACAAATTGTTTACAACAGCTCTATTACGAAAAATTTGAAGAAATTTCTACCTGATTCCGACGAATACAAGAAAGAAAAAAAATTTCGACGACAAAAATTTCAAGCATTTTCTAATCCATTAATTCAAATATCTGCCTGTCTCGCTATATCATCACCACCGCGTCTTTCTCTCTTGAGCTGCGCTTGTATTTTATCGTTAATTCGCGTGTCCTGCCGCGCTTTATCGGTTCGGCTTGCGATGCATGTGTCTGTATATATATATATATATATATATATATATATATATATATATATATATATATATATATATAAGTAATAGGAACTCGGCAGAGCAGCGCTCGCGTCGGATGGACGCAAATTAAATGGCTCTCCGAAATAGCGAGGATGTGTAATTTAAGGGCGCAATTAGGGGGGGGGGAGGTATTGTCGCGGAACAGCGATAAAACGTGAGGCTAGAGCGGGGCGTGATGTCGTCCGGGTGAATTATACGTCGAACAGAATTATTGCTGCTGTCATTGTCATTATATAGAATCCTTTGGGGAATCTTACCTCGCTGATAGTGTAAATGATTGATGAAATCAATCGCGAGTTTTCAAAATACTCGGAACACTTCTTGATCTCTATCTCTCTCTCTCTCTCTCTCTCTCTCTCTCTCTCTCTCTCTCTCTCTCTCGCTATCGTATTATTATAATAACTGTTTTTAAAAATAAAAGCTAAAAAATTATCAGTGCCTGTTAATTAACGACAATGTACACACAATCCGGTAGTTCCAAGAATGTTACATGAAAGCCAATCAATATAAAATTTTTTTTATTTTAGACATTGAATATTTGCCAAATAAATCCATTGTCATATTATTTTCAACATCAAGAACTTTGTAAAAAAAAAAATTGCATTGTTGTGTAAATCCATGATGACTATAGGCATCTTTTATGTATGACATTCGGATGATTAGTCCCAACCGATATGAAGGCGCATTCAACTTATTATGTACATTATAATGAAAACTCTTTTAAACTTCTATATATATAATTTTCCATCAGACGTTCGACATTTCTCTCGACTTCTCTTTGACACAGAAACTGCAAAGCCAAATTTTATTTTATTTTTAGAAATAATTTGTTAGCTCTAATTCTCTTTTTGTGTACAATCGATGAGGGAGAAAAGATCAACGGGGGTTGAAATTGTAGAGCAGGGAGAGCTTTTTACATGCAATATATATATTTATGTGTATATATATGAATATATATATATATATATATATATATATATATATATATATATATATATGTATGTATGTATGTATGTATGTATGTATGTATCTTTGTATGTATGTATATATATTTAAGTATGTATAATCTTTATTACCCTAGATTTAAGTTAATAGTGTAAAGCCTACAAATCTTTACTTAATAAAGGCAATAGAGAAAATACACTCCGATTCATATAAACTAAATTTTCCTCTGATGTAGCTCAGAAGCGCAGTCTCTTCTTTTACAATAATATTTGGAAAAAAAACCCTCAATTACACAAATAAAAGAACGCCGCGATTCCTTACAAACTTGGCGGTAATATCCGTGATCGTACGTCCGAATTCATGTTCTGGTATGTACATCAGATTTTCTTAATTATACTCCCCCCGCAAGCCTGCGATTAAACGGGGAGGCCGTTGAAAAGCTCTCTCCTCTCCGATACCATTCGAATGAGTAAGTCTTCCCGCAGTCCGTATAATGCGTGTACATACATTCACCAATATTCTTTGATGCTTCTTTTATCCAGATCCGATAATATCATATATATATATATATATATATATATATATATATATATATATATATATATATATAAACCTATACTATAATAAGGTCATATTGTTTATCCATCTTAGCGGAAGTTATATAGTACGCGCGCACAAATCCTACAGGTTCATTTTTGCACACGCACACGTTCTATAAGAAAGAAAATTATAATACAGTTCGGTAGCTTCTCTTTTTATTAACGATACGATAAATTTACCTTTGTGTTTCCAATCACCCGCGGGACGATGCACTGACAATAATATATATATATATATATATATATATATATATAATACGTATAAAATAAATGCTGGCATATACAATATTCCTATTAATCATTGATTTTCTTTTTCAGGAAAAAATCTCTACAATAATGAACACGTAGCAATTAAAATGGTAAGTAATTACAGAGTTGATTAATGAGAAAATTTATATAGAGAGAGTCTGTTGAATATAAAACAATATATATATATATATATATATATATATATATATATATATATATATATATTTACTTTCACTCTCGCGCGTTCTCTCTTTACCTTTTTTTTATAAAAGAGTTTATGTTTTGTTGTTTCATAATTCCCACTGTACTTATGACACGAAAGATGTGATAAAATTATCGTACTTTCTTTAGAATTATGAGAATACATTTATGTTACATATATATGCTTGATACGCATATATCCCGATAGGCAGTAAACGAGCGACCAATAGCGATACGTTATTTTTTTTTTAATACACGCCACTGAAACATAACCAATTTTTTACTGAAATGATATATATCTATATACGTATAATATGAGAGAGAATGACTTATTTACTAATTATTTTGTTTTCAAATCAAATAATGAATATAAAAAGTAAAACGACGTATAAATTTTTTTTAACAATTTGCTCGAAAAATCAGAATGTTTTAGTTTGCGATGGATAATCTATTTAAAATCTGACTCAAAATCTGATCAATGAATATAAATTATCTTGAGCCCTTCTCAACCCCCCCCCCTCAGACACACATTGCACACGTACATTACTTAGAATATTTAGATAACCGTCGGAAACGAAAAGTGTTAATTTATATAATATTCAACATATTCTCTCAAAAGACATTTTAAACCTCGTATATTATTTATATATATATATATATATATATATATATATATATATATATATATATGCAATGGGGTGATAGAACGTCCCATGCTAATCTCGAAAATTATTTCCGATCTTCCCGCCCAATCTCTCTCATTCTTCTCGCTTGCTTGCAGGAACCAATGAAGTCAAAGGCGCCCCAGCTTCATTTGGAGTATAGGTTTTACAAATTATTAGGTACACAGGGTGAGTATTACGTTAATTATACCGGCTGCGGCAGTCGCCGTCAGAAATATTTATATAAGAATGCACGTACAGAGGGCGTGCCGGAAGTTTATTACTTTGGGCCGTGCGGCAAGTACAATGCGCTGGTGATGGAGCTACTCGGCCCGAGCCTCGAAGATCTCTTCGACCTGTGCGGGAGAAAATTCACCTTAAAGACCGTCCTCAACATTGCCACGCAACTCGTAAGTCTTCCGACCCGTGTATAAGATTTTACGCCCGTGTGTCTATGCGTGTGTGTGTGTGTGTGTGTATGTATGTATGCGACCGCGCGCAGGCGCGCTTATCCCTTATATTCTCGCATACACGCGTATTTATATGTAAGGCTTTTGCGGTTTTCCCGCGCGCGCGGTATTTCCGGAGCACCATATAACCGTGGCACCGCGAGCGGGCTCCTATCTCTTTCTCTCTCTCTCTCTCTCTTGCGCGCGCGCGCGCTCCAACTGTCCGCGAGATGCGATATCGAACCGGTCTTGGATATGCCGATATAACCTTTTTTTGTGTATATATATATATATATATATATATATATATATATATATATATATCATGTTTCGCGCGTACCGAGCATTAACCGCGCATAAGCAGCTGCTGGGTAAAAGAAATTTTAGTTTCAAAAATATACGTAATGCAAATAATATGTGTTAACGAATTCGTTTTTTTTTCTTTTTTGGATATTTAACTATTCAGGTAAATGTATCAATGAATAACTTTGTACAAGTATATAGGCATGACAATTTGATTTTATATAAAGATTTTTTAAGGAAACAAAAAAAATCAGAATGAAAATCATTTGACTCTAAACTTTTTTTTAAAAATAGAAAACTTCGCAATCATATTCTCAATCGATTATCATTTGGAACGGTCGACAAATTATTTCCAGTTGTCGGTTGGTACATTGAAATTGCATATTTATACACTATGATCTAATATTAGATTAAATAAAAATTTAGTTTCTGGTCACGTATCTGAAGCACGAATTTTCGACAATTATAGTACATCTTTTTCAGCATACTCGTTGGTAGTGATACATTTAACGGTATCTAATATTTTCTTTAATTATTCATATGTTTTACATAACAATATCAGTCGTTAAGCATATTTGTTTTGTTTATACTATCATTGAAAGCCTGACGAATGCACTGTTAAGAATTTCAAATTATAAAATTTGCACTATACCGTTTCGACTTTTAAAAATCGCTCTGTTGCTTTTTCAAACTTTTATATATATATATATATATATATATATATATATATTTATTTATTTATTTATTTATTTATTTATTACGCGCAATTAGTGCATGCGGAATTGTTAATGCATTGAATAAGTTTATACAATGCTGAAACTAAGTGCGAAACGCGAGACGGGCGCTCGAACATATATGTATATATAATGCTATAATGAGAAGTTTCCGTTAAAAGCAGAATTGTACGTTTCAAAGTTCTATAATTGCATATAGTCGGATCACTAGCTTTTATTCACGAATGATTGTGTGTATATGTATAATACACTTCTGAAACAGTACAGAATTGAAAACTAGTATGTAACTGCATATAATATATAAATTATTATGATATATATATATATATATATATATATATATATATATATATATATATATATATAATGTAAAAGATATATAACGTAGAAAATATTCGTCAAATTCTAATTTTAAAATTTTTTCTGGTCTTAAATTTTCTAGTATATGCGATAATGACAATGTTTAATAATAAATTTAGATATGATTCTGACAATGAATTTTTTAGCTCGATATAAGAAATTTTCACTTCTAAGCGGGGAACGCAGAAAAATTTTTACACCGGTGCCCAACTTTATTTTACGCAACGAAAGCCGAAAACTCGCGTTCGAGTTTCGATTTTAAAGTAACAATGATGTAAATAAAAAAAAAAAAAAAAAAAAAAAAACAACCAAGCTATACGTATATAGAAATTGGTTCAACGGCAAAACTGTTTCGACATGTAAATACATTGCAAAAATCGTTTGTCACTTAATAGTACACGTACTGTACGTTGGCTGCATTTTTCTCAGTTATATGTTTGTTTTATGCGAACAAGTGTACATACTGCGGCTAATCACACACACACACACACACACACACACACACACACACACACACACACACACACACACACACACACACACACACACACACACACACACACACACACACACACACACACACACACAACGAAATATATTGCGAAATTTTTAAAGTATTTTGTTTTTTTTACGAGGGAATTTTTACAATTCCTCGGTAAGAACTCTATGCGCGTGAATTTCAAGGTCGCGTATTATACATTGCTTATTATTGTTGTTGTTGTTTTTTTTTATATACCCCGTTACGATCGGTTTTCTTTCAATAAATCGTCCTATATAGTTGACAAAATAAATCTATCTTAATATCCGATTAAAAGTATAGCGTAATATTCCAATATCGCAATATAATCCGTGGGTAGAATTTTATCGATTGCGCGCGAAGTCTATATAGTGCACTTGACCCCGTTTCATCGATCGTATTACCAACGAATTCGCATGGGTATTTGGGAGATTTTTTTTTTTCAATTATTTTTTTCTTCGTGTTGTTTTTTGCGCGCGAAGCGTTCGTTGGCGCTCGATCAATATATATATGTATATAGCAACGTGTCAAAATATCCCGTAAAAATATATATAGTACTACGTTATTTCATATCCCTTTATCTCAACATTATCGTTTTCCTCGAATATTCTTGACTCGCTCTTCAGAATTGCCGAGGTATCTTAACTGAAAACTATCCACAGTCCCCCCTCCCCCAACTTCTTGATTTTATAAAAAAATGCGCCTTAAGGATGCAGAACAGCCGCAAAGTGGGAAAATATTTTTTTAATCCGTGAAGCCCGCTGCTACTCCGTGATAATTAAGTATATATTTTAGCCGTACCGAGTACTTTTCTTGCCTATGCACAGAAACTGATCTCACGATGCTTCGATTTATGCTCGCTGCCGGATTATTTTCTCCAAATATATAACTACATCGTGTTTCGCTGATGGGTACGTCGCTGTTATCATTTATAAACACGGAGCGCGGCCTTCTTTGCCGCGGATTCTTATCACTCAATGACCTCGTTTCTTTCTTCTTCCTCGTCTCCAATTTTCTAACTTATATTAAAATGTGTGCATGTCACTTTATAATCGATAATTTTTTTATACCCGGATGCAGTGCTGTGCTTAAACATTTAATTATATTCAATAAAACGACTGAAATTGCGAAGCGAGACGAATCGATTTTTGCAACTATCACAAGTATTAAGCATAAATGAATAAAATGATTTTTTTTCTCCCTCCGTATAGTTAGTATTTCTAGCGAAGATAAAACGATTGTTTTTAATAAAGAACAATATTATGCAGATCAATAAAATGCTACTTTGAATCAATCTAATCGTGTGTCTTTGTGCCTGTAAATATGTTGAAATTCATTAGATACGATTAATTAAATCTCAATTAAAATATTAGAACTAGCTTTCTGAGAATTATTATTGGTAATCTAACGAATGCATGAATTATTTATTTACTTTTTTTTGTTATAAAACGGAATTTAAATATAGGTGTTCGAATAAATTCGCCATATGGAGAACCTACCTTTTATGTGGGTGTGTGGGTGTGTGGGTGTGTGGGTGTGTGCGTGCGTGCGTGCGTGTGTGTACTTATGGAAATCAAACACTAATATCGAAATTTACAAATTACAGCTCCATAGGATAGAATACGTTCATAGTCGGCATCTCATATACCGGGACGTAAAGCCGGAAAACTTCCTAATCGGACGAAATACGACCAATAGGGAAAAGATCATTCACATCATCGATTTCGGACTAGCCAAAGAGTACATAGACACGGAAACCAATAAGCACATACCCTATCGAGAACATAAAAGTCTGACGGGTACGGCGCGGTACATGAGCATCAACACACATCAAGGAAAAGGTATGACGTCTCTATGTATGTATGTATGTATGTACGTATGTATATATATATATATATATATATATATATATATATATATATATATATATACACATTATAAGATTACGCCGGTAAAGCTTCCATTGACATCACTATTAACGGTCGGGCCAATCGATTGATTTGGTATATGCCTTCTATAAAAAACGAATCTCGTTGTTCACGAACGTACTATAATGATTGGAAAAAAGAACACGCTACATCGAATGTTCGTATTTGTGCGGTACTCGAAGCAAAACTAATATAGAAAATGCGATAAAAACAAATTATTTTTTTTTATCTGTAAACTTTTGTTCAGGATAAAACTCTTGACCTTTGTAATTTTGATTAACGAATAATAATTTAAATTTATAAGTAATAGAACGTCGTATTTCTAATAATCTTGTCAAGATGGTAAAACGCTTTGTGATCGGATGGTTCCTGCCATAACGTCGCGCGGTAGTGCGTGAATTTTTTGACTGCCCAATGAGCGATGATAGGGAACCCTCTCATTTTCAAATTCTGTAGATTAGTAAAAGCATCTTCGAAGTATCGTCAAATGATACACGGTGAATACTAATGTATAGCGATGCTACCGTATAACGAACTAGGTACATCGAACCATAATCTTCTGTTCTTTTTGTTGTTTTTTTTTATATTTATTTATTTATTTATTTTTTTTTTTTTTGATTCTCTATAATTGTAAAGAAAACAATATTCCATTGGAGCTATTAACTTATAAATTCTTGCATAATGCTATAGTACGCCAAAGATTCGGTTGAAATTAAAATTAAGATTAAAATATCTAAATTTTTGCCAACCATTTATACATATTACATAGTGTAAAGAGTAAATTACCGCGTGACGTTGCACAGCGGCTTCGACGAGGCGCGTTTCAATCCACTTTCCAATTCGTGATGTTCAAATTGCTTGTACGGCACAAATATTACGTTAGAAAAATCAGTGCCATTTTACCTAAACTTTATGAAATCATTTTATAAAGAGAAAAATATTTTTTTCCCCATTCTAAAAAAAAAAAAAAAATTCGTCAATATTTATATTACTTGATAAACGCTCAGTTTTACAATATTTACATAATTAATTGAATATTAGTATTTCTATACGTATGAAATATATTGTTCAATATATTATTAAAAAATATTCAGCTATATAAGTCGAGCCTGTATAGAAAATTGGATCTTTTCACAGAGCATATCAGATCCGTATCCCGATGACCTCCGCACGAGCTGAGATTTTTAGTCCATACGGATCGTCACAATAACGCCTTTTGTAAAAAACTTACACCTCTGCTCCTTTATTCAAACCCATATTATTGCGCGAGCACTCGCGCTTATATTATCACTGCAACAGAAGAATCATGCATGTAAATAAAGCGTGTACCAGTTGTGTGGAATTTTAAAAAATGTAAAAGCTTTCACTCCCCCTTGGATTTTCAATGATTTGAACTCTTTCAAAGATATATGACATCTCACGATTTGTATATGACACGTTATATTATATATATATACGTAACTTTGGCGAGATAGATAAATTATTACGTCGAACAATACCTAGGATGCATCTCGCTCTATTTTAAGATCCATTTTGCGACGCGCGTCGTGATTTTAATAATTAACTTATTCAAATGTCGTTTATAAACAGATATACTCCTCGTATGACGCACGCGTCTATATTACATATATATATGTATGCATATATGTATAAATACGCATCGATTTGCAGAACAAAGCCGAAGAGACGACCTCGAGGCGCTCGGCCACATGTTCATGTACTTCCTGCGTGGCAGCCTGCCGTGGCAGGGCCTCAAGGCCGACACCCTGAAGGAGCGCTACCAGAAGATCGGCGACACGAAGCGCGCCACGCCGATCGAGGCGCTCTGCGAGGGCCATCCCGAAGAGATGGCCACTTATCTGCGCTACGTGCGCAGACTTGACTTCTTCGACACGCCGGACTACGAGTACCTGAGAAAGCTCTTCCAGGATCTCTACGAGAGACGGGGCTTCGCCAGCGACGGGGAGTTCGACTGGACGGGCAAAACCATGGTGGGTGCCAAATAAATCGCCGGAGGACACGAGAAGGGGGCTCCTCTTCCTCCTCCACCTCCTCCTCCTCCTCCTACTCCTCCTCCTGCTGCTCCTCACGCGCGCGCCTATGTATAAGGGAGCGCATGCGATACGATCCACCCTCCCCCTCCCCATCCCTCTCCCCGATGGTGGTGGTGGTGGTGGTGGTGGTGATGATGATGCTGGTGCTGGTAGTGATGCTGATGGTGACGATGATGATGATGATGATGATGATGATCATGGTGGATGCGCGATTTTCTCCGACCATCGCATACATGTCTACATATAATAATTCGCACACGACAATCACGACACTGCGTTGATTATATTCCCGCATGATTATACAAAAAAAAATATATATATATATATAATATCTTCTTCCTCGACACAAACTCGATCCATCTGTAATTGTTTCCACGCTTGTATGCCTTGTTATCGTCACTCGCTGTTCTTTTTCTTTTCCCACGATGCCTTTTTCAATAACGACAACAAAAATTTATTTTTTTTCTAAACTCTTTTGTTTTTACAACGCTTTTTTAATTAACACTTTTAAAAATCATTTTCTAACGATTATTTGAATTGCCAAAAAAAAAAAAAAATGATAATAATAATAAATGGAACAATAAATTCTTGTTTACTCTGAGTATGCGCATTAACTTTTTGAAGCGATGAGATTCTATGCGCGAGCGCTAAACCTATTTATGTGTATATTTCAATAGTATATATAAGATTTGATATGAAGAGAAAGCACGCGGCGAAGCCTATGCGAGCGTCGCCATTTAATGCGCAATGATTCAATAGCAAGGAGGATTTTTTTTGTTCTCTTCTTTTTTCTTTCTCGTGCATCCGCCACATAATACTAGCACGAATGCGAATAGATTTTACTAAATTTTGTCAACTTTGCATGTCGCTCAACAAACAATGCTCGCCCTATAGCCACCGAACTTTGAACAGCTCAGAGCGTTAAGGATGGCGGCACCATCGAATGTAGAGAAAGCTAAGTCAGATAAGGTTGGTACAATTGTCAAGTTGATCCGTATGTAAGAAGCTTGTACAGCCTTATCATTCGCTCGCGCTGAGATTCCTAAACGCAAAGTATGTAGAACATGCGCCCTCCCAAGTATGTTATGAGCCTATTATCTAATTGCGATTATTCACCAATAGTGTTATTATATAGTTAAAATTATTGAAAATATATAATTGTCGATTTTCTTTTCGCTATTTACACTAATCCGTGAATTTTGAAATGTTTTACAGTCAACGCCGGTAGGATCGCTCCAGACGTACCAGGAACTCGTCATGTCACCGAATCGGGACAGACATCCTGCAAATTACAAGGTAATTGATACTTTTGCCAAGTACTTAGATGCAGCATGCAAGTTTGTAGCCATCACTTTTTTCTTTTTATTTTTATAATTGACTTTGGTTGTAAGAATAACCGCATGAGAATCAGACTGAAACAGATTGAAAATTTTCACTGGGAGGACTAAACGCTTTCCCTTCATTGCGAGAGATTTTGTAATGTCTTTTTGTTGTGTTTTGTTTTGTTTTTCATCACAATATTACTAAGATCGAGATATAAAAGATAAGTTTTAAATATTATACAACTGAAACAATTGCGTTTTTTCATTGATTGCACTGGTTGAAAATTTTCGCGGGAAATATCCGGTCCGATTTAAAAGGAACGCGATAGCGATGAAGATATGATTCTCATGATGGATGAAGTTTATTGCATGGAGATGCAGGGCAAATACGTAAGCTCAATGAGAAATTTTTTTCTAATTCAATCAACACGAACAGTAGTTTAGTTTTCTATCATAGTCTTTTATTTACATATTACCTTAAGCAAACACGTAAAAATGGTAATATTTATTTATCATTAGATCCTATTGTAATATATCACATGATTCCTTTCGACGTAACGTACACTAAGCAATTAGTATTCGTAGATGTTTACATGCTAGATGTGTCGTTCACTATAAGTTTATCGGCTACGTTTTCTGATCAAGCATAGTTTCTTTTTTATATATTCCATTACTTGATTATTATTCATATAATGAAATTTTTTTAAATTAAATTAAACAAAAAATAATAATACATACATTTTCTATAATACAGTGCAAGATTTGAAGCGATGCTTTATGAAAGAGTATAGCAACGAGCAATAATCATTGAACAGCTATATAATTAACGTAATAATTGGCGCACACTATAAATTTTCCATTGTCCAATCCGAAGTTTTGCTTTTTATAAAGATGAAATTTGAATCGATTTCAGATAAAAGTGTATATATATATATATAAATAAAAGTAAAGCAAGAACGTCTTACGGTGCCAAAGTGAGAAGAATACACGTATAATAGATCTTTTAGTATTCGTATCATCAAGTTCGATATAGCATTATTAATCGCGGAGCCAAGCGATTCCCAGACTTCTTCTTTTTTTTCCTTTTTTTTTCGTTCACTAACTCGAACCGTTTGCGACGCTCCGTCGTGCTTGTTCCTTCAGGACGCGGCTGGTGGAGGGGTGGGAGGAGGGGACGGTAAGGGGGTGGGTGCCACGTGGCCCGATACATCCAAGCACAAGAAATTGGGCACCGGTGGCACCTTGACACCCGCCGACAGACACGGCTCCGTACAGGTGAGTCCGCATCCTCTTCAATTCCGTCACGCACACTCTTTCTTTGTATATACATATATAGACAACTTGCCTTCGTATAATCCATCCTATATATGAGCACACAATAATTTCGAGTAAAGATTAAATTTTTTCTATATCGGTTTATAATTTAATATTTTTTTAAACAAAATTATCTTATAAAACTATAAAAATTGATTTTCCCAACAGCTTTATTTAAATTTTTTTCTGTTCTAAATATCTATATCAGTAAATTTTGTTGAAATAAATCTTTCTCGTTTTTCCAATAATTAGAAATAATTTATGTCTATGTGTGACTGACAAATTTCAATATCCTTCCATTCTTACTTTTCCTTCTGCTTACAAACAAATCCTTAAGAAAAGTTTGTTATTGTAAATGCTGCTGAACGGTGGAGGCGGGGTGTGAAGGAATAATTGAACATGTTTTGTTCGTAACTGTAAAACATAATTACTTATCAAACAAAGCGTTGTAGGAAAGTTCTCTTTTTAAACTTTTATGATATATTTATCGTGTGTGTGTGTGTGTGTGTGTGTGTGTGTGTGTGTGTGTGTGTGTGTGTGTGTGTGTACACACTCGTTTCAGAACTTCGATATGTATTGTACATTTTAAGAGAAGTATTAAAAGTTTAAAAATGTTCATTTTTTGTTCTTGAAAATATATAGAGATTCTATAGTACTTAAAATAAATTTATAATATAGCGTTGCATCGCTTGTACTGTTTTGATTTGAAATATCTGAAACAGTATTACGATTATATGATAAGTTCTTCGTGAATGCAAATATTAGAAATTTTAACAGTCGTTAAATGATATTACAATCATTGCATTGGAATTATGAAATATATAATTTAATAATCTTTTTAAAGCTTATTGAATTTGTGCAGTAAGTATACTAAATGTTTCTATGGCCTATGAATGAGAGTATAATATTAGTTCATTGTTAATTTTTTTTTTCAAACTCAAGAAATCATTTACCTATAATAATAATCTATTAAGCATATTAAATATTCATAAACTTAAATTTACAGACTTTAAAATAATTTAATAGAATTGATTGTTTATACCTCCAATCCTGTCTGTAAGCTCGTTATTGAATGGTGTTCTAATAAGATTTCTAATATTGCAAAGCTTTGTTTTGATACTTTGAAACCTTAATTAATTATAAAAGTAGAAGTTGTGATAGATAAAAAAAAGTGTTTGTAACAACGTTGAAATGCAAATAAAAGTGTATCCACGATTAATATGAAGACAGAAAATCATCAGTTCTACCTATGTGCTTTTGTTAATTTTTGCTACAGCATGTAAGCATTGTTCTGTTTTTTATTACAGATTACTAATTAAGATTTGATAAGTTAAATTCATCAATAGCTTAATATATTACGAAAATATTATTCATTTAATAATAATTATTATTATATATGGTATTTTTTGTAATCATCTCTTTCTACATCATTTTGTTTGCTATTATACTTCTGTTTCTTTTTCATTTTTTAAATTTTTTCGACCAACTTTGAATTTCTTTAGTTCATACCTGTAATGACTTTAAAGTATTTCTTAAATAGTTGACTTTAGATCACGGCATAGAGTATTAGTGAACATACGAAATGGTATTTTGTAAATTAAAATTTATTCGTATCTATAAATGAATTCGATATATTTTAAAGAGGTCTTATTACGTTTGTTCAACAGGTTGTGTCATCGACCAATGGAGAATTAGCAAACGATGATCCGACCGCCGGACATTCGAACACACCAATAACAGCGCCTCCGGAAGTTGAAATGATAGACGAAACCAAGTTAGTATACATTTCGAATTTTTCCGTTTCTCTGAAATTCTTGTACTTGTGTTTTTGGCATGCCCACATTTACATTCATAAAAAATTCTCATCCTACATAATTTCATCTATCAGTTTTCCAACTTTATAAAAACAAACTATAGTTTTCACACCTGATAAGTATTGCGTGATTTTGAAATAGGCGATTCGGGATTTATTAGTATATTTATTGATGATTTCATTCGATGAAATTTCACATGAAATTGCTATATTAAATATCACGTCGGAATAAAAAACATATTTGTAAATTGTTCAAAGTAATGCAATAATATCGATGGAATCGATTTCAAAATAACGAAATACTGATTTCATTTTTCAAAATTTTCAATCATTTGCTTATGGCAAACTTTACTTTAATCAGTGTTTATCACTAGCTTACTTTTTCTTTTCTAGATTTTCACATGTAGCTCAAAATAAAAATGTCGCATCGTTCGAAACTTCTATTAATCAACAAAACGATTTCTTAAGATCTGTACACGAAGCTTACGCACATATTTTAAAACAATATAAATGGCCAATACAAAATTTTCTTCTAACTAACATAGTGGAAAAGATAAAAAGAGAAGGCGATTTCCGAATACCATTGCACTTTAAATAATAGATTTTTTTTCGACTATCTAATTTGTTATGATCAAATTTAAGTCACATTATTTACAATTAAATGAATGTTTGTTTCTTTTTTATTGTCGCGTGATATAAATATTGTTTTTGAGTTGCCTCTTGTATTGAAATGATAAAAAATTTATAAATTAAAATAAAATCTTTACTCATTTATTGTCATTTTGCAATATTAATGCTGATTTACAGAATTAATGATAGTTATACTGTAAGAACTTATATTTTAAAATATGATTTTTTTTATTAGTGTATGGAATTCTCCTAAAGAACTTATGAAAATTAATTTTAAATTTGATTTAAATAATTTTAATAAGTATAGTGCCATGCTAATCATTTGTACTTTTAAAAACAAGTATTAAAAACGAGTTCAAGTTGTTATGAAATTCTGAATTTAGGCTATTTTATTTGATAATATTATATATACACATATATATATATATATATATATATATATATATATATATATATATATATATTGCTTTTTTTTAAACAGATCAAAATCAATAAAACTTTCTACAATTTTTTTACATTTTTCTTTTGTGCACTTATCTGTTACTATTACTACTTTTCTTATCTACATTCTTTCTTATATAATAAAGTATTAAAAAAAAATAAGATGTATATACTTTTGTGAAGTATAAATAAATTGCAGATCACTGTAGAACTTAGGCTGTAACTTTTTTTTTTGAAAATCTCCAAACAATATCAATGGAAAATACCCAATATTCTATTTTAATAAAACGTAAACAAGCGAACTTAAATTTCTCGGATAAGTTTTGCGTAAGTACTGTTATCATCGAACCATATATCAGAAATTCAAGCTAAAAATATCTTCTTCGTTTTTTAAGCGCAACATAAGTAATTGTTTATCTAGAACACATGAACACATAAAAGTAACAGTTAATGCACAGTATCAGTTTGAGGGGACGTCGTTCTACCAGATGATGCATTTTACGCGATTTGAGTGTAACTTTTCCAGCCTTGCCTGTAGGCGCATCATTGACTTCACGCACTATACATCTACATCTCACCCCTCTCTTTCTCTTCTTCTTGTCCGTTTTTTTGCAAGTCTGTTTGTTAACCATCACGTCTCTCCAAGTTCGTATATGCATATATGTATGTGCGCGTGCAATGTACTTGCAAACGCAGACGCATACCCACACGCATATATGCACGCATGGCTTCGTTGCATATCCTCTTTAAAGTATAATAAACGTTCGACAAAAATAATATAGCCATAAAAGCCAGAGACAACGATTCTAAGTCCTATTAGTATTTGCTTAATTTCCAGATGCTGCTGCTTCTTCAAGCGAAAGAAGAAGAAAAGCGGCCGGCAGAAATGACTGACCATGACCGTCGGTCTCGGGGGTACGGTGCAGTGCACGGGTACTAACGCCGTTACGGGCGTGACCGGAGGTGGCGTAGGCGTCGGCGGAGGCGGCGGCGGCGGCGGCGGCGCCGCCAGCCACGTCGACCGGCTCGTCGCCGGTGCCAAGCGAGGACTGATCGGCGGAGGCGAGGTCGTGGGCCTGGGTCGCGGCGGCGCCCAGGAACGCGAGGCCGTCACGCTGCTGCGCGCCAGCAGCCACTCGGCGTCGCGCGACTCGGTCCTGCACATGACCGTCACGCACGACATCGCCCTGACCCCCACGCCCACCCCGCCCTCCCTGTCCAATTGAAAATTAAAGAAAAGAAAAAAACAAAAAACAAAAAATCACTGCTAATGAAAAAATATATATATATAGTACACGGGAACACAGAGCCAAATCCACCAAACGCTATTATATCACCGATTTGACAATTTACATTAAATATGGGCGCAGACGCATAGAGAGATAGAGATAGAGAGAGAGAGAGAGAGAGAGAGAGAGAGAGAGAGAGAGAGAGAGAGAGAGAGAGAGAGAGAGCGAGAGAGAGATACACGCATCATACCCGTATCATAGCCAGCTCATATAAATGCCGCGAATACCGTTACTGCTGGAGAAATATTAATATTGTCATAATTATTATTAATTATTATTATTAATGATTATAAATTAGCTATTATTATTATTATTATTATTATTATGTGTAGAAATTACGATTATTTTCATCATCCTTATGATTATTATCATTTTCATTATATTATATAATTCTTTTTATGATTTTTATTAAGATTATGATTATTTTTATTATAATTATTCATCATCGTCATCTCATAGTTATCAATGATAATCCATCGATACTATAACTTGATTCCCTCATTCAAAGATCATTGGTTTGTTATCTTCGTCGCTGTCGTCACGGTTTGAACTTTGTACGAGCCAAAGCCGTACACCAGGAGAGTTAAATCATTGTTGACGGAATGTAGTTTAAATTGTCTGTGCGACGAAAAAATATATGCTTCTTCACGACGTAATTATCTGCGCTTCTTGAGATAGAAAGTATATATTATACATATACATGCGGAGCAACATGTGACTGGTTATATATATAAATATATACTGACTGCAACAGATTTTTCGGTCGGCGTGACCTAACTTCAATATAGGGTTGAGAATGAGATTTTCTCATTGATGGTAAAATTTCTTTAAGGAATTGAAACAAAAGTTCTTATGAGAAATATAAAAATATTTTTTTTTCCTCGATTTCTCGTATATTTGTTGATTTGACTCGTATTTAAGATATAAATTAATTACCGAAAATGTAACGTGCGAGGGTAAAAAAAAAATCGTGAGTGATTCATAGTTTTCATTTTTTTTCACAAGATATATGAAGGAAAATGAAAGCATGTTTTGAATTTGAGATAAATGATCAAATTGTACTAAAAAATACTAAAACTTGCGTTTGAAAATGTGATAACATTATACATATACATATGGGCTCAATTTAAACTTTCTTTAATGAACTACACTTTGATACCATTGACTACGTCGTATTGTTAACATATGTGTATCGTTTAGATTAAAAATAATTACAAATTTTGATGAAAATAAATTTTATCTTTTAGAAAATGAATGGATCTAATGGTAATTATACGTTTGAATATCAGTTTCTCTTCAAGAAACTTTTCAATTGGTTCTGTTACACTAACTCGATATATATATATATATATATATATATATATATATATATATATATATATATATATATATATGCATTATGAAGGCTTTATTAACGCTTATGACTCCAAAAACAAGTGCTATGTAATTTTTTATACACCAATCTATAGTTGACTTGTCAAAGAAGTTATTTTAACAAACAATTATAGTACTGCCTTGATTCGAACGATCGAGGAAAGGAAATTTTTGCACGAAAATTTTATGTGTGCGACTGATATATACAGTTTTGCGAAAGTGTTATTTGTATAAACATAAATAATTGTTCAACTCATTGTCACGAGCGTATATAATTCCTACATAATAGCGAAAATACCTTTAGAGCTAATGTACCTATTGTAATAAATTGCCTTTTATAGATATGTCTTTATAAATCGAATCCATGCAAACAACTGTGGTTTCTTCTAGATAAAAGTAATCGGAAATTTCGTGATACACATTGATATAAATGAGCGAAAATTGATTGAATAAATAATAATTCGTGAAATTAAATAATCCATCAATTTTATACAAATGTGCACAAAAATTGTTACTTTTGTTCATTTTGTATATATTAATGTTTCATTTAGAGATCTTGTGGTTGCTGCATGGAATTTTAGAACATTTACTTTTAACGATAGCTAGAAAATGTATCAAAATGTAATTACTATCATTCTAAATATTATTATTATAATTATTATTATTATTATTTTTACTATTATTATTACTTAATTTATGTACATACAAGAAAAACGAAATTCTTTTAGTTTAATTGATGCATACAATTTTAGAATAGTTAATGCCTAAGAATGTTATAAAGTGGAGAGTGGTATACAAATAGATAACGTGAGACTGAAAAACTTCACAAGATCATATAATAAGCGCGACTAAAATTAAACAACGGAAATAAACAGATCCATTCTTCATATCGTACGTAAGATAAAATGCGTTTTTCCATCATTTTGTTTTCCATGTCTGTTATTAAATATGCATTTTTTACTTATTAAATTTTAAGAATGCATATGTCCTTATAGTACTGTATACCACTCTCCCCTTTTTTTCTTAATCTTTATACATACGTACATGTAGTAAGCTGTGATTGGTTCTGGATGTTAATTTTTAATAATTATGTTCTCAAAATGTTATTTAACGAATAATTTACGAAAAAATCGAATTGTTCAATGTGTAACACTGATAGAACAGAGGCACATACACAGCGCAAATCCGCTTTGTGTATCCTTGTAAATAACGTCGTTGCAGATCCTTAAAAAGTAAAAATCGCTAGAAAGAGCATCGTACGTATTTTGCTTGCGAATCGGATCTCAATTTCCTCTTTTTTTCCTTTTTTATAAAATAATTTTTGTTTTCTTAACAAACATGCCTCGGCATGTGTTCCAAGAGAACCAACTTCCCTTTTTACCAAAACTACTATCAAGATCAAGAATCATAGTACTATCTTTTATGAAGAAAGGAGGCGTATTAAATTATTTCAGTGTATTATTATCAACTTACAAAAAAGTTACTGATAACTTTTAAATGCAGTTTATATTTTGATTCACGGATTCAAATCCTCTATCCTTTCCCATTTTCTACAATCCATTAAATTAACAAAAAATGTTTAACTGTAATGCATTTACAATATGTAAAAAAGTACTTTATTTCAATAAGTGTACGTTTTTCAATTATTTTACAAAACAAATATTTAACAGTTCATATATTCCGTTCATAATTCAAAGCTGAAAGAAACTCGCAATTTCTCTCTTATTTTAAATCAAGATTTCCATTAATTAATTTATATATTATTGTGGAAAATCAGTATTAAAAAAAGAGAGTAAATTGAGTACCATGTTAAATTATACATTGATTTTTTTGGACTGGATTTCAATTGTTTCAACAAGTCCTTTACCAATAATATAAAAATCTTCTATCATTGCGGCTACATTTAAAACTAGCTTCTTGTCGTCATTGAACTTATGACAACTTGTATTACCCACTTTGAAATCCCTCTCTTCATGATCTTGCGGTTTCAATAATACTCCTATCACACTACCTCCGTAAGTATCGTGAAAGAACAAAGCGAAGTTATGATAAGTACTCTGTAAAATATAAATATTGAAAATAATTAAATTCTTTGCCACTGTACTTCACGTTACTAATACTAAGCTTGATTTTTACAGCGAAGAATACAGTTTTATACAAAAAATATTTCCACTATTAACATAAATGTTCAAAAAAATATAGTTTATTATAAAAAAAAATTATTTTATTGCATTGAAAAAATTATATAAAGATAGTATAAAATATTATCGTTTAATATTTGTGTATAATATTGAATATTAATAATATTAGTTTAATATGATTTTCAAATGTTTAAAATTTACTTTCATACAATATTTTTACATATGGAAACACTAAAAACCATTAAAATTCAGTATATCGTAAAAAAGTAAAAATAATGCATACTTCCGAAATCTAGAATGTTTCCTAACTCCTTTATAAAAGACGAATAAAATTAAAAATACTGGAATCAACTCACCCGCAATTCCCTTAAATACTCCGATACCGGATCGAAACCGGTAATGGGAATTTTTGTTAAATCGTGCTCCTTAAATGGATGCGGCTCAAGCCTGGGAAGATTGCGATCGAAATCCATGGCTTCGTATCTCCGAGGATCCAACGACTTGTTCAACCGTATCAAACAGTCGTACTCGGACAGAGGCGGCTTGAATAACGGCAAGTAGGACATGCCATTAGCATTGAATAGCTGTATTTCCAGTATCTTCAGAACCTCCCTTGATAGCGAGGCCACGCGATTAAGAATCAGTGGACTCGGTGCTTTTCTCGTCCAGATGCTCGTCTGCATATCGTAGGGGGTAGAAATGAATAAGGGCGGCAACGTTTCATGCGACGTGCTGTAGATATTTTCCACCTCGACTACTTGCTCGCCTGTAATATAGATATTATTTCTTCATTATTTCGTTGTGTACATACATGAACTTTGCGTGATAAGTGAAAGCGAGAAGTGCAATTTTTCCTCATTAAATTTAATGTACCGGAGAAAGTAATTCAGTTGTGCATTTACATGTTTATAATGTTTAAAATAAAACATGAAAACCAGTGGACTAAATTGAATTAAATTATTTCTTGGTAGCTCAATTTTACTCTGTAGTCTTAATATACAATTTTACCTTTTTGAATCTTATGTATATATTAAGTATATTTTTTACGGGCAAACAAACAGGAATAATAATTTAGAAGACTTCATTTCATGTAAATAAATTAAAATGAGGATTATGTTCAATATAAACACTATTGTCTTTTTAGTATCTTACAAAGATTCCATTTACGTTTTACTTGCATTTTTTACGTTGCTAAAAGTACTCGATATATATTAAATATATTCAAAAAAAAAATTAACAATATATTTTCTATAACTGAACATATTTATTATTATACGTTTTATTTGAATATTACCGAGTGCGAAATTTTGTCAAAAATTCAGGTTGTATAGAAAAACAAATGCTTTGATACTTTTTCTTTTAATGGATATATAATATCCTTAAGTTCTTTTTCATTATTAAGATAATAATAATTATATAAAAAAATATAATGATTAGCCGCAATTGCAAAATCTAATGGTGATCTTCGAAACTTACGCGTCATTTCATTGTTGAAATTAACAATTATCGGTTCGGTAATCCAATCCTCCCTTGACAGAAATTCAAGGAATCTTAAAAATGCCACCTGTGGCAGTTGTGGAACTTTGTAAGGATCCGTATTAAGGTAGATCGAGGCCATCAGGAGTTCAGTGCTGATATCCGGCATGTGAGAATCGTCTATTAGCTGAGACGAAAGCCAGCGCTTGGCTAAGCAACAGGCTGGTCCAAAAGATGAATGCTGACAGTGCAATCTGAGAATAAACGAAGATATAACTGGATAATAATTAAATTGTCCATGAATTATCAGAATATAAAAAAAACATGCTAAATGACAATAATATTACTTTTTTACCGATCTACTATAACAGTATTTTATAACAAGTTTTTAAATATTTTTTTTATTCACAACAACTGAAATAAAACCGTTTATATAAAATTTACGCTATCAAACTCAATACTTTTGTTATTTTATAAAAATTAATGAATTTCTATGTAAACTTTACCTTGTTCAGTTTTAAGTTATTATTTTTTGCTTATTTTATGTCTAGCAAAAAAAAAATAAATGAATCTAAATATTAAAATTGTTACTTAGCCGTCATTCGGCTCTATTATTTAAACTTTTCATTGGTCTTACCCGTACAGAGCGCCGGTTATTTTGGGTAAATGAAAGAGTGTTTCTTCTAATGCTGTCGATTCCTCATTATCTCGATATTTTATTACCCCATCTTCACCTTTTATTTGTTTGAGCAAACCTATTTCCTTTTGTTGCGCTATTCTAAATCGAAAAACTATACCATCCTGTAAAAAATAAACATTGGTGAAAAAAATTATAAGATATATGTTAAGTATTAATGTACATCCATAAATTTTGTTAAATAAAATAAAAATTCTATACTATTTGTTTAAATTAAGACAAAAATAATAAATATAAAAACAGAATAGAAATGAAATTAAACTCTGCAATGAAACCAAAGAAAATAAAAGATTTATTAGTGATCTATAATAGTATTAAGCTTATCTCACATAAATCTCGCCAACTATACCTTCATTATTTCAATATAATCAGCCGATGCTTGAGCCCGCAACTTGTACTGTTTCCTGACGCAGTTTGCTATTTGAACATTAAAAGCAGCTTTTGTCATTCGTAGAGCTTCGAGATCTTCCGGCCACTTGCCGCTAGTCGACAATTGTAGTGTGGCCTCAACGGGTGCCAAATAAAACGGCACCTCTTGTACGTCCAAGCTCTCGTGGAAGAGTAGATGTGTAGATCCAGACACGACATTTTTATAATCTGGTTTACGAGTCGCTGCTAAAGGCGGAAAAACATCGGTGTAACGAAACAACGGGCTATAGCCCTGAATGCCGTTTATAGTAAGCGGTAGGTCAGTCATGCTAGACAGCTGCTTCTCCAAAGAAGCGAAGATATTAATTACTTGTAATGACGCCTCTTCAATGCCGTAACGGAATTTACTCACATAAATCTGTAATTGTTAATACAATTTACAAATTGTATTAAAATAATGTACATAGCATTTTGTTTTAAACTTTATGACTCCTTAAAGTGTATATTAAGTTTTTTTAAATATTTATCACTTTCATCTTATCGACCACTGCATTACTACACTTACAATAATTTTTAAATAAGATATAATCATATAATTATCTTTTATTAATACTCGAACAAATACTTAATATATGCTTTAATAAAATTTTCAAATCATTGTTATAATTATTAGAGCAATATAGTTTATTACCTTCTTCGATTTTAGAAACTTTTCCAATTCATTGGAAAAAAAGAAATAGTGAACTTTTTCAAATAATTTCAATTTTTCTTGCAGTAAAAATTTTACAATTTCCAAAGGTATTCGTCTTTTTTGACTTAAAGTTGCTTTTTCATCAGCCCAAACAATGGCCTCGCATATACTACCATCTTTAAATCTACGAAGATCAGATTTATAATTCCAAAATTTTCGAAATGCTTCTGCCTATTAAAGTTTTTTTTAAAAAATCTAAATCAAACAATACATATATAAATAAAAAATAATTTTAATTATTTTATACATACTTCGTGGAGATTAGCAGATGGTCCTTTTTCAATAATATTGAAAGCAAAATTTGGATTTAATTGTACACCAATGTAAAATCTTTCAAGATCGTTAGGCATTTCATTATTTAATTCCCATTCCCTAACTTTACGAGGCAGAACGCTTATAGCGTTTATTCTCTCTCCCATTCCTTCCTTTAAGTATTTTAAAGTAAGCTTAAGAGCTTGCATATATTTTCTAGGTTCATAATTTAATTCATCAAGCTCACTAGACATTACTCTAATAACATTTTCTACTGCTTTTAAATTATGCATACTGAAAATTTCATAAATCATTTTTATTATATTAATATCATATTAAAGAAATATAACGTTATATTACCATATAATAAAATCAAATGACTTGCAGAAAGGTACTTTTCGCATAAACAGTATTTGAAAGCTATTAGTCCGAGTATTATTTAAGCAATCAATTGCCATATTTGCTTGGCTGGAGACAAATTTAAATGTATCTTGAAGAATATCTGCTGCCAAATTGTGATATCCACTATAATCCAGAAATACGCAATCATAGTATTTATGATATTCTGTTATTCGCTCTTGAATCTTTCCTTCTTTACAATGACTTATACCTTCTCTATTCCAATCACTTATTGCTTTAAAAAAATTTATCGATTAATTGTTTTTATGATGGCTCCTTTAATATAATTAAAAAATGAATTACCTAAACTTTGCCATGTATTTCTAGCTATTTGATAACTACTCATAAATTTATTTAATTTTTTTGATTTTAATAGGTACAAAACATATGTAGTAATAATATGCCCATTAAAAGATTCAGAAGTATTAACTTCCCGTTGTTTTAGCCAAATTTTTAAAAGTACAATACCATCTCTAATATTTGGATATTCTTGAATCATTTTCAAATTTTCAGCATTTGTTTTCAATGCTGTCAAATCGTGTAGAATTATATTATTATAATATGATGTTGGATAATCGACTACTGTAAATAAAAGGAAATATTTTAATTATAACGTTACATACTATATTTATATATTATTTAAAAATTTTTAGTTACTTTAATTGTCAATACAGTAAAAAAATAACTTACTATTCTGAACATTATTTTTTTTAAAAAACCAACTTGATTTAACATTACTTTTTTCAGGTGTAAATTTTTGTTTCAGAAATGTTGTTTCTTGTAATACTGCATGAATATGGATAACAATTTTTTTCTTTAATTTTCCACTTGGAACAATCTTTAAAATAGGATTCCAATAATGACCAATAAAAGATTTTGTTTCTACTAATTCATTATCAATGTTATTCCCTATATATGCTAAATACATTGCTTTTTTTCTCATATACCTATAATTTTTAGAATCCTGTTTTATAAATAAACTCTTAGGCATCTCTAGTAATATGTCGATGGAAGCATCAGAATCTATTACTGTTTCTAGTAAATAGGAACCACCAATTACAATATTAGAAGGAGGCGAAAATTTAAAAGATCCTATACATTCATTTGGTAGTTGTTGTATGGGTATATTTATATTACAAGTGTCAAACAACAAATTATTATTTAGCTGGAAATCATAATTATTAGTTATAGAATATTTTAACTAATCATTAAATTTAACAAACTTACTTCATATTCTTCTGTGGGTTCAATTCCTTTAATACAGCATTCAAATTTTTCAAACCATGTTTCAAATAACTCTTTATATTTATTGTCAATTTTTACAGCATTAAGTACTTCTTCAATTTGTAACCTGAATAAGTTTGAGTGGAATAAATTCTGGGTTTCTCTAAGTTGGTGAAGCTCTTCTACGGTTGGTTGCTTATACAAGTCTATTTTTTCTTTCTTTTTTGGTAAAGAATTATCATCTGTATTTTTTCTTTTTTTCTGATTCAATCGCATAGAAAAATTATGATTTTTAACTTGATCTTCAGTTTCTACTTCACTTTCTGAATTCATCTTACTAATATCTTTTGGATTAATTGATTCTTCCTGATCAATCATTGTATAAATTATATTTTAAAACATACTTATCTATAAAATAATGTTGTTTGAAAATAAGTTTATGGATTTCATGAACATAAAATAAAGTATTTATATAATTTATTCGCGTATTTTTAATAGAAATATTTTTCTTATAAATAACATTATGTTAATAATTAGTTACCAATAAATAAAATTTAGTTATTTCTTCGTTAATAATTTATTCAACTGATCTTACAAAGTATATTGTATAATAGCATCTTTAATTTTTGAAAGAATAAACTTGTATTTATTCTGCTTTAGTTATTATTACGGTAGTTGTCTCGCACAAATAATGCACATGCGACGGATCACGCACGTGGATAGTGTAGATGGAACAGTTGGACATTGGACTAGGTGAACTTGGACAGTGGTCCAGGGTTGGACCTTTTGGACCAATGGATGCAGGTGGTGCCAATAGCACATTCCGTCTCTTTTTGACGCATACCAATGTGCGCCAACCTGCGCATTTCATCGCATCCTGGGCGCTGTTCTGCGCATTTCTGTCTCTGCTATTAGGTCATTATGTTTATGACATCTGATGACATCAATGACATATTTTTATAAGAAAATGAAAAAAAATTATATGCTTTAATTCGTATCTATAATGAATCTACTGTTTAATTATAAAAAATATAACATTTATTATTGAATAAATTGGATAAAATTGGGCTGGATGTAAGTCGATATAAGTGCTGCAGGTTAAATCTGATGATTGAATCTGGTTGGATCAGTTGGATATCCCAAAATTGGATTGGGCAGTTATATGACAAAAATACGACAAAGACAAGTCAACAAACTAGCTGTGACTGACTGACTGGGCAAGAAGAAAGGTTAGGGCACAGTTAAGAAGGACTTCAGGATAAAACAATAAATACTTCACTTTATAAATAATAAGTTGTAAATTAAAATTTAACAAAAAAAAATTATCCATATAGTATTAAAATAAAGTTTATGACTTAATTATTGTAAATAATACAATTGCAGTACTTACTATTTCATAATGTTAAGTAAAACAAAATTATTGCGCAACGTTGGTGTATTGAGAGTAAGTCATTTACCGCATGCCGGTTGATACTTATTTTATTTACAATATTATTTAATTAAAAATGGCATTATTCAAAATATAGGCTTCTTTCGCCGCCAATGTAGAATTAGGTGGTACAAATTCCTTTTTTACAACCACTCATGTTCGCGAAAAATCATCTACTCCATTGAACACAGTAATAATGTTTGTTCCACAACAAGAGGTAACAGCTTTTTTAATTAATTGTTTTATTTATATAGTTAAATTTTATTTTTTATTATTATTTTAATTATTAATTTTTTTAGGCATGGGTTGTAGAAAGAATGGGAAAATTTCATAGAATATTAGAGCCTGGTCTAAACATACTTATTCCAATAGTAGATGCAGTGAAATATGTACAAAGTTTGAAAGAGATTGCAATAGATGTTCCAAAACAAAGTGCCATTACATCAGGTAATAAAACAAAATATGTTGCTTTTTCATAATAAATATAAATATATTTGCATCAAACAATTTTTTGGCGAATTGTTTTTTGTTTATTGCTACATTTAGATTAGTTTTACAATATTTACATTGTAAAATCTAAAAGTCAATAGTATGTCAAGTATCAAGAACTTGAAGCCCTGTACTGATATTGAGTTTTGCTTGATCTATTTAATTATTATAAATTTAATTATAAATTTTAATTGTTTTTAGATAATGTTACATTAAACATTGATGGAGTCTTATATTTAAGAATAAATAATCCTTACTTAGCATCTTATGGAGTTGAAGATCCTGAATTTGCCATTATTCAATTAGCACAAACTACAATGAGATCTGAATTAGGAAAGATATCTCTTGATAAAGTTTTCCAAGAAAGAGAAGGTCTCAATGTAAGTATAGTAGAAAGTATAAATAAAGCTAGTGAAGCCTGGGGAATATCTTGTCTTCGTTACGAAATTCGTAAGTTACAGTACTCTATTAGAAAATATTAAATAATTTTATTTTGTATAAAAAAAGAAAAGCAAAATAATATTTTATAGGGGATATAAGATTGCCTGAAAGAGTTCATGAAGCTATGCAAATGCAAGTTGAAGCTGAAAGAAAAAAAAGGGCTGCTATTCTAGAATCTGAGGGTATTAGAGAAGCTGATATTAATATTGCTGAAGGTAAAAGAAAAGCAAGAATCCTGGGTTCTGGTAAGTGAACAAACATATTTTTTACTTCTATTTTTGGAAGTAATATATTAGTCTGATATATCTTTCTTATCATGGTTTTTAAAGGTTTTCATTTTAGTATCATGTTTTTAGTATTACTCTTATATGTAAATTATAAACTGTAGAAAAGACTCATAAAAGTGTTCGTTTGAAATGAGACAAATTTAAAATAAAAGATTTGTAAAATATCTACATTCCAATGTTTATTGCTAATGATTATAAAAATTTTGTCTTAAAATGGTTATTAATTTTATAAATTTAAGTTGAATAAAAAATTTTAATTTTAGAGGCAGAGAAACAAGAACAAATAAACAAGGCTAATGGTGAAGCTGAAGCTATGCTGGCAGTAGCAACAGCTCGTGCAAGAAGTTTAGAAACAGTTGCATCAGCTTTAGAAGCTAGGTATGGTCAAAGTGCAGCTGCTCTTACCATAGCAGAACAATACATTCAAGCTTTTGATAAACTTGCAAAAACAAACAATACTTTAATTATTCCTAAAAATGTTGGAGATGTCGGTAGTTTTGTTGCACAGGTAATAAGAACATTCAAATAAAACGTTATTCATAATTACAAAATATTTGAATGTTTGATTTTCAATTGTTTACAGGCATTATCTATTTATAAGCATGTTATACCAGAAAATGGATCAGATCCAAGAACTCAAAATATCCCTAATAAATCACAAGTAAATCAATATGAAATAGGAGCATCAGATGACACATATGAATATTTTAGTGACAAAGAAGAAGCTGAAAGTTATAAAAGAAAAAATCAAAATAAACAGGCTCCAGAATCACTATAGGGTGTATTATTGTGATTTATCAAAATTATAATTTTATGTAAATCTTTTTTACTAAAAAAAAAATGAATATATAAGTTCATTGTTTTAGTTTAACTGTTATTTGATTTTATAAAATAAAATGAAATAAGGTACAGAATTGAAATTTCCAAGTTTTGAATGTAATTGTTATTATTACTTTTATTTTCAATTAAATGTAAAATATAAAAAATATTAAAAAATCTTTATTGGAACTATTTTTTCTTCTTTGCATAAAGATTTACCGAAGGTGCAGATGTAGCGTACGTGTCTTGGGAAATTCGATTTACATAATATAAAGTAACGATTGAAAACAAAAAACAGGTTGTTGTTGCAACACGATGTATTAAGCCAGCAGCTATCAATGAACAAATTAATGATGTAAACACTGAAAATAAATATTATAAAAAGTTTAATAAAAACTTTATTGTCTAAAAGTTGCTAAAAAAACTTGATGGCTTTTACCTTCAGGAAAGAGCTTCATTTGAAATGATTTACCGAATAAAATAGCTTCTAAATTACCAAGAGCAGTGAGTAGAAATAAAAATACTAAAGATCCGATATATCCTCCTAAAATAATATGTAATTTTGAGGAAATCAACCAAGTTTTGTACATTTGCATTCCAGAAAATAGAAGTACTGCGAGAATAGATGACAGGACAAATGAAATTTTACTGGTCACAGCTAGAAACAATAATTCATATAAATAGAATAATAAAAAAACATTATAATTTAAATTTTGAAGCTTTTTACGATATTTAAGCCGGTAATATTTTTAGGTTATGACACGTATTACAGTTGTTTATACTACTAACCCATCTTTCGTATTTTCTAATTCTGTAGATATTTAAAATACTATACTAAATTAACTTAATTTAATAAAGTTTTTTTTCTCAATTGACACAATTGAATAGATTTATAATTATATAAACATTTTTTAACGCACTATAAAATATTTATTTCTTCATCCCACTTCGTCCTCTCCAGCATGGTAAGTGCCGTAGCTGTGAATGTGATATGGCAGATACAACTACTGCAGATTTGAAACAAGAGTGCGATGAAAGGAGTGAGAAGTGGATTGAGGACCGACGAGTGGGTGGTTTCAGTGCGGCCATCAGAGGCATACCATCAGGTACTAGCTGATACTAGCAAACAGCACCACTGCTATTCATCAGTGCATACGTAATTTCTAATTATTTTTATTAGGCAGTAGTTGCAGTAGTATGATACTATAATCTCCAATTAAATCGCGTCAGGATTTTTCTTGAAAACAATTTTCTTATCAATTTTGCAACAATTTTTATATTTGTGATATATTAGCCCATTAATTATACTTACGCCCGTAATCGTGTATATATATATATATACTATAGTTCATTATAGCGAGTCAAATTGCTTATAATTATAATAGTTAGAAGTTATCAATGGAAATTGAAAGTACTTTTAATTTTTCTCGTCTCCACGATTTAAAAGAGGGATTCGCCCTAATGAGCGCTGAGTAATTGACTCGAAAAATCGAAATCGATAATCTACAAAAAGAGATGTCAACCTTTAAATGGTCACCTGTGCATTGAATTAAGTTTTATGGGTTTGGAAGGCTATTTTGCCTGTTGTTCTTTTGTTAATCTTATGCTGCATATTAAAAATAGCTAAAAGATATATTTTATTTATCGAATACTTTTCACCTCCCGACAAAGGAAGTTTTTCTAATTTTTAGAGGTAAAAATAATGAAAAATAAAAAATATTCGCATATATTCATTGTATTAAACGATAATAATTTTAATAGAGAATTTTACATTACGTACAAAATAAACCCACGTTAAGTTTTAAGACATAATACGCTCTACCGTTCTCAGGATATATTTTCCCACGTTCAAATGAGTGTACTCTCCTGTATAAATTGAGCATACCACGTGGTCATAAACATTTCTTTATGAAAATCCTTAATTTAACACTGGGGCTTCGAAGACAGATTAACATTTCGAGTAAAAAAGTTTTAACGAATCGATGTCCGCAAGTTTATAGTATTTTATAAGATGATAAAATAAAATTAAAAAAAAAAAAAAGAAAATACTTTGTATCCGCGTAATTACCCATATCGAGTATTTTTCACCTCTTCTGAGTTTTAAGCGTTGAGAACCGCTCAAGTATAATAAGTTAATCGTTAGATTTTAGTGTTAAAATACTTTATTACTATGTCAGAAATATGCCTTCTCACCTTATTATGGTAAGAGTAATTTTTAGAGTTCTAGAATTTTGAGTGATAAGTTATATTATAACAAACCCTTATACGTCTATTATATTTTGATACTATACACTATGATTATAGCTATAAAAATAAAATATTTAAAAAATATTTTCATTGCTAATTTTATAAGTGCTCGATGTATAGAAAATTCCTTTTTAATGATCAGCTTTTCATTTTTAGGGCTTGATGACGGGAAAACTTCTCAGCCAGCTCGAATAAATATATAGACTGTCGATTATCATTAACCGTATACATCGTTCACTTATTAATTCTGATTTAGAGGCTATATTGGGCTCAAATATAAGGATTGTTACTGGGGTCCCTCATCTTTAATTCAGCATCGTCGTTGAAGACTCGTGAACACGCCGAACGTTTAAAAAGGAGTTTCTAATTACTTTCCCGACAACTTGGACAATGTATGAATTCCAGTGTCGTTATATACGTGGCAAAAGTTTTAGTATAGTTATACTACGAATTTCAAGAGATAAAGGCTTGCAAAGCTTAAATTTTCTTTTTTACAACGAGTCCCTATACCAAATGCCTATGAAACAAGCATCCATTCATTTTTATTGTTAAACAGACATTATTTAGACATCGAAAAACATGTAAATCCAAACAAAAGTGTCTTACCTCAATTCTTTAATCGTAAACAGCTCAAACGTCGAAGAACTTCCATCCGTAATTTTTTTTTTTTTTTGTTTCATAGAGCTGTTTGACCAAACTACACACTGTTCGAACAGTTCGGACAGCTCGAGCTTCTCGCACAGTTCGGGCGGCTTTAAAGCTTCGCATACTTTCAAACACTTGAACTGCCTCGAACAAAACTGTTGGCCCCAATAATAACCCACTTCGATTTCTAATGATTTTAATAAATTGTCATTTACCTCCTTTCATACACATTTATTTATTCGCTGTGCATTTGTACTTTAAGATTCTGCAATAATGGAATTGTTATTCTATTTAAAAAAATGTATGCAAGTATACAAGTCGTAGAATTTCATAAAAATATCAAAAATCTGCACCAAAATCGTATTGAACTATAAAAAGATGACATCGTTAAATATATCGAAAGACAATCAAGTAGTCATTATATGTTCAATTTACGATACTTCATCTGCACGAACGAGTATATGTCCAATGCAGGATGCGCATATAATTTCTGCTTTCCTTGTTACAGTCAGCAACTGCGCGGTTTATATTTATATGAAAACACACAAAGTTACACGTGCATACCCACAATAAGCTCCATACGCCCGTCGACTATGAAGTAGAATAGGAGTAGCTATAGGCATCCAATGCAGTTGTACGTCAACAATGGGGTGAAAATTAATGTAAGCACTTGTAACTGAAAATAATCGCCGGTAATTCTCAATTAATAAATCTGAATAAAATGCATCTGTTACTTGCAGTTCTTATGCAAATATTAACAACAAAAAAAAAACAACGGGTATTTTTTATATTGTTATTTATTTATTTGGAATTCTTTAAACTGAATTCTCGCAGTGGATTATATTAGATAATCATTACGAAAATAACATCCCATCTAGATGCGTCAATAAAAAATAAATATCACATAAAACTGTATAAGCGATTTGGATAGAAAGGACAGTAGGAGTATTAAATAAATTACTTTGCCTTAGAAACTGTTAATTGTCAGAAATGTTAAATTCATATATTATAATTGTGATATAATTTATAATAATGAAGTTTGCTTTATTATTATTCATTTTTCTAACGAGCCGGTCACGATTTTTCTATAAATATGTATACACAACTGGAATAATAACCCTCGAACATATATTACGCACTGCTGTTTGACGCGAAGCAGTATTTTGTTGCGCGTGCACCTGTAATATGTATGATAGATATATATATATAATAATACTATATATAGTATATATCTATACTATATATATACTACTAAGATTTTTCATTTGCATGTAAATATCGTTCGCGACACTCCGGCGGCGGAGGAGGGGGGGGGGCGGGAGATGAAAACTCCGCGTATCTCGGTCATTGAGGGGGTCATAGAGTTTTATATTTCTCGTTCGCGTTTCATTTGCACGAGCGTATAGACGATATAAAGTGATGGTGTTTTCCATTTTTCCATTTTACTTTCGTTGGATTCGAATGCTCGAAGCGGCGCAATAAGTCTTCGACACCCCGAAACGCATAACTATATTTCGTATTTTCGATTATACTGTGTGGAATTGCGCTGTGCCGCCTTCCCGTATATATATATATATATATATATATATATATAGTTTTCGTCGCGAAATTATAGTCGATCCGAGACCTCGCGCCGGGGCCCGTTTTTGTCCGTATAAATTCGAAGGCGTCGTCGGGGAACTTTGAAATGAAAACGCTCCCCACCGTGATAATAATCAAGTTCAATTTAGGATCGTTAAAATTTACGAAGCAATATGAGCGCCCGAAGTACAGTAAATCTATATAGCTTTTAATCGCGAGTCAATTTAATGACGCTTATGCCGGTATATAAAATTTTATGGTAATTCCGATTTTAATCCCACCACTCCGGGCGACGCGTTTTCTTCTATATGTATATATATATATACACTTGCTGTTATTCTCTTAGACAGGCGGAACGGTATATTATCCTGAGGAGGATAACCCTGCGCGCAAGCACGAGAGAGGGAGAGAGAGAGAGAGAGAGAGACGGATGGAGAATTGATTAAGAAAATGAACTGCTCGAGAGACTTTATTTGGATAAATGTATTTATTCGATATATTATTATATAATATTTACAGTATTTATTTTTGCTTTTAATTCGGAATATTGTATAATATGATATTTTTCTATATATATATATATATATTAATTAGCGCTGATGAGGTCACTTTTCTTTGATTGCTCGATCGTCTCCTAAATAGATTATTATTATTATTATTATTATTATTATTATTATTATTATTATATCTACTCTGTGCTATAATTAAAAATTAGAGTGGTAAGGGGAACGAAAGCATGTATTCTTAATAAATTATTATATAATATATATGTAAGAAGATAAAAACACACGTTCCTGTCGTTTCTACATTAATTAATTAATTCTCGCCTTCTTATATTTGGTCGTAGACGCATTATATAGATTATAAAGACACGCGAGTCGTCTTTTAGAAAAGCAACATTATAAAAATCTTTAAAAAATTTATTTTCTTCATATAGGTTTTGGTTTTAAACCCACACTGGGTCCCCTCATTTAGTTCTTTTTTTGTTTGTTTTTTTTTTTTTTTTTTTTGTTTTCACGAAACAAGGCGAAGAAATCACAAAGTGAACCATCATGTATAACGATATGAAAGAGATTACAGTGATAATATAAGTAAAAGCTCGTTTTATATGAGAATACATTCATATGTATGTAAGAAATATATAATAATTAATATAATCAACCTTTATATACGCAATATATTCATTAACTACATATGGTCGCGTAATATATATATATATTTATTTTTTCTTTAATGAATTGGATAAGATTTGGTCCACTTCCATTTATAATAGTGTCAGAATATCGTAAATTTGGCATTGTTCTTGGTTTTTCGAATATATATATATCGCTTTAACATTATATACCTTCTATATATGTATACCTCCGTCCTACGTAAACGTGTTTTGTAATTTGCGTAATTGAGCACGTGTGTTTTCTTTCTTCCCTCGTTTTTTTTGTTCGTTTTATTCTCCGTTTTCACGATCTAATATATGTATACTATTGAACTACAGGCGTATACACACAAATAGTATTAATTAATATTGACTTTGAATTTTCTGCCATAATAAATATTTATATATAATATATATTATATATATATATAAATGTTAATTTCCATTATTGTAATTAAATTTACGTAGTTTATTCTCGATTTTAAAAGGTGCACTGCTAGAAATTCTATGCCATTTGACCCTTCCAGATGAGCAATTTCTGAACAACTTTAAGCAAAGTACCAGCTGAGAATAGATATTATTTAAATGTGTGTTGTGTATATTCGCGTATATATATGTATATGCGTATCTATTTCTTTGATTACGTGTACATTTGTATGCGAGCGCGCGCGTGCGCGCGCGTGTGTGTGTCTGCGTGTTTTGTTCATTTGCTGCACTGATATTAAGTAAGCACGTGTATAAGTATTGCAGTAATTGTACCAATGTGAAAAGCGCGCCCAGCACGCTAAGGACTTTAGATATTGATATATTTAAATTTTTTCTTTATAATTTACGTCATATATATGATTTAAGTACTAAGGTAGTACCTATTTTTCAACTTCATCTATACCTTTATATAGTCATCAACGAATGCCCTGCAATGCACTATGAAGACGAAATATATGAAAAAAATATATGAAGACGAAAAAAATGAAAATATGCAATGTTGTTTTAACCACACGCTTAATATAATATATTCGTATTTCGTATTTTATATATATATATATATATATATATATATATATATATATATATATCAATATATGTTCCTATAAAACAATATATATTTCACTTTCTTTTCTAACTTCTATTTTTAATCATATATATTTTTAAAGAGATAGGAATTTAAGGAATGACTCAAAAATTTTTTCTATATATAATATATGTTCAAATGTAATGCGTATTTTTATATATTTATATATCTATGTTTCTCCTTCTTCCTTACCAATTATCTCCGATCGCAGCATCGACGTAATGATGCCGCGCGATCTTCGTGATATATTTACGTCCTATTAAAATAACGGTAAGAAAATATATAGTATTAAAGACCAGTTTTTTTGCTATTTTCCATCATGGTTATTGATATACGATACGGCTGATATTCTGTCCTATATAGTTTGGTGGATGCGCCATGCGCACTTCTGATGTGTCCAAAAGCTCACCTGTGTACACATTATATACTGCATATATATATATATATATATATATATATATATATATATATATATATATATATATATAATACTTTGGAGAAAGGAAATGTCTAGGGGATGACTTTATATATTTATACGTATGCATGTGTGTATGGTGTATGTATGTATATATGCATATATAGATGTGTGTTTTATACTGCTATCATCTCAATGCGTCACTAAAAAAAGTTGGTATATATATATATATATATATATATATATATATATATATATATATATCGGTTTATTTGCAACTAGAAAAGAAGAAGGAAAAATGAAAATAAAAACGGTCGCTTGCGTGTGCAATGTGCCAATATAATGTAATATCTTGATTTTGCGGTTTTCCTTGCATATATATATATATATATATATATATATATATATATATATATATATATTCCCTTTATGTATATACCGCGCACCTGTGCTGTTTTCTCCATTGCTTTATTTCCCCGCCCCACTCACTCTCTCTCTCACTCTTTCTCTCTCTCTCTCTCTTTCTCTCTGCCTCTCTCTCCCTCGTTCTCCATCTTTTGTGGCCTCTATCGCATTTCTTTCGACGTTCCGAATTTCTTTTTTTATTTTTTTCTTCTTTATTTTTCTCCTTTTTTATAACAATGGATTCAGGCAGTGGCGAGGATATATATATGTATATATATATATATATATATATATATATATATATATATATACAGAGAGAGAGAGAGAGAGAGAGAGAGAGAGGGGGGGGGTGACAAGGGAGGGAAGAGAAAACAGAGTGACTTTCTGTGGATTGTGTCCCTCGACTCGGTGTTTATTCTGCACCGCAGGATCCGTGCCAAATTGAAAGCGACGCGGCCACAGACTCCCATTTTCCCCTATATGCCTTACACTCGCGCGCGCCCGCGCACACCACTCACACTCACACACATATTCCCATTAGACGTTCTCGGCTTTTTAAAGCACATTATTATAGAAATTACTGTAACCTTTTTCCTCCCCGTCTCAATAGTCAAGATTATGTGTATGTATAGTTGATTTATTCTCGTGCTGTAAATATGATTGGAATTCATTGATAAGTGGACAAGAGAGCACACGTCCGCACCTACGGGAATGTATAATAATATTGTAAAATTTTCATATTATATGTATATATGTATATGGCTATATATATATATATATATATATATATATATATATATATATATATATATATATAGAAGAGAAAAGAATTTCCTTCCGGAATTTTCATCTTCGCCGTGGCCAAAGAGGCGCAATATCGCGTGAGCAGAACGAAAACGAAAATTCTAGATGGCCGCACCTAATAGAAATCATGGGTGTAATTGAAATTGGATATTATATATATATATATATATATATATATATATATACACGCGCATGTGAGAGAGTGTGTACGTCTATGTATGTGCGTGTCATAGGTTTGTATGTCTCGCTATATAGACCGACTCTCAATTCTATTCTCTTCTCTATAGACATAAACTTTGTAGTATATAATAAACTTTCTAGATCAAGGGAAAAAATTCTAAGAAAATGTATCTTGCGCATACCCCTCCCTTCGCTTGGCTGACGTTACGTTCATGTTACGTTCACTTTTATTATCATTTTATATATATTATATGTGAACTGTCATGAACCAACGCCCGTAGCACCGAAGCCAAGTAGCTTGGACCCGTTTAAAAATTTATATATATATATATATATATATATATAATATTATATAGTATTTTTTCACCTATTTGTTTTTTGTTATTTTTTGTTCGTTTTACTCCTTTTCATCTAGCGTCACAGTGTGCATTGTGTGTGTTGTGTGTATGGGCACGCAATTGCATGACGTGTATTTGTGGTTGGGTGTGCGTGATATATCGCGGTGTACGTGTGCCTGTGCTCGACATTTTGCACCTTTTGGCATTAATTAATGTCTAGCAGAGGTTATTAGCACGTCCCTAGATTGTATATTCGGATATAATTGGAATGCGCGCGCATACGGGTGTTATACATTTTTATTTCGCACATTTGTTCCTTTTGTTACAGCGTATGTAACGCCCAAATATACGTACGATTCCGCTCCACATTTCGCACAAGTGTTTATATACATGTGTGTGTGTGTGCGTATGTGTGTGTATGTGTGCGTGCTTGTCCAATGATGAGGTTTATTTTAACTTCATATATAGTTATAGTTCAATTAATGAGTTTTAGTAAGCAGCGTTTCGCTTCTTTTCAGCGGCAGTAGAGTAGTTTTACTAAATCAGCTCTACATATATATATATATATATATATATATATATATATATATATATATATATATAATTACTATATGTATACTTGTACAAGATCGATACGCTTCTTTTTTTTCATTTTTGTTTTTCATCCTTACCTCATTATAATGCGAGTTTTATCAATAGTATATGCTAAACATTCGGGAATTCAAAATTGACTGAAATTCTGTTTTGTATATGCTGTTTTTGTTTTTATTCTTTGTTTTTTTATTTTCTTTTTTCAATTATAACGACTGCGTTTCCATTTTACTATATATACGTATTATTAAAGGAAGATTGTTTTACCGTGTTTTTCTTCTACCCGTTCAACGGATTGTCTTTTTTATCATATATTTTATATATAGATATATATAAGAGCTATATATATATATGCTCTTCGAATTCATATATTGATTCTTTTTCATAGTTTTCTTTATATACTCGCAAAAGCACATGACGATTAGTGCATTGTGCGTTCTTCTTATGTACTCAAATTGAAAGACTATATGAAATTATTGAAAAAAAAATGTTATATATATATATATATTTATTTACCTGTATTATTATTATTATTATTATTATTATTTTATAGATATATATTTATATATGAGAATATTGCTTTAAGCGCATTCACGCCTCGGCGCTTTGTATTTTCCTTCCAATTTCTTCACGCGTGCCTTCTCCCTTCTGCTTTTTTCCTTTTGCATTTTTCTTCTCCGTTTTGATTTAGTTCGCCAGCGTGTGCCTGTCGGCGCGATAAGGCGAAAAGGAGAGAGAGAGAGAGAGAGAGAGAGAGAGAGAGGGAGAAAGAGAGGGGGGAGAGGGAGAGAGTGAGACAGGCAGAGGAGATGAGATTTTGCAGGAGGCGAGATCAAAGGTAATTCGGTCGTCCGGCGCAGCAGAAAAATTTGAACGTCCCGCGCAGATACGAGGGATGTCGGCTTGGCCTGTTTTCCCAGTGCATGTTCTTCCGGGCGCCGTTGTTCCGATTCAGGCGATTGGCCGCTTCTTGCAGTGCCACCGGCCGCTCTGCGGACATTTTTATTATATGCAGATTTTCTGAGCTCGAGCTCGCGTGGCTCTCGTGCATAAATGCTTTCGATTAGGTGGATCTTGAAAAATTGTGTGTGTGTGTGTGTGTGTGTGTGTGTGTGTGTGCGCGCGCGTGTGTATGTGTTTGAGTGTTTGACGTTACGTTAAGTTGTGAGTTTACCTCTACCCAACCATAAAAGTGTAAGAGCAGTGCCGTTAAAAAGGGGGTGTGAAGTTTTATATGATATTTTGGATATATGAATTTGTGATTTAAGGATTGAAAAACTGAACGGTTTAAGGACTTATGAGTTTGGGGATTGTATATCTAATAAGGATATTTCATCGATCTTTGGGGATAAAAATAGCGCATAATTATACCAGCATGAAACAAGTAATTCAAAAATACGATATGTCGAGCATATTGTACCACTTAGATAGGGGTAGTTTTTGATTTTTCCAGTGTTGAAGAGCGTCGGCGTCTGATAAATTAGTTATTAAATTTTAATGATAAGCTTGACTATTACTATTTAATGAAAGTTTCGGATTGTAAATTACTTTCCAGCCCCTGATAAGGATAGCTTGTGGAACATTAAGGATTTTGACCGATAATATATTATTAGTGTATAATTGAGGAAGATTTTGGTGTGCTGGAACTACGGTAAAATGAAAATAATTTAAAACTGCCTTATTCGTGCACCCCTTTTAGTCATTTGTAACTTCGCGTCACTTTTTCCGGTCAGTTTTCCATTTTCAGCGGCGCGACAGGGGATGAAATTGCAGTAAATCCGAATACAGCCCGGCAGAATGATTATTTCGTTCCGTTTGTGTCGCCCTTTCGCTCGGAGAATTATATTATCGGGCCGCAAAAGTAGAGGATGTTTTTGAACTTCCTTCGTCATTGTTTCACAAAATGAATATGTTAGCTATATATATATATATATATATATATATATATATATATATATATATATATATATATGTATATATAGACGGGCGAACTATAACATGTCGATAGCCATTCATTGATACATTATGGACATACCGACTGAAACACAGCGAATGACACCCATTTGTAAAAGCTACAAACGCAAATGTTTTATGCACAGTTAATCGTTTTAAGGCTCTTAACGTCTCGCCCCCTCTCCTCCTCCCCCCACCCGCGTCCGCAAATTTTCCATACGCATATAGCACGGGCGAGATTTCGTTGAATCGCGAAATTCATATATTCCATCGTCGAATCTATATTGTTATTTTCATGTACATGTGCATGTAAATGTTAGCTGTAAATCAAATTTTGAGCTCAGTAATAATGCATTGCGTGTAAAAGGTTGATTGTTTCCCGGTCATAAAGTCTTCATAGTACGTTTCACAAATTAATGCGCGGGCTACAAGGTGGGCTACCGTGCCGCCAACCGAACGGACGCTCCGCTTTTAGAACTTTGTTATTATGCAAAGGGTAAATATATATATATATATATATATATATATATATATAAATGTGTGTATGTATGTATGCATGTATGTATGTATGTAATAGAATTATAGTTATTGGGGCAAATAAATTCGTTTCCTAAGAGTTTCGTATACACTTTCGGGATAATACATCATAAAAGCCGGATTCTTTCTTTTCATTTTATTACATCAAAGTTAAATTATAAATTGTACTAATATCCACTATTGTGAACTAAATTAATAAATATTTCTATCGGCCGTATTGTCTTTATACAATAATATACTATATTAATATAATGGAAGTCAGACTGTCCTTGTTTATGATCAAGCCCGTAAAATCTAAAATGGAAATTACTACTAAGAATATAAAATAAAAATTAAGAAATAGAAATAAAATGCTTTGTTAGTAAAGGACAACCTGACTACCCCCACCTCCTTAAAGGTATAACTATATATATATATATATATATATATATATATATATATATATATATGTATATGTATATGTATATGTATATGTATATGTATATGTATATGTATATAACCTGTAGCCACCGCATGAAAGTTATAGACAAGTTTTAATTTTTTTCCCCTGCTGTACGATATATTGACAAAGCCGTCGAAGTTTAAAGAGAGACGTCGGAGCGGAATTTAGTCTACAGATAAATAATATATATATATATATATATATATATATATATATATATATATATATATATGACAATCGATTTCATCAGGCCGAGTCCCGAAAGAGGCTCTAAATTAATACGTCGCCGATATTTTGTGCCCGACGATGTATATATGAAAACGTGTCGATCGACCCTTTCGATATAGGCTCATCGTTTCTGCAAAATTTATATATAAATATATATATATATATATATATATATATATATATATATATATATATATAATAAACCAACGCGATAAAAGTGACACATTTGATGAACGGCATTTAAATCGAATTCAATTTAAATTAAAGGAACGACAATATTCTTGAGAATATACGTATTTACGGTGTTTTTTGCATTGTCGACTAAGCGCATCGTTGAGAAGTATATAATCGACCGTCGGTGAAAAAAGAAACATATGTCGTGCATTAAAAAAATGATAATTACGACAACGGTACGATGCCGCCAGCGGAATCTCGAAATCCGTCGAACGAACCTGCGACGTCGGTGGTCGGTGAAGGGGGGGGGGGTATTGACACGCGAACGCAGCGCTAAAATGTTTTTTCACCTGCGATTTATAATTCCCAAGGTCCGACGCGATTCCGATAAATAATTGTACGCTCGCGCTCGAATCGAATAAATTGTTAAAAGGCAATTAGTGTTAAGTGTCCGGCGGGAATGCTTTCAATTATCAATTGGCCAATGATTGCCGATACATACAGGTGTTTTATGCTTCTTCTTTGTTTTATTACAAGATGAGTCAAAAAGCACGTGAACTTTTTAGCCGTGTTAATAGCCAATGCAATGAAAGGTGTAGGTTCCGAAACGGGGTATCGAGAAAATTTACAAAAAAAAAAAAAAAAACAAAAAAAGAAAAATGCCTATTTCACGCGTAGCTTTTTGCCGTAGTGAAAATGAACGTAAACCGGATTCTCACGGCGAAAACTACGAGCATGAAAAATAACGTCGTATCCAGCCATTTCGAGTATTTTGCGAGAAAAAAAAAACGTTTCGAATAAAAGTTGCAGATCTCATTTTAATACGTATTCCGTGCACTATACATTTTTGCTGGAATTTGAATATTTTCCAGAAAAATGTTAAAGAAAAAAAAAAATAAAAAAAGAAATACGATGTTCCGTCGTTTAGCGACAGAGCTTATCTTTCATTTCGAGTTTTCTCGACAACTATAAATTTGCTCCATCATACTATATATATACATAGAACATAAAATATTCGTATTTTTTTCAAGATCTACAACTTTTAGTTGCGACATTTTTCAAAATACATCCAATATCCCGAGATACTGTCATTTTTACGCTTCATGGACTCATCATCGTCTTCACCTTGATAATCCCAGTTTGCGCATAATCAACGCCGTAAACTACATTAAATGGCCCACTTAGATTGCAAATTTCTAGATTCCCCCGCTCTCGTAACAGCAATTCGAAATTCAAGGTTTTTTTTTAACTACAGCCGCTTATTTTTAATTTTGCTCTTGAACAAAATTTTGTCATTTTTAGTAGAACGAGAAACAGCGATAAAATGATAAGTTATATGATAATATTTAAGTATATAAATATTATGTACACAATCAGATGAGTGGGCGATTACAATTTGCACAAATCGATAATTTCATTGCTTCACCGTACATAACTACATTAAGTCATTGTTTATAATTATCGTTGTCGTTAGAATGAAGTGGAAACAGTATAGACTGTTCCATTCACACACACATACATATATATATATATATATATATATATATATATATATATATATACATATATCTGTCGTATATATACGTCGTATGTACAGTGACGCCTACGCCTGGCGACCACAAATCCATTATATATCAGTTAATAAAGCTAACCCCTCGTCATCCTTCTCGTTCACCACCCCCCCTCCCCTCACGCGTAAGAAGTTGCCGGCACAAGGGGTCTGATGTGAAATGCCTTCCTACCATCTACGCGCGTATATAGCATTGTGTGATTTCAATGCCGCCGCCTTGTACGGTATTGTGTATTACCCGTCGCGCGCTATTAGGTGTAAGTATATATATATATATATATATATATATATATATATATATATATATATATATATATATATATACACAAACGACAGCGCGATATAATTTTTCACGGCACTGATATGTGTAAGAAAGGAAGCGAACTTTGTTCGGAACGTTTGTATTTGTCACGCAACGTTATTGAATCGAAATCCCATGAGTTACGACGAATTAGCCATATAATTGCTACAAAGAGCGATATAAATAGAAATATCGAAGAAACATATCAAATAATAATGTGTATATATATATATATATATATATATATATATAAATTTGTTAAAAATAAAAGCAGAACCGCTTCTGCAGGTAAAAAAATGGATAAACTCTCGAATATTACACGAAAGAAGAAACGAAGGTAATCGATGCAAATCCAAAAATAAAAAAAAAATAACAAAAACCTAGGCGCATAGGCTGCTATATGCGAACGAGAGAAATTAATTGTTACGCTTCGCGTGACTTCCGAAATAGAGGCGAATGCGCGTAGTTTTTTGTTAAAAAAAAAAAAAAAAATAAATCACACACACGCCGGCCAATATTCTCCAAGTTGATTTTATTAAGAATTTTCTTCAAAACTACATGATAAATGGAGACGGAGCAGTTGCGCATGGCGGCGGGGGGAGGGGGCGGAGATTCTAATATCGTTTGTACCAGACCACGCGAATGTTGTGCTTTCCGCGCGCGCCAGATTAAACATCGCGTTCGTAATTTTCCAGATATAAGTTGTGTATTATACGCCCAATGCTACGTGAACCTTAAGCAGGTCATGCATAATTTAAATTTTATATATATATATATATATATATATATATATATATATATATATATATATATATGTATGTATACATGCACAGTTAAAAAGCTTTTGCTAATGATTCTGAAAATGCGTTTAAAAACATCGGGAATGGCGGGAGGCCGGCTCTTTTTTCATTTTGCCCTTCGAACATAAAAAAGACGCGCATGCAAAATTAAAGCCGTTATACTTTTATATAAGTATACTCTATATATAATTATATTAAATTATACGCATTATGTGTATATATATATATATATATATATATATATATATATATATATGTATATGTATATACATTTATACACTTAGAAAAGTAAAAATTATTAATTACTGAAAAAGCCGAGGAGAACTTTTATAGGAAAGGAGAATTATTTCTTTCGTTAAAGAACAAAATTATGTCAAAGTTTATGAATTAAAGCCGCAATAATTATATATACGACTTTTTCACGTAATAGAGTTGCCGTAAGTCTTCTTTGTCTTATATTCAAGCGAACTAAATTTTTTTTTTCTCTCCACTTTATAAAAACGCGACAGTCAGATCGAACGAATAAGACGTCAAAGATTTGTCAGCTTATCTTTTATCGTTATTGCTTTTAACTTGATTATATGACAAAATAAGCCATCGAATCGAATATTATTTGAACGATGGATTGGATCGATCCGTATACGGAATAATGCTCGAATATGAACGTGTCAAAATTGAATATATGTATACATAAGGATGTACGTGTAACTTTATGTCTACAGAAAACGATCAATCTGTATATACAGATTATTAAAGTTTTAATTCGTGCTCAATATAAATTATCCTTTACTATGGATGACATCCAGAAGAAATATTATTATTATCTGTACCGACGCTTAAGATTGATGGCTTTCGAGATCGATTGAATTTACCGTTATATTTTCATATATATATACATTCTTTTCTCCGCAACGACATATATATATATATATATATATATATATATATATATATATCGCGCCGATTTCATAAAACGGTAATTTAGTAATTAATGGAAAAGCTGATTTATAACTTTGTGCATTAGCATATCTTCTGAATACAGTGGATAAGTTTGCTATATATATATATTGAACAATAAATTGGAGCTTCAGTATATGAAGATATATATATATATATATATATATATATATATATATATATATATATATCAAGATAAAACATTATACGCATATACAGTTTTGTATCAACCGCAATACCGAAATCGAAAGAATTCGCCGCCCACGCCCAAGTTCCGTAGGTAGTAAAACGTTATATTATACTATATATTATTATATATATATATATATATATATATATATATATATATATATATATACACATGTATACCTGTGTCGGCCTCGGACTGTGGCATGAACTCCTGGAGCTCGGCTATCAGGCCGCTGATTTCCTCGGAGTCCTTCTGTATGCTGCAGAGCTCCTCCTCGTTGAAGTCCAAAGTTATCTGCTTGCACAGGAGGATCTGGGTGATGACGTTGCTGATGTTGGAGGGGCCGGATTTGCTCTCTGGGAAATGAATCGCGGAGACGGTATACAGTGAGCGCGTTAACCGATACGGGTTAACGGCACACACGCACACACATGCAAAGACCCACGTGATTGTGTGTGTGTGTGTGTGTGTGTGTGTGTGTGTGTGTGTGTGTGTGTGTGTGTGTGTGTGTGTGTGTGTGTGTGTGTGTGTGTGTGTGTGTGTGTGTGTGTGTGTGTGTGTGTGTACGCGTCGCTACTTATTTATCGATTCGTAATATGCATGAGTTTTTGAATAACGGCTCGTCCGCGCTACGCTTAGACGTATGTGTGAGTGTCTGTATGTGCACGCGTGCGGGTGCGCGGCATATAAAACTTGTACACGCGCGCGCGCACACGTATATATATATATATATATATATATCTACATCTATACCCACCCAGTTCACTTTTTAACCCTCTCTAACGTGCGAAATTAAGTGAGGCGAGCCGGGGCGAATTGCCAGGCTATATTATTAAGGGCAGGGAATTATACGAGGGTAGGAAGAGGAGTACCGGAAGGGGGGGGGAGGAGGAGAAAAAGGCGCCGTTTAATGAAAACTGGCGTTATATGAACCGCGAATCCCTGACGATGCGGCCTGCGCATTAGTTAGAAATTAATCAACGGCTATATGTAGCTATACGTAGTTATATATATAATATGATAGAAATAAGTTTTTGTTTCTATATTATATATATTTCGGCGATTTTTAATGAAAATATCCAGTGCTATTTCCTTTAACTTGATCATATTTTTCATTATTCAAAGTGACCTTTGCATTTGCTTTGTAATTTTTTGAGCGAGTATTCGACTTTTGCATTGATCTATAAAATCACAGGGGATACGGGGGATTGGTGAAAAAATGTATCTCGATAAAAGGATATGTATATACATACATACATACATACATACATACATACATACATACATACATACATATATATATATATGTAGTCTAGATAACGAATGAATTTGTACAGCTGCGAAAAATATGCGAGCAACCACGTTTTTCAATTAAAAAATTACAGTTTATTGATTTTCTCCAGTTACCATGTATTCATTTTCTGATGATGACTCGATTACTGCGATTTTTCAATTATTCTATATATCAAATGAAGTATTACTATAATGGAATTTAAGAGCTTCGTTACTTTAATCGGTTTTCTTTCTCTTTTTCTTTTTTGCTTTTTTTTTTAATATAAAGAATTTTAACTTACACTATATAGAGTAAAAAATTATGTATCCTGTAATGAAAACTAAGATTGTCTCCGTGCAATCTCAACAAAGTATCGTTAAATGCATTTAATATCTAGAAAGAACATCTCGCATTCCTTATATATATGTATATATATGTTTTATTTTAAGTTTTTTTTTCTTATTTCGAACCAATAGAACGCTGGAATTAACATATAAATAGAATGTACTATATAAAGATAAAATCTATATTTAATGTTTTTTCTCTCGTTTTCTTTCTCCCCCCCCCCTCCCTACGAAGACGAACACTTGAAAGGAACCTATAATCTCTGAGTGTTTTTTCGGTTGTGTATGCGTGTAGGAGGGGAGGGTGTTCTTTTCATCTTCGCACAGCGTGTATCTACGATGTATTAAGCGCAGCTTATGATAATACACCCCCTTGCAGGTGGGAACACCGAGCGAAACGTCAAGGAGCGTGCTCGTGCATAAGCGATGTATATAGCTGGCTCTGTACTTTTCGAGGGGCTACGAGGGAGCGCGCGCGCGCCTGAATCCAAAGGAACGAGCGGATTTTTCGCGAAACTTGAGCGATTTACGGAATTTTCCGATAAGATATAAAAAAAAAAATAATAGTAATAAAACACTTTTAGGCCACGTTTTATGTAAGGATATAGAAATACCTAAATATATATAGCGTTATATTTTAAACTTTTTTTTTCTTTTTTACGACTTGACGCCTTCGAAAGCTGAAACTATTCGGCGATATAATGGATCGCGATAGTTCGTGGAGGAAATAAGAATAGATGCGTTATTTTCTCTTTTTTCTTTTTTTTTATTAATGCACATTCACGCACATACGGCTCGCATAAAATTAGCGTAATTTATTATCTTGGCCTTTTCACGAAAGGTATTAATAAACTGTTGTATTATTATAATAATTTACCGCTATATATATATATATATATATATTCAAAATTAGTTTTGCGGGTATTAAGCTCTTAGATAAATATTCAGAGGCAGCTTTATTTATAGTTGGCTTAATTAATAATTAAAAGTAATCTGTATATCAAAGAGAAATATAATGCCGCGGTAAAATGCATTTAATATAGTTAGCATATATATTTATACATATACACCTCGCACAAAGAATCAATTGTACAGTTGGCTAGGAAATCTTTTAGATTTGCACACGTATAGATCTTATTTTTCACGAAATAAGCACACAGAAGTGAATTTAACCGTAAATTATTATTATTATTATTATTTTCAGCGACCCGATGAAGTGTTTAAAGTCGGCTTTTAATAAATCGAAATTATCGAAACGAAATGTTCGTTAATCGAAAAAGAATAAAAGAATAAAAAAAAGAAGGTTAAAGACGTAATTTGAAAAAAAAGAATTTCCAACACTTTGTGAGTTACACGGCCGCGCAAGATGTGCCGCACAATAATTATTGTCATTTCAAACCTGCGAATTTTGCTTTGTGTATTTTTACAAATTCCATCGCTCATAATAAATAGGATCTTATTGTTATCAATTACATTTTCATTGTCAACTAATGTCTATCGAAAAGCGTATATATTTTTTTTGTTGTTGAAAATTTAGCTCAATATTCACCCCCCCCCCCCGAGGCGGTCAAGACGTCGGTCTGTTGAACCGTTTGAAAACCTCGTTAGTCGCCGGACTTGCCTCGTCGAGTCGTGGCTCTCTGTACCCTCGATCGCCGGAAGTCGATCGACCGACAACCGAGCTTATCGGGGGGGGGGGGAGGGGATCAATTTACAAAACGGCGTAGTCGATCAAAATTTCTTTCGTTGCCGGAAATTGAGCTCGATACGTAGGTGAGTCGCGCAAGCGTCAGAGTAGGCGTTATATCATCATCTTCAAAAATTTATGTTTTGTTTTGTTTTTTTTTTTTTGTTTTTTGATCGCTCGATCGCTAATTCCATCTGAATTTTCTTCGAATTTTTCATCTTTCGATACAGTTGGGAGTAAATAAATGACGAGTCAAGCCCGTGTAATTTCGCAACGTACGTGCACAGACAAACGTTAATATCCTGTAGTTTTGTCAATGCAATCCCAAAATAGATTTCAGGAAAGTTTCTGAATCCAATCCAGTAAATAAAACGACGTTACGGATTGGCTAGTTTAGTCGAAATTCGCGTCTGTGCACGAAATATTTTTCAGACAGGTTTTGTGCTTTTTCCGCGCTCGATGCTTGTTCCAATGTCGCCGCATAAAAATCACTGCTGCCGTGACAAAATCGCGGCAGCTTCTGTGGAAAAAGTCTCGTGCCACGATTCGCCGTAAAATTTACATCGAACCGTGCCGACGAAGAACGAGCGCTCTCGCGCTTTCGTACAGTTTATGATTAATTTTACGTGACGAGTTCTTTGGCAAATGAGGACTTCATCTTGAGAAGACATTTTATGCACTAAGTAATATTCTTAATTTTAGGAGATAGAGAATTTCGCACCGAATTTATTGCAAAATTTGATTTTTTGAATTAAATGATGTATATCATGATCATTTTTCTGTACACTTCGTATGCCCTCTCTCTCTCTCTCTCTCTCTCTCTCTCTATTTTCCGCTCTTCGCCTTCCTTCTCTCTCTTTTCCTCTCTTTTTTCCGCTTTTTCTCTTTTACGGCTTAATTTGAATATATCTACTCTAAAAGCGAGGACTAAGTAGTAGAATTACGGCGCTAATTTATTTTATGTTATAATTATAAATCCAAGGGGTGGATACCGCGTTGTCTTCAAGTTATATTCCCATAATATTATAGTGTATCATTCGTATTAGACGGGTATACGACTTATTGTGAATAAATATCATTTTATCAAATTTTTTCAAATTTCAAGCATGCATGAAATTCAAATTCAAGTGTCATAAAATCACGTCTGGTTCATTAAGTAAGGTTAAATAATTTCTATCAAAACTGCTCTATTTTTATCTAAACAGTCTTTAACTGCGCTGTAACGAAGTTTATTCGTAAAATAATATATAATATTTATAAGCCATATCTAAGAAGAATAAATGCATATTATAAAGAAATTTATACATTTGTTGAAAATGTGCTTATTCTTGTGCAACTAAAAATGTATTTTAAAGATTGTTTTAAGTTAATTTTAAAGACATTTTGTGATCATCTTTACTATTAAACTTACATAAGTCCATGGCAATGATTTTTTTAAATATTGAATGTCTGCACTACATTTTATTTAATTTACTTAATGGATTTATATATTTAATGCATTAAAATAAGATACTTTTATCCAAATATATAAAAAAAAACATAAATCTTTTGTAAAAAATCTTTGGTATAACATTATTAGTAATAATGTCATAACAAAATACCAAACTTCCTGCAATTAAAGGGATAAAAAAAATTTGAAACTATATAAATAAATCAATCATATTTCTCCAAAAGCTCAAAAAACATTAACAACAACCGTTGTTTTTAGCGTTAAGCCAAAGATTATCGTCGTCTTAGGTAGTAGCCCGTTTACTTTCAAAATGTTTAAATCAAATACTCGTTCAAAAATTTGGAGCAAATGTTGACGCACCCTTGCATTAAATTGATAAAAAGCGTCGATCAGTAGCTTATGTTATCAGTTTGCCATTAGTACGTTCACGATTTGTAGATTCGTATAAGACCAAAATTTTCGCGCAACAATAATCTTCTTTTTTTTTTTAAATTTTATTTATTTAATGTCGCATCAACGTTATCGTCATTAGCGACAACTATATACATATAATATATCAATTATTTTATTGTGTTAACAATAATATTATATTACAGTTACTTTAATTACGCGATCGAAATGTTAATACTAATTATAATAAAGCTAATCGCTCAATTTTTCGTATATAACATTATAGTTTCCCATTACCTGGAAATAAATATATATATATATATATATATATATATATATATATATATATATATATATATATATAGCTTTATATTGCCATTCTTTATTCGCGAACGACTATCGTCGAATTGGTTCCATATACCATATACGCAAAGGCAATTGCGTACTACTACTATAGATTAATCGTCTTTTATAGCCGCAATAATTCGAGACAAAATAAACACTTTCCGCGTCGTCGTCGCGGTCGGGCTATAGACAGGGAGAGAGACAGAGAGAGAGAGAGAGAGAGAGAGAGAGAGAGAGAGGGGCGAGCTTTTCGACATCGAGAGCGCTTTTCTCCTCCGCCTCTCTCGTTTTATCGTCGTCGTCGCCTCCGCCGCCGACGGCGCGCGTATAAACGCGCGCCGCTTATGTACACTCCGCGGGACTTGTATTCGTATACGGTGGCTGCGTCCGCGGTGAGGCGGGCGGTGAAAAAAAAAAAGAAGGAGAGCGTAGAACGACGGAAGGTATAAGCGGGAGTCAACCTCGTTTCGGCCAAAAATATATAAATCATGTTTCGGAATAAAAATACATTGCGCCCCGTGAGACGGGAGCGGCGAGGAGGGTGGGGGGGGGAGCTTATACAATTTGCGGATGAGGTCGAGGGGGAGGGGAGGGAAGGATGTTGGGTAGGCGAAACCGAGACGCCTCTACTTGGTCTTCCACTCTCTGACAGAGGCATCAGACGGAAAAGCTCCCTTATCGCGGTAAAGCCCGACGCTCGAAATCCGTTTGCCTTCGCGTATATCTATATATATATGATGTACAGCTTAGATCTGCGTAATATCCATTTTGCATAGAACATCATATATATTCCCGCGTGCATACATATATATATATATATATATATATATATATATATATATATATGAAAATATATCAATCATTCATCCGCTTTTCTCTGTATCCAAGATCTCTCCAACGCGGTGCTGGGACTCTTTAAACGATGTACACCCGTAAAAAAACTCGAAAGTCTTGGAAAAATCCTTCGAAAATTTTGTTTGACAGATTAAAAAAAAAAAAAAAAAAAAATAAAAAAAAAAAATGCCGATGTAACCTGTAGATCTGAAAGGATTCTCATCTAGACTCGTCGTAACGCGCTAATTTTCCAGGCGACGAGACTTAGAAATATGGTACTTCGTTCCGACGCAAAGTTCACAAAATCCGTTAGTTGTCTTCGCGGCAATCGATATACGCAAGATACTTATGTCTCGCCTCCTCGAAACGAATCGTGCCCGTCCTCGTTTGGAGGGAAGGAGAGTGTCCAATACCATATATCAATCATTCGCTGGTTCTTACGGCTGTATTTTCGCACCGTGTATATATGGTATATATATATATATATATATATATATATATATATATATATATATTCAGATATAATGCATAGAAAATAATTACCAAAGTATCCGGTCATGTCCATCGGCACGACACGCACGAGGTTCTTGCTCTTGTAGAGCTCGCGCAGGAAGAGCTGGGCGAGAAAGAAGAGCAGCACCAGGTTCGGGCTGTCGGCCGGTATGCCGGACTCCATGGCGCTACAACAGACACGGGAGGAAAACAATAGTAAACACAATTATAGCCTCTTTTCTTTTCTTCTACTTTTTTTTTCTCAGCGCCGGGGGTCGCTCCTCATTCAGCCTCCCCCCACCCCCTCTTCCACCGATTACCCTTGCCAGGGAATTCGAGGCCAAACAAACTCGCAGCTGAAGTGTGTGTGTGTGTGTGTGTGTGTGTGTGTGTGTGTTGGCTGGGTGTGTGTGCATAAATTACTAAACGAGCACCTCATCTTCCCGCGAATGTAGGACACAAGCTACTATTTTTTACAGTTCTCCCTCTATCTCTTTCTCTACCCCCCCTCTTTCTTGAATCTAGCGCCTCTCGGTAAATTCACGTCAGCAATGAGAAACCACCTTTTCAAGCTTGATTAATGCGCCTGTATTTTTTTTTCTTAATTTATTCCGCATTGTCTCTTACTCTCTTACCTATTTTAAGTATATTAACAGGATGATTTGAGGTAAATAAGCTATGTTTTATTCAATATCTAATTGCTGTATATATACGTCTTATATATATATATATATATATATATATATATATATATATATATATATATATATATAATACAATACTTTTCTATATTATTATTTTTATTCATATTATTGTGGCTTTGTAGAATCTTTCATAATTTTATTTTGTTATGTTTAAGAAGTAATTATGATACTTTCATGAATTGACGATGGGCAGCCGAAAGATTTATGGTAGTTTCGATAAAATCAACTGTAGCTTATCAATATTTTAAGCTTTCAAACTTAAATACCTGTAAATATAATAATATTCTAAAATTTTTGTCTGACATGTAGAGGCCATTAGGCAAGGATGACCGGTTTGGTGCAAACAAAGTAATTCGAAATATTAAACCCTGTTATGTATAAACGCCCAATGTTTTTCGATTTGGACGATTTGCTACACATTTTCCCAAATTAAATACTTTCCTTAAATTAAATTGGCTATGCTGTATAGTTAGAGAATCGAAAAACTTCGTTGGTAGTTTTTTTCGTTTAAAACTCCATCTTTTCCGAGGAAACAGGACGTTAAAAGTAGGGACTATCCTTTAGCCAATTCCTCCGATTATCAGCCATTCCCACATTCATTCTAAGGATGTATTTATTTCAGATAATAAAGTATCGTATCTTGGGAAAATGGAGGAGCGCTACGTCCTAAAGTTATCCCACTCAATTTTGACGAAGCCCATCATCCATATTTGATAGCCCATCCTGACGAGACTAAATAAAAAAAACAAACTTAACGCGCTCAATTTTAACTGCCAAAGAGAGGCCATAATATATGGACGAGGAGTTCGATCGAGATTGAACCGGATAATAATGATTATCTCCAAAATGACCTTCTCCCCCCCCCCGTAAAAATTTTAAGACGTCCCATCCGGCCGGAAGCTACCGCGCGCGCGTTTATTTGCAAATTACTCTGCACTTCCTCGTAATTGAATGGAATGTAATTGGTAGCCGAATTTTTTTTTTTTTTTAAACGATAATCCGTATTTTTGCCCCTCAATTCGACGAAGAAACAAAATGTCCTTTCAAGTAGTTATTGTCAATTGATGTTCGGCCGATTTTATACGCGCTGGCACGGGTAACAAATTACCCGTTTTTATCTCGTTTTTTTTTTGCGCGGGGATAATTGGGATAAAAGAGACTTTCTCGCCATTCATTTGGAAGATAATCGAAGTTATGACGCTCGGCTCTGATCAAATTCAAGTATAAAATTTTGATGGGCTGCCGTTGCGAGTTTGTCGACGCAATTATTTATCAAAAGTTCTTTAATTAACAGTACAGTCGATGAATATCTCGCATTCATTTATCATCGGCGTTTTAGCAATAATTTCTGTGCAAGACAAAGAGTTAGGTACTTTAGGTGTCGGTTATTCATTTAGTACAACTAAAAAAAAAAAAAAAAAAATTAAATTATACGCAAAACCATTCCTTGCACAGAGAAGAATATTTAATTTTTCTCTAAATAAATTTGCGTTAATTTTTCTAATTATTCCCTTACTCCGTGTGAGAGCTAATTAGATTCTGAGATTTTAGATGGTGAATTCAGAAACCGTGGAGACTCGTGGGGAGGAGGAATTGCAAATAACTAAGATCTGAGAAAAACCCGATAGAATTTCGATGGTGAATCGGCAGGAATTTCATTTGAAGTTTTTGCTGCATTACATATGTATTTTACGAAACCATATTAAATTTGTTGTTGTTTTTTTTATCCAGTTATACAAACAAACGTACATCTGTCTATCTCCCCGTCTCTTCTTATTTTCTCCCGTCCGACAGATAGATGCGCCTAGTTTTTAAGTTTTTAGGAATGCACACGGGGGACTACGGCTGGTTCATACGAGTCGATCCGAATATGTTATTCGTATTTCATTGACTGACGTAACAAGCGATTCAAATTCGTTTTGTTTAACGTTTTATTTCTTGACGATTTTCAATATATATATATTTGAACAATCTAATTTATTACTGATTTTTAACTGTCCGATGATTAATTGTCGTACTCTGTGCATTATACAGTACTTATTGTACTTCTACTTTTCTATTCTCGCCATATATTTCTAGAACATTACACGGCGTTTCTTCTCTGTACTTCACATGGTGCGTAATTGTAATTTTTCAAATTATCTCCGAGGTCTCGTCTAATTGTCGTGTAATATATAAGAAAATAATTAACGCGACAAGAAGAGCCGGAGCGTCTTTTTTTTTGCAAACTAGACAATGCCTATATTTATTCTAAAAGTACTCGAGCTCATCGGACGAAACGCACGAACACGTTAATAGCCATTCCATTCTAATAAATATATTTTTATTTCCCGCCCGCATTACGATCGCGGCTTTAAAAGCTTCCGTAAAAGCGGGAATATTCCCTCCTCCTATCCCCCTCCTCGACATCCCGTTTCACTTGTCGATCCGCCGATTTTAACGCGCGCGCACGTAGTGCGTAATTTTTTAACGATTTTTCGCGATTCGTCCGCGGCATCCGTATTAATGCGAAAGATCGCGCGAGGCATGATTTTTCGACGATATTGTCGCGTGGCTTTATCATTTTTTTGCCAGCGAGCCATGCCGATTTACTTGTCAAAAAGCTCGAGGGAGGGGGGGGGGGAAGAAATAATAAATAAAACGCAAAGCGTTAAACGCGCGTCAAATTTCCGTTTCGACCCGGTACTTCAAGGATATCTATTATATTGATCGCGCGTCACACTTTCAACGCCAATAAATACTCGCGCGAGGTAGCATCGACGATAATCAAAAACAAAAAAAAAAACAAAAAAAAAAAAAAAACAAACAAAAAAAAACCAGAAAATCAGAGAGAAACAAAAGCTATGTATACATATATATCGATATACCTTCGCATCTGCGGCAGTACCATCTGCGAGGTGCTCTTGCAGGCCTCGACGCAGCTGCGCCTGAGCTTGCGTATGCGCTCGCGCAGCTCCGGGCAGTCGCGCGGCTGGCCGATGCTGATCAGCAGGTCCCGGAACTGGGCTACCTGGCTGTTGATCTCGTGGATGTGCTGCGGAATCACCAGAGTGTACACGTGAAAACGACGGACCGGTTAACGGTGGCGAAAGGGGGGGGGGGAGTGGGTGGCGCTCGGCAATGGCTTGCTCGTGCACGCGCGTACGAACGGCGCGCGAATTCGAAAGGTTTATGTCGCGCGCTCCCCCCCCCCTCCCCAGCGCTGGGACTCGAATAGAATGTTTTTCTCGGTGTCGCTTTTGCATTTCTTTTCCTTTTCTCTTTAGTGGATTTATCGTCGAACGAGCGGGGGTACGTTAAAACAAGGCTCGATCGGTATCGTGCGCGGGTCTCCGTTCTGATTGGAAAAATCGGTGTCGTTTGCGATCTGATTGGTGGTTGTCTTAACGGATTCTCGAACCCAGGAGTTTCATATTAGTATCAAATTGGTGCTTCATAATAGTCATGCCGAAACGTGAAAAACTAAACGTACGAATGAGGTAGTGTATTAATTAAAATATTCTTGGACAGTCAAGAAATTTGATAAAAATGACAAAAATCCATAACATAATTGTTCATCTTATGGATTATATACATAAAAAACTTAAATAATAAAATTAAATATACTGTAACATCATTACGCGTTTCATTAATCAATTTAATAATTATCAAAAATTTGAGAAAAGATAAAGATGAGCAAGACGACCGTCTGCGCCATGTATTGTATGAAATGTAAAGTAAATAACTGTAACTTATTTAGGTGTCGAAGGATCGTTTACGTGCATCTAATCACTCTTCCAATTTCGTTAATGTAAAAAAATTATAATCTGAGTTGAAACTACTAAATGATATATATCTATATATCTATATATATATATATATATATATATATATATATATATATATATATATACACGCGCGCGCGCGCAGAAAAAAAACATTAAATAGACCGTTTGACTGAACTAAACTAAAACAAGATTCTACTGCATTTTTCAAAGATACATAGTTTATATTGATGGGTTATGTTCGTATATGTATATATGAATATAACATTATAAGCTTTTCTTTTTATTTCTCCAGCAGGATTGACTCGTGCTAGAAACCTAACGTTATGTCTTGAATTTAGTATTACTTAATATTGATATTTTATTCGGCATGTCCTGCTGAACTCGGCATTTTACTACTTATCGGTTATTCGCTACTTATAGATGACCAGATCGCTAGTAACCAGTAATTTCTTTTCTTCTATCTTACGAAAATAACAGCTTGTGATAAGTATTTTGCATCGTATTTATAAATGATCCAGTAATGTTAAAAATATTGTTGTACTACAAATTACTGTCAATAACATCTGTGACTGAATGGTAAGCTTGAATATTATGAAAATTCGTTGCGGACAAGGTTGAGAGAAAAAATAGACTGAAAGTAAATATAGCACTAAGATAATGGTTGATTTTTCTTTTGGCTCGAGGGAAAAATTAACGCACGAGCTGGAATATCAATTATTGCACACGTGTTGAAATGTACTCTCACGCTATCATGGAAATATGTATTTTATTAACAAAATTTTCCTTCACCAATATCAAGTGTATAATGAAATTTTGAAATTCCATTTGACTCTCCTAATGATACCTCGTAAAATTGTATTTTACGGCTTATTGCCGCGACGTGAACGAACCATTTACATTCTCGCGCCGATCGGCCTTCGTCCTCCGATTGTCGCCCGTTCCGCGCAAAATTATAGTATTTTTTTTTACGCCACGTGCAGCGTAACGACACCCAATTGGTACTTCGGCCACGCGCAACCCCAATTTTTCCTCTCTCGTTTACGCAAGTGCGCGAGATCTTGCTTACCCTCGTTACGATTAATGCTTCGCCCTCGGTCGGAAATATTGCAATCACCACCACCCCCCCCCCGACCCAACGAACCCACAAAACCGTACGAAAACACGGCCGTCCATTCTCGCGAACCGTCAGCAGCCCCGCCGAGATCTCTTTATTTTTCCGCGAACGAAGGGTCGACGGTTGCACTCGACGGAGAAGGGCGCGACGAACCAACTGGAGCGCGTGCCTGCATGCATCGGCTAAGGTCGACGTGTACAGCAACCCGAGGCGATTCCCGCTCGCGAGCGGCTGGCGCGAATCGTTTCTTTTCTCTCTTCTCCGCTTTAATTTTCTTCATTATTTTTCTCGTTTCTGTTTCTCTTACTGCCAGTCTCTCGACGATCACGCGCCCCCGCGAGCGTAAAAACTGGCTCGCTTATTACCACGGCGTCTCCTCGCCCTCGCGCTCTTTGCTCATTTCTTTAATGAGATCGCGGAGGTGGAAGTGAGGGCGGGAGAATGAAAGCACGAGCGATATATAAGGTCGCGCGCGCGCGCTATTATATATGTGCATATATATATATATATATATATATATATATATATATATATATATATATATATAGAAACACACACATGCACACAGGGACAATTGATAAAGTTTTCAAGCCCCCTCAGCCACTTCAAATAATCGAGAGCAGCGGCAGCGGCGCGCGGAAAAGAAAAATCTATCACCCTCCGCCACCCCCTATCCGCCACAACCCTCCTTTTTCCCGCGCTGACCCTCGACGCGCGAGCGCGAGCGCGAAAAAGCGATCGCGGGAGAGGTGCAATTAGAGGCCGCGACCGCCGCACCATCGACGAGCGACAATGGCATCGTTTTTACCCGATGACGGTTTATATGTACGTGTCCGCGCATATATATATATATATATATATATATATATATATATATATTATTCAAGGTGGAAATAACCCGCGTGCGCGGCTTCTATCTATCTCCTCCCCGCGATAAATCTATCCGTCACTCCCGTTCTCTATCACACTACCTCCAACCCCCTCTCACTCATCCCCCCCCCCGCCCAACCTCCGTCGCCCTCTCGAGCACACGCACACAGCCACGCGCGCTCTGCCTGCCCCCGTCCCTCCCTCACCGCGGCGATCGTCGACTCGGATCTCTCGTCGAGGCATGTTCGGCTGGGTGCTGAGGAGCTCGAGGGTTCCGTCATCGTTCGTCTCCGGCGAAGATGATGAAGCTGGTGGTGGGACTGCTGCTGGTGCTGCTGCTGCTGCTGGTGCTGGTGGCTGCATCGCCGACCGTGCGCGGTCGCCGCAGCGGCCGCCCTCGCGGACGGCCTCCTCGCCCCATTGTTCTCGTCCTCCCTGCTGGCCCTCCTCCAGCTCCCGCGCCTGCCTCACTTCCTCGACGACGACGAGGACGTGGCCGAGGACGACGCGGGCGTCGGCAGCAGCAGCTGACGATGATGATAATGATGATCGAGGTGGCCTTCCGACTCGGGGGAATTTCGCTCCTCTTGCTCTTCTTGTTGTTGTTGTTGTTGTTGTTGTTGTTGTTGATGCTCGGCCGCCTCGGCGACCTCGCGCTGCTGCGGCTGCTGCGGCTGTTGCTGGCGCATCTCCTTACGCGGGGACTGCGCGCGACCGACTGACGACGCTGGCCGTGGCGGCGGGTGTGCGTTTCGTATGTACGCGCGCGCGCTACTGCCCGAGAGAAGGGAGAGAGACAGAGAGAGAGAGAGAGAGGGAGGTCTCGGGAGGGAAGGAGGAGAGCCTTCAACGGCGTGGCGGCGTGCGCCGAGAACCTCCCCTCTAGCTCCCCCTCCCCCGCCCGTCCTCTATGTGTCTCGCTCTCGCGTTCGACGATATTTCACCCCCGCGTCTCTCTCTCTCTCTCTCTCTCTCTCTCTCTCTCTCTCTCTCTCTTTCTCTTTGTCACCACCACGAGCACCGCGCGCCGTCGCCTCCTCCACCCACGCGCATGTCCGCCTCGTGCCGAGGCCCATATCGACTGCCCCCTCACTCGCGGTGAGCGCGCGCACTACTACCACGACATCGGTAGGCCACTGCTGCTGCTGCTGCTGCTGCTGCTGCTGCACCGTATCTCGCGCTGATTGTACGTGGGTGTGTGCGTTTGCCTGTATATATATATAGAGAGATATATACATATTCATCCCTCCGCGTACACAGGCGCTAATGCGAAGACGGGTTGAAGGAGCCTCGGGACATGCGAATCGCGCTCCGCTTTCCTACCTTTCTCCCTTTATGTAGATGTCTCTCCCTCCCTCTCTCTCTCTCTTACTCGCTCTATCTATCTCGTATCTATCTATCTAACTCTCTACACGGCTTATACGTTCGCGCGCTGCGCTTCGCCGTTTCTTCCCTCCACTCTGTCCCTCGTCTTTTTTCTTCTTTCTTTTTTTGCATTACACTCGCTGCGGTCGCGTGTCTCCCGATTTTAGGCCGAGAGAGAGGAGAGAGAGAGAGAGAGAGAGAGAAAGAGAGAGACAGAGAGAGAAAGAGATAGATGAGGGGGAGGGAGGGACAGAGAGACAGAGATGCGCGGTCGTACATTACGCGGAGGCGGCGTGATTTTTCTTGCTCTCGGGCGCTCGTCCCTTTTTCTCGCTCGCATTTATTCCACGAGCATGTCCAACGCAGCAGTGGCACCGACGACGTCTAGATACCCAAGGAGAGGCGAAGGGCCGACGGGGACTTTTGATGAAAGGGGGATACTTTAGTCCGAGGCTCGGCCCTCCAATCTGTTGGCCGCGATTAACTCGCGAACGAGCCATGATTACACGGCTACGCAGTGTGTAAAGCGATCGCAGCCGAGAGCCGTTTTATCGCGCGCGCCGCGTCGCACCCGTGGCATTTTGTACTACTGGTTGCCGGCGCGCTAACGCGGCTCGTGCGGGGGATAAAACCTCTTCGCCGTTTCGCCAAGTAAATGTCGCTCTATTTACGGAGGATGAGAGGAAGAGAGAGTAGAGCGAGTGAGAGAGAGAGAGAGAGAGAGAGAGAGAGAGAGAGAGACGCGGATGGGAGAGGGGAAGTTTAGCCGTCGGAATGCATCAGTTTTTACGACCTATATATACACAAACGCTTTACGGGAGCGTTTTTTCCCGCCTCCTTGATCGTTATACCTCTCTTCGTTTTTTATCATCCCTCGCGCTCTGTCTCTCTCTCTCTCTCTCTCTCTCTCTCTCTCTGAGAGGAAAATTTATGGCTTGTAAGTGATGAGGAAGATAGAAAGAGAGCCTACTCGCGCGCCTCTGCCTATATGACAAACTTAAGGGCTCTTTTTCCTTTTGCGGAATTTCGCTCTTCCCACCCCTGCCCTCCTCCGCGCGTTTCGAAATCCATATAGAAAATAATAAGCTTTTCAGGGACGTACTTACGGGAAAAGTGCAATTTCGTCGCGCACGCTCTATCCCCGAGTGTAATATACGAAATGCATCGAATATATCGGACCGGTGGGTTTTTTTCCTTCTCTCTCTTTCTCTCCCTCTTTTTTTTATTTTTTTTTTTTATTTTGTTGTTTCGCGGAAGGCTTGAATTTTTCATCGAGCCAAGGTGCGTAGTTACGGTATATATACACACACACGTATGTACATACATCCGATGCAATAATTTATGTATAATTTCGAGAAAACGAGACACCGCACCGGCCCCGTTCTCATTGTTTCAACGGTTACCACGAAGCGCCCTCGTATCGGAACTCATTTGTTTAACGCTAAAAGAACTTCCAGCGCAAGCCTTGCGCCCGGCGTACGCACGAAGTTGTTCTTTCTCTCTCTCTCTCTCTCTCTCTCTCTCTCTCTCTCTCTCTCTCTCTCTCTCTCTCTCTCGCCTCCAACTGCATTATTGAGAAAGCAAAAAGGGGGACGCGGGAAGTTCGAGCGGACGCGGGGGCACTGTGGCCGTCGGCCAGTTGCAACTTTTAGGAGTCCAACGCGGATAATAAACTTTTGTCATTTATACAAAGTCGGTAAACAAAGAAAGAGAAATAGAATGCGAAAGGCAATGGAATGAAAAGAAGAAGAAGAAGAAAAAAACGATCGAGCGTCACCCCGTCGCAACGCGATAGAATTAGCTATTCTATTAAATGTCGGGAAAAAAAAAATATATATATATATATATATATATATATATATATATATATATTAAAAGACTAAACACTTAAATTTTATTGTGCTCGCCGTAGTAATTTACAATTTTCCGTAAACTTCGCGGCTGTAATTGGCTTTAAAGCGTTCTACTTTAAAGCTGTATAATTAAAATATTGTGTGCATATATATATATATAGTAGATGTCAAGTACCCAAGTGTATACACAAGAGCTACACAACTACTACTATTACAGCAACGGGGCGCGCACGTCAAAAAAAAATGCCGTCAAAATTTCTGCTCGCTCCCTGGAATTAAGCAGACAAATTTTCTATATAGTAGGAGGGAAGTCACGTTGTGATACTGTATATTTTAAAATTAAAAACCTTTCTTTTTCACCCCACCTTCATTAAAATTCTAATAATTAACGGTAAAATTATTATAAATTTTTGAGAATAATTCAATTAAAGAAGATGTAGCACATAATGTTTATCAACCTCAAAATAAATCTGTTGAAGATATTGAAAAAAATAAAAAGAAAATAAATATGCGACGACCTTCGCGAGCATTATTTATCATAAACCGTTAATATTTCGACATTCGACGCACGCCCTGACCTTATGAAGGTTCTATAATAATAATGCGCGGATTTAAAGGAAAATAATATACGATCAAATGATGATATAAAGTCATGATCCGTTAATCTTTGAAAAATAATGTTAATTACGACATTGTATTTCGATTACAATGAAACGATGCCAGAGACGTTCTTATTGTACAGAGACGTTGCATAATTGACATTATTTTTTAAATATTAAGGGATCGTGATTTGAAATCATAATTTGATTCTGCTTCAGTTGCTTTTAATTTTACACGTGGCTGTATTGTAACCTCGGTATGGAGGACTTCCTTCGAATGTTGTAACGTTGAAAATTTATAATGACGAATCTGATTGCGATGATCAACGAAAGCATTTATTTTCCTAATTTTTACTACATTGTTTCGAGCGTTATAAAGTGCATTTTCATAATCACTGATTTAAATTCAACGATCACATGTAAAAATGTCCACGTACGATTCGAAATCCAGACAGTGTCGAATGTAAAAGTAAGGAATAGTATCGATCCATAGTAAATTATACATTGAAAAAAAATTAATATCCGTTATCAAGTAAATATGTGTTTTGATAAAGAAAAAGTTTTTTTCCGAAATAAAGATAGTCTTTACTTAATGCAAAAAGAGTTTACTTAAATCAAACGAGGTCACCTTAAATCTAGTGAAGATTTTCTTAATTTAAGCAAATATGATTTACTCGGTATACAGTTGAAGAAAATATTTACGTAGTAAACGAAATTATGATTTTATGATTTTTTTTAGTGATAAGATTAAAAAAAATGGGGAAAAAAACCTGAAATGTTTCATTTCCAACACCACTCCTCTCTTTTTCTCTCTCCCTCTCTCTCTCTCTCTCTCTCTCTCTCTCTCTCTCTCTCCTTCTTTCTTTCTTTCTTTTTTAACATCCACGGCCGTAAAGATAGAATGCGCACAACGCGGAGATATCAACGTGATGGGCCCCCTGACTGGAAACAGAATCCTGACGAAGCTTTTAGGATTCAGTATCTCCTTTCCCTTCCACAAAATTGCGCCGCGAGCGCGTAGAGAATCCCCGAGAATGTTATATATACATATATATAATATAGAAGAAGGGCTCTAATCGATATATAGCATATATAACTCTGCATTTTCAATATCCACCCGCATAGTCGGGATAATACATCGAATTCTTATAATAACTATATATATATATATATATATATATATATATATATATATATATGTCTATGTATATATACGTGTCCAAGAACTATACAATATGTTACACGATTGTCGGGCATTGTGGAGATGGAGCGCACGCATACACACAGACCGAATTCCCGGCAGGGCGAGTTTCGAGACTAATTGAAAGGGATATATATATATATATATATATATATATATATATATATATATGCACATATAATCTTGCATGCGCGTGTATGTGACAATGGACATAGAGCGCGTGTTCGGTATTATTAATCTTGTCGTGTTAATTATTAGATCGTCTGTGAGAGAATTAGCATCGCGAGAGAGAGAGAGAGAGAGAGAGAGAGAGAGATAGACAGACTCCCGCATATTTCTAGAATATGCAAAATTAATAAAAGTCACGTGTGCGTTAGAATATTAAACAACGTTCCATTGCTCGCCGTCTGAAAAATTGGTTCCGAAGACGAGGACGCTTATAAAATTAAAAAGCCCGAGCTTTCGTTCCCCCATGCGATCACGTATAACATGGAGCTCTTCAAAGCGGCTAAACGGAGCGATATAGGTTGTTGTAACGACGTCCATTCGAGATTCTTTTTAAAAGTGCCGACAATGACGGGCGGCTCGTGCCCCCGAACTGATTTGCCCGAATATAATTGATAACCCCGCGCGTATGCCATTCTCGATATGTATATATATATATAGGGCAGATTGAATATCGAATATTCCATTTCGTGAATACACGAGGGCCAACTGGCGCATAATTATATTTCGAATGCAGCAGTCAGCCAGTGTATACATAGGAAAATCGCTGTATATATATATATATATATATATATATATATATATATATATATACACGTACATGTGTGCAAAGGTAGAAAATGGCCGGATACGATCGGACAATAGTGCATATTTATTTAATTCCCGTCGACGGCCCGGCGGGCGCTACATTTTCGGCGACTGTTCGCCAATCTTGAATTATTGTTATTCGACACAATCGACGCTTTAATACGAATTTAAACGAAATACGCGTACACCTGCGCGATGCCGAATCGCCGCGTGTCCCCGCGACCGGAACGGGTCCCCCCCCCCTTACGACGTTCCGATACAGGGCAGTGCCGAGATTCGCGCGGCGCCGATCTGTTACGAGCAATCGCCAGGGGGGTTTTTTTTGGCGCGGTCGACGCGGATCGATGCGAAATATTCACCTCGCGGCGCGGCAATGCTCCAGAATGAGCGGGGCGCAACGAACTTAATTATTTATTAGGAAAATAAGTTTCGTTATGCGGTTGTGCTGCGCGCTCGTGACTGGGTTCGGGAGTGGAAAAGCCGTTTCACGGAATATAATTGCGGCCCCTTATACTTTTCATCGTCAATATATGCGCATTTTAAACACGTCCAATTAGGAAATTGTTATTTATATTATCATAATAATAATAATAATAATTCTTGTCCTGTCTAGCGTACAATTGATAAGGAGGCAAATATGTATATATATATATATATAAACGTGCATAATTTTGATAATGCATATTAAAATTCTTGATTTTCGATTTAAAAGTGACTTTATTTATATATATATATAGATGTATACATAATGATATTCACTTTGTCGCTATAGCAGAGCGCTACGATTACACGAAGACAGAGCGACTATATAATTAAATTAATTATATCATTATTATCAACGGAACAATACGCACTCGATCTGGATTTTGTTTCGGTATACACAATGTAGTTTCGATAAGTTGTTTTGCCAGACGCTCACTCATAGAATAATTAAAATTTGTTCGTACTAAACCTTCGAATAATTAACAGCCTCAAAGCCGTTGATGCTCCATATATTCACCGAGGACGAGTATAAATAAAGGCGAATTTAATAAAGCCGCGGTTCATTCGAAGGGATAAAAATTATTCGACGCGGACCTTAGAAGCTGTGACGGTGCATGTACGTATGGACAAGTCGTTTTTCATTATTTACACGCGCGATAAATAAAAAAACAAGAGAGAGAGAGAGAGAGAAGCAGGAGAAATCAGACGATTCGAGCCAGACGACTCAAGGTCGATTATACACTCAAAATAATCGTTCCAGCTCGTACCGAGAGGCCATAAGTATTTCAATGGAAACGGGATAGGCGAAAGTGGGAGAGGGGGCGACGTAAAAATCTTGCAACGAACTCATATTCATAAATCCACGGAAGTGCGTTCGCGGCGATTCCTGAATAACGCGCGTATCCCAAACATACCTCCCTGCCCCTCCTCTTTCTATTACATTATTCTATTTTGAATGAAGCTCGAACGGGCGACGGAGGCACGATATTGAAAGGGGAGGATAATATTTTCATACCGTACTTTCGACCCCGGAGCGAGTACGCGTATGATCGACAATTGGGTGAGCTTTGAATCGTCCGTTAAATTGTAGAGGGGTAACAGAGAGAGAGAGAGAGAGAGAGAAAGCGCAGTGATACTTTTGCCTTCTCGGTTGTTTCTTTCTCCCGCTCTTGTCCGTTTTTATCTCGCGATACCGTTCGCCTGTCGTTCAATTGTACCCGCGTTAATGCCTGCAGTGTCCCGGATTCGTTTTCGTTATTGTCATTTTCAGAAAAGTGGCCCCGTTGTCCAACGAAGCTGTTTTATTTCATTGGCTTGACTCGACCTTCAATACGATTTGTACGAGACGGAATTATGCTTATTTGATTACATTAGGCTCCGATTGATGTTCAACGACAGTCTTGAAAATGCCAATAACGATATAAGAGCAATACTATCGCGAAATTACTGATAACGATAAAAATTTTACGTTATAAAATGAGAAAGAAAAAATGTGGGAAAAATCCAAAAACCATCGGTAAGTTGTTTGCAAAATTCACGGTGTTAATTTATCCTATATATATAAATAAATCCGTTATCGGACCATCGCAATTTTTACAAACTTCGGTAGTCACGCTACTCAGTTTGATTTATGACTCGTACTTAATAAACGAAGAAAAGCGTCAATTACGCCTCTCTCCCATGTGACTTATTCCCCCCTTCTTATATATATATGTAATTTTTATACGCACGCGAGACTGACTCTACTTATTCTATTCTATAAAGCTCGGGGGAGAGAGGGAGAGAGAAGACGAGAGAGAGAGAGAGAAGACGAGAGAGAGAGAGAGAGAGAGAGAGAGAGAGAGAGAGAGAGGTCCCTTTATTATACTCGTATTTCTAAAGCGTTGACCCTCAAAGCTGGGTATACAGTGTACCTATACTTATATAGATACACATGAAGTCTTTTCACAATTTCGTGGTTTGACGAATGGATATTTAAGTGACTTAAAGTCGAAGTCGTAAAATTTCTCTCTCTCCTTCTCACTCTACTTTTCTATCCTTTTTTTCTCCTTTTTTTGCTTTTCCAGGATACCCTTATTTGGACGACCTTCTTGTACTGTAAAGTATCAATAATAGTAATAATAATAATAATAATAATAATAATAATAATAATAATAATTCACGCGAAAATATACTTTCTTTTAATTAACAAGAGAAATTATTATCATTTTAGCGTATAGGACGGATTATCAAGCTCTGTCACTATTTATTTATTATTGGGATTGAAAGAAAATTGACAAAGCGTAAAAGGTAGTATTGACGTATTTTTGATTATAATTAACTTTATCTATATATATCTCAGATCAGTGCCATTTACCTATAAAAGATTCCGTATAATGAACCTTTTATCAAAAGTGCATCGCGGGGTCGAGCATTACGGCGGTCCCCGGTACGCGATACTTCCTATTTCATTTGCAGGCAGTGTGTGCCCCCGGGATTACCGCCTGGATTACGGCCTTTCTTAGGATTTAAGTCCGGCTTTTCATTTCGCCGCCCCTCCTATCATCCAAGCCAATTCGAGCCTTTTCCCCCATCCGGTTTATCTGCTCGGCGCTCTCGTTAAATCGGGTAATTGCGATGTACCGTGGGGAGGGAGGTGGATACGGGGAGGGGGGAGCCTCTATCAATTCCATTATTAGCGGCGAGCGCATTACGACGGCGCGCGGGGAGTCATATTAACGGAATGGAGCGTATTAATTAGTTCTTTATATTTAGATAGCGTCTGGAAAATTGTCGAGCAATCCAGCATCCGACTGTACATGTATGAATTTTTATATGCCACAATAATAATAATAATAATAATAATAATAATAATAATAATAATAATAATAATAATTCGTTGCTTTTTTGTTGCGCCTCAGTTGACGGCGGAATATCGGTAGGGGGAGGGGGTCAAAAATATTTCACCCGATTGCGAACTGTTGAAAATTCTAAAAGATTTCAAAAGGGCTCGTTGAAATTATTTAGCCAGTGCCGCCACGAGGGAAGGTAGGTTGGACGACTGGGAAAATTACTCCAGACCGAGAGATAGATAAGATCCCCAAGAGTCTTTCAATAGTAACGTTCAAAGTTATTTTAATTAACATAAAGTATATAACCACAAACGTTATTCTAATAAATTATAATAATCTTCGACAGTAAATTTATTATTATAATCATAACGTTATATCTTACTATAGTCCTTACTTAAAGCATGAATCAAAAAAAAGAAAAAAGAAAAGAAAAAACATAACAAAAAAGAGGCCCATACAGAAACCGTGTTCTCTATATATATCACTGTTTTACATTTAAAATTGTTGAAAAACTGACGTTTGAATTATTTTTCGATATAGTCTATTAATTAATTTTAATATAATTTATATATGCGATTCAATTATCGCCTGTCGATACAACTTCAAGAAAAAAATCGACCTTGCCCACTCGCTGACATCCAAAAGTTTCGTTTCGTTAAACTGATTTATGATTATATAAAGATCTCTCTCTCTCTCTCTCTCTCTCTCTCTCTCTCTCTCTCTCTCTCTCTCTCTCTCTCTCTCATTATATATATATATATATAGACATACATACATTCATATATCATACATACGCACAGTCAAGAAGAGTACAATCTCAACTACTGCGTGTCATAGATTTTATTCAAATTACCTCAGCTTTATTCTTGATATGTAAATGCATGATTCGTATAGAGTATATAACTATGCCCAGCGCTATAGTATAGCTATAAATGGTTAATCTTAACGCTCAAACTAACCCCATGATTCAAATACACCGTATTATTACATACCGACGAATATTTTTATCGGCCCTACGGGTTCATAGAATAATGTGAAAATAATAATGGAAGCGACACTGTCCGTGTTCGTGTCATCGGCACCGTAAAACCTGGCATAGAAATACCATTGCCAAAGATAATGGCAACAAATATTATTCATAGTTTTTACATATTTCAATATCAATAATGAATAATACCACTGCAAGATCGATCGAATTTCTGCACCAACTATACGTTCGTTATTTCGAGCCTTAAATAACTGCGCAGTTTCTCACTGGCGATGTAATCAAATCATTTTTATACGTGAAATAGTATCCAATTGCATTACATCGTTGCGGGTAAATTTAATAAGCGACACAATCGACAAACAATAAGAATGCAATCTATAATAATTTAAAATTTAATCCTTAATTACCATACACTGTACAATCGATAATACACCTCTATCCCATGTAATTGCTGAGAAATAATACGATCGCAACTCCTCGATGGCAAATGATTACAACTGAACATTTAAAGTACTATATCTGACGATGCTTGAAGAAAGAAACGGTCTTCGTTAAAAAAAAGATAAATAAAAAAAAACAAAAAAAAAACAAAAAACAACAGCCGCGTTGGTATTCTGTTTCTTAAAAAATTCGACTTGGAATCGTATTATTCGAACATTTTAATTGGATATAGTGTTACTCGAAAGTGTCGATTTCACGTGCCTGCATCGATGTAACGCGAGCAGAAATCAGATTTCTTCGCGTTTTTATTTCTTCTTCATTGTTTTTGCAAATTATTAATTATTCTAAGCTTTATCCACCTCCTTTACGAGGGGTTGTTTAGCCAAACACAACACGCACGGCGCGCAAAATTAGAAATTCCATGTTCTAATTGTTAGGTATCTATGTTGTCGGAAAAAATTTTTGATTTCGTTTCGCGATAGCGCGAAGATCGTCGGAGTGTGCACGATTTTGAAAATCATCGAATTACATCGGACATTGTGAAGTCGATTATCGTCTCATCGTAATTACCCGCTGCGCCCCTTTCATTTTTCGCTAATATCCGTAAAATATTCTCTCAAGTCGGCGAATGCCGCGTAAACGTTTACACGGGATGGACGAAAGGAGCGCGGTAGTGAAGGGGCGGGGGGGGGTGTCTAGCGAGGAGAAATAATTCAAAGATGTATATATTAAAATGGATTAATGCAGTCACTCGACATGGGTAAAGTATGCATTATTCCGGTATGAATGGTGGTTACATTAGCATAACAAAGGAATTTTGGAGCTTTCGAGTTAGCTGTATCTGCCGAATCGAATAATAAAGGTGAATTAATTCAATAAAATCTGGGACCTATGGTGGAGATACTCCCTTGTCCGTATAAGTTTTCTGTAGACACAGCTCCCGTTCCTCCTGTGCCTATAAATAAATAAATATATATATATATATTTATATAACATATATAAGCTTTCGATTGACAAAACAGTTTACGCTTTTCGCTTATATTTATGTTTGAACAATAAAAAAAACAAACAATTGTTTGAATTAAGATCGATCGTATATGCATAGATATCGTATAATTACAGAATCATTAGATTATTGGGAATAAATGGAAAATTAAAAAAAAAAAAAAAACAATACTGTTATAATTAAAATGTACTTGTCGCTCTATGACGTCTGATGAGCTAGTTTTTTTTATAAGACTTGCGATCAGAAAGAAAAATCTAGCAAAACCTCAATGAAATGGAAATCGCTGTACTTTTATTGCGAGAAAGAACATGAATCAAACCGATCGAGGATATTAACTTGACCAAAAAGAAGAAAGAGGAAAAAAGAAGAGGAAAAAAAATCAATCCTGCTCGCGTTTACGCAGCATCGAGGAGGAAAACGAGGCACTGGTTTATAGCCCCGTACGTATGTAACAGAAATAACAACTGTATACGTTCGGCTGGATTCGAAGCGGCCGTACGGGAGTTTGGCAGAAGTCCCGGTGGACCGCGGGCGGGCGCGCTGTCGAGAGCTTTTTTTTTGTTTTTTTTTTTTTTGTTTTTGTTTTGGTTTTTTGTTTTATTTTTTATCAGCGTACCGGACGAGCCGCGGTAACAAACGGAAGGACGTAATTCCAGGCAATTAAATCCCCGACCAATACTTTGATCGGTCCGACAGCGGTATTAAGAACGTAAGAGCGATAAACATATTCGTTAGTTAATGCTGCAAAGATCGACATGCAAGTACAATTTTCAACGTCGAAGAATAAAAATGGATGATTGTTTAAACAATTTACCCCCACTCCCCAGTTGATAGCGGATTCATTGGTAATTCGCGATTTCGCCGATCTCGGCCTGCCTATTCGTGAAAAAGACTCGCGGGTGATTTTTCTAGCAGCGGGCTAAGCAAACTGCATCGCGTCGTCCGCACGGGCACAAAAGGAGGCCCACGCACCGATAGCATTGTTAGCTTTCTCGAACGGTAGCCAACACGGGGTGCAGCTCGATAAGCGGGGGTGGAACTTTTTTTTTTACTCTTCTACTGTTTCTTTCCGAGTTGTAAGTCCACTATTGACGAAAGGTCGTAAACGAATTTTTATTAGTGATTGAGCCTGCGTGCAAAAAAAAAAAAACTGTGACTGGCTGTATTTCTCTCTTCGACTCGGCTAAATTTGGTAATTTAAAAATAGTTATTATGTAAGACTCGAGATTTAAAAAAAAAAAACTTAACGAACGTATAAAGTTACAAAGTTACAAAGTTGAAACTCGAAAGTGCGAGGATTTTCCTATCGATATACGAAGGTATTGCTTAATATTCGCGTGGAAGATTATTAATTTTTTTATCTCTCTATGAATCGTACAAATAAAAAATTTCGAAAAGGTGGAAAATTTTTTACAAACAAATTTTAATTAACACATTTGCTGAATTTATTCGAATTTTTCGTTAAAAATTATTTTACAGCCGGAAATTTCACGCAGGATCTTTTTTTCTAGACAATTAGTTGCAATTGACGACGGTTTGTAAAAATACAGAAAATAAACATAAAGATAATGATACAATAAAATACTCCAAAATTGATCTTTAGGGCATAATTTTTATAGTACTTGTGTCATGAACATTCAGTTTATCCGCACATTTTCTATCATAATTGTTGTGAGCGTACCCAGAAACTCATCAAATATTTTTTCGACGATTCCAAAGTTAATGATATTCAACTCTTTCGGTGGTCGATTTTGACTCAAAATTTTCAAATTTCTAACGAATGATTGCGTAAATTAAACAAGATCGTGTATATATTTCAAGGATAATTAAAGTAGAATTCAATCATCTATCTAGCTCGCAATGAGCCAATAATTCTTAAATTATACGCCATTCTTAAATTATGTTCCAGATCTATGCGCACATTATTGCGGCCTTTTGGTGTGCCATTTCTCTTGTTCGCTCTTTCTCTTTCTGTCTCTCTCCCTCTCTCACTCTCTCTCTCTCTCTCTCTCTCTCTCTCTCTCTCTCTCTCTTTATGTACTCCTTTACCATTGCTGTTTCACGTTTATGGAATGAGATCCCAGTACAGACAAGATCTTCCAATAAAACTCCCGGTTTTAAGCCTTCGTTATTTAGATTTTATAGAGAACGCTATATCAATGCTTCATGTATGTTGCGCGTCAATACCTTAGATAAATTCTTTAGCGTACTATTATTATTATTATTGTGGTTTCTTGTTGACTTTATCGTATTTTTTTTATTTCATTTCTGTTTTATATTTACTTGTTATTTTATCTGCGGTATTCTTATTATGCTTCATCTTCGTTGTGATGTACAGTTTCACTATCATTGTATTAACATTAGGTTCGCTTAAGAAGCACCACGAGTCCTGAATGGCTTTTAAATAAATTAAATTCAAATTCAATATCTCGCTCTCTCTCTCTCTCTCTCTCTCTCTCTCTCTCTCTCTCTCTCTCTATATATATATATATATATATATATATATATATATATATATATATATATATACATATTGACGTACGGAATATTTCACCAAAGAATGTTCAAAAGATCGTGGAAAAAGGCCTCTCGTCGACGGCGGCGCGACGACTCCGCAGTGCAGCTTGGGGAAGAAGAAAACAAAGAAGGCGCGAGCCCCGCGTACAATCTCGAGGCATTCATCCATCTCGGCCGCGCGGGGCAATGAGAGCTCGACGCGCGAACGCCGCGACCCGCGAATGTACACGGGAGCTAGGGGCGCGCGGCCGCGCACCTGGGCAAAACGCAAGCGAAGCCGAGGAGGCCCCCGTCGGCCCCGTTGGCCGAGAGACCAGAGCTCGTCCCATTCGGCTTTTCGCCCTCGAATTGGCCAATATGCATATGTACTATGTATTCAACGAGAGCCAGTACCGCGTACAGATAGGGCGGGCTCTTCAAACACTCAGAGCGTTTCTCAAAGCCTCATCTTTTATAATGTGTGTGTAGTTTCTAATGTGTGTATATATGTGTGTGTGTGTGTGTGTGTGTGTGTGTGTGTGTGTGTGTGTGTGTGTGTATGACATACACTGCAGCCAATGGACCGTCGCCGTGGCCCTTTGCCTTCGTTGCGTTCCTCCTCATTACGTGCGCGCATAGAGCGAGTATTATACAGTCCTGCGACGACGAATAGCGGGGGAGTGGACGGAGAGGGAAAGAGAGAAAGAGAGAGAGAGAGAGAGAGAGAGAGAGAGAGAGAGAGAGAGATAAAGAGGGAGCTATTGAACATGTGTCATCAATTGACCCGAGTGAATGGGTCTGCCGTTCGACGGAGAAATTGAAGAAGAATGCCGCATGCACGTACGTACGTACGTATATACGTCCGTTGAGGGGGGGGGGCAGCGAGCGTCCGAGAGGGGGAGTAGGGACGAGATCAGGCCTTTGCTGGTAGGATAGAGAGATAGGGAGAAAGACAGTGAGAGAGAGAGAGAGAGAGAGAGAGAGAGAGAGAGAGAGACTCGAGCGAGACGTTCTCTTAATACACTCGCTCGCTCGATTCCGCGATCAGTCGTAATGCGACCGGCGAGAGGTCTCCGATTTTGCGCCGGGAAGCGGAATAAATAGAGAGAGAGCGAGAGAGAGAGAGAGAGAGAGAGAGAGAGAGGACGATGCGTAAGCTGATCACGCGGCCGGCGCCGCTGCTGCTCGTGCTGGGCTGGCTACTCGAGGAGGGCGCAGCCCGTGCCTCGCTCGTGGCCAAGGGCGCGAGCACCGGCACCAGCACAGCCACGGTCAGGAGCTACGAGAACGACACGGTGCTGCTGCCCTGCCATTTGGAGGATCTAGGTGAGTATATACATACATCTAGCCGTACAGTGGTCGAAAGAAGGTCGAAGGGATCGCGAGGATTCGTCTACGAGGGCTGATTTGTTAATAAATGTATTAAAGTGTTGTAAGAATGGAAGTCTGTGAATTTATCATGAATAATTCGTGGAATAAAATTTAATCTTTACTTCTGCTCCACGTATACGTATATATACATGCATACTCACACACACACCCATCATATAGCCGAATGAATGGGAATTCAAGCAAATTGGATGTGAAAGGTTTACCGATTAAATATAATTATTCTAGATCGCTTTCATTATATACGGAGGTGTTATATATACTTTTATCGTGTACAAATGTTAAAGTGTAATTTTCTAATTAGCATTCATGCATTCTACGCGGCAAACTGACAAATCATATTTGAGGATAATTTTGACGGTTAACAATATCGAACCATTCTATGCGTAATCCGTCAGCTTATCCGAATTCTAATTTACTCTACGCTGAGAGAATTCGGGAAAATGAAAATTTCGTGCCCGACAAATATGATCGAATTATTTTACATCGTTAATCGTGATAATTGCACTGTTAACGAGGATGAGAATATGCGCGAAGTTCCTTTAATTATTTAAATAAAGCTAAATACAGTGAATTACATTATATAAAGCTTATACGAGAATGAAAGAATATTTGATATATTGTAGCGTTAAACCTTATCCCCATGTTTTAGAAAAACATATTTATCTTTGAAGTCGTTCAATTTTTTTGTCAGGATATATATATATATATATATATATATATATGTATGTATATAGTGTGTGCATATGTATGTACAATAACTCAATTTGCCGGGTCGGTTTTGCTCGGAAATGACGTCATTATATTGTGGGACCAGCTGCGCGCGTTCGGTCTCCCGCGCCGTATAGCGAGAAATAGACTTTGTCACGACGAAGACGGTCCAAGGCGTTTTATGATATAAATATATATAGCTGACTCAAGGCAAACGTCACGAGGACTGGGAGAGGAGGTTTTCCAGAAATTTTAATGCGATTAACATGAACCGACTGCTGAGATGCATTTTTTATGTCAAATATCATCTTCCCGTGAAATGGATTTAAATCTAATGTAATTAATTTTACACGTTTTGTTCTTTTCGTTATAAAAGTAATGTTAGAGTGGAAAAGATTTATGAGATTGGTAACGAACGTATATAAATCAATGAAGTAATTGTAAACGTGATTGATTAATAAAATAAGCATTACTGAAATTACTCGACGCGCAGAACGAAACGGTGACTAATTTCATTTAGAAATTTGAATTAATTAACTAAAATAAATCAGACCTATTCTACAAAATTGAAATTGAAAAGTATTCAAGAATCTGAAAAGTGATAAACAGCGCTAAATGACGTATCGATCGAATTCTATAACAATTTGCGCAACGACGAGCGGATATCTATACGCCCGCGTATATAAGCACCTGAGAATAAACTACTGTGTCCAATTTAGATGCTGGAATCGAACGATCCCAAGTCAAATTATTGAGAAACCAAATCCAGCCCATATTTCTAAGGAATGCGATTCCCGCTGTCGCCTCGAACCAGAATTGGTCTGCTTAAAATTTACGTTCGGATAATCTCTTATCTTGAAAACCTTTCTCTTATAAATTGAAGTTTGGATCCGTGAAAAATCTGAGATGAGATCTTCTTAGTCATCAACTGTGGCTGGAATTGTGTTCGTCAAAAATTTTTAGTTGAACGTTTTTCTTTAAAGACTGGATTTCGAATCGTCTCCATTAAATTTCAATGCTAGGCTCTTTTTTTTAAGCTGAAGTTGGATTCGCTTCTTTTCAATATCACATAATCTTAGGCATTGCAACTGCAACCCTACCGATTAAACATCTGAATTCGAATCTTTTTTATTAACAAATGGAGTTGAATTCGTCTCCTATCCAAAATCTTGCAGGGAGAACTTTTATATTAATAATTTGATCTGAGCTTGCACCCATCAAATGTCCAAGTTGCCAACCTTTATCCTGAAAAATTTCAGCTGGATTCGTCCCCATTAAAATTTTTAACTTTTACATCAAAAATTGTATCTAAGACCAGACCGATTGAAAGTCTAAGTTGTCATTTTTACCCTTCAAAATTTGAAATTGCAATCCTCTCTATTAAAAGTTTAAGTTTAAAAATTATTTTTCTTATCAATTAGAGTTGTATTCGTCCCCATCAAAAATCTGAGTTGGCATCTTTTACATTAAAAAATGGAGATGGAATCGCGTAATATTTCAGCATTTGATTTTGGCATATAGAGTTACTCTCAGATTTCGATATGTATCCTCATAAAACGAATTGGAATGCGCATATTATTACATCTAACCTGCATTTATCTCTTATCTCGGACACACGCGCGCAATGTAGGTATTCAGACGCGGGTGCGCTGGTGGAGGGCCGGCGTTCTGCTGGCGGACAGCGATCAGCCGTCGGCGGGGCCGTCGAATCAGCGGGTGAAGATGTGGGGCAACCGTAGCCTCGAGCTGCTCCAGGTGCGGCCCGAGGACAGCGGGGAGTACGTGTGTCAGGCGACGAGGCCGGAGCCCTGGGGCCAAGTCACCCAGGTCCACGAGATCCAGGTCATGTGTGAGTATTCACAAATGCACATGTATATATGGAGGGCCGAAAACGACGGAGACAGAAGCAAAGAGAAAGAGAGAGAGAGAGAGAGAGGGAGAGAGAGAGAGAGAGTAAAAACAAAAATCAGGGGTCGATCACCTCTCCCTCGACCCTCATGGGCTCATCAAGTGCATTTTGACGGTAACTATGGGATGAGAAGTGGACAAGTGCGCCGCTTGAAGCACTCCCTCTCTCTCTCTCTCTCTCTCTCTCTCTCTCTCTCTCTCTCCCTGCCGTTGAAAAGAGGAAATTTATAGCCCTCTCCTAATCCCTCCTACTCTCTGCGCTCGGGAGAACAGCTGTTCATGCGATTCGTGGGAAATTCCTAATAAGCTCTCAGTGTGTAATATTTGCTACTGATATAGATATATATATATATATATATATATATATATGTGTGTGTGTGTGTGTGTGTGTGTGTGTGTGCAATCTCAATGGCACTTGTCGGAAATTTAGTTGCGTTGGATTGTTTGTAAATAGTACGTTATGAATATGCATTTTATTTAAATTAGATGCTGTGGACTTGTTTGCACCGGAGAAGGGGGGAGGTCGTTGGCACGTTTGGAGCTTTTCATTCACGGCAGTATAAGTAAAACTAAATAAATGCTTTTCAATTACAAAAATGATTTGTTTCGTGATATTTCTTCTTGTTCGCTAAAGTTTTAGTTTCCAATTGAAATATACCATTTCTCTTTTTTTCTTCTTTTTGAAAGGCAACGCGTTTGTAAAAGTCGATCGATATACGATTTAAATTGAATTGCCGAACGACCACGTGGACACTGGCGTTTCAAAAATAATTACAATTGAAACTCCCAATATAGGTATACCCTAAAGAGCGCAAATTGGCGCGTAAAACCCGAAGCTATTGCATAAAAATTACAAGTGTGCGGGGGGCGGGATGTGAAGGTAGGGGGAAGCATGAAAACTTTCGTAGTACAGCGCTCGGCAAATGTTTACACGGCGAGAAGTAAAATATTTTATCACGAATATGGCTCGTATTTTTCGAGATATCCATAAATATGCTTCTTTCCAGTATTGAGCGTTTATTCATTTTTTCTTTGTTTTACAGTTTACAGTGTGTTTCAGCCGTTTACAATGATTGAAATTCTAGTTTACGTCTGTTAAAAAATGTTTCGAATTCATTTATTGCCGTACAATGTTCGTTTTAAACATATATTATATATTCCTATTTTGTTCATCAATGTTTTTCCAAGAGATAAATAAAATTATAAATCATAAGAAGGCAAATAAGAATTCGACAAATACTTCGATATAATATTTACTCGGACGATGTTATAGTACCGTTTTTTCATAAAAAGCAAAAATGTTGGTTATTCAAAAGATCATCATTGCTTTTTCAAAAGCACGCATAGTAGAGGAACAATTTCTATGGGTAATGAACATTTTCAGATCTTAGGATGGAAGTCTCTTTCTCACCAACAACTTATCTTTGAAGATAAAAAGTAAAAAAAAAAATTTTGTCGTACAATTGAACTATTAAAAAGCCGTATATAACGTTCTTGGCTTAAAACTTCTGTTTAACCACTTTTCAATGTATAAAAATTGAATTTGATTGCCCGGTATTAAACTCTTGTCGGTGTAAAAGATTGAATTTTTCTTTTTTTTTTTTTTTATCGCCACAAACATATATTATACTAGCTCGTATATAAAACTTCCTAAGTGTACTCATATACACGTTACAAGCGCCGTTACAGAATGGGGGGACGTTGTTTTTTTTTTCGATAATGTCGAAGCCTGACGGGTATAAATATCGATTTTTAAGCGCGCGTTATTTATTACATTGTTGGCGTTAGATAAAGTTGTTACTATGTACCCGGCACAAACATTACTCTAATATGTCATACGGACGAGCTTCCTACGATATAATATGTCACCGCGACGAGCTATCTGCCCGTTGGTAGATTTTCATTAATTATATATATATATATCAGATAGAGATTGCCCTTCTATTATATTAATTCTATAAACATGGATAAATTAAAATTATTCGTTCACGCGCCACTTTTGCCTCGTTACGTCAATTTTCCCGATAACGCGGAAGCGACAAAGAGACGAAACTTTAGATGCCTCCCACCTTCGTCGCAGCTCGCCCGACCCATTCGTACCAACACTACTGGGATTCTCGTATTACCCGATCGAATTGCCCCGTCCCCCTCCACCCATGCGCACACGCCCGCGAGCAAAAGGCCAAGCAAGCGACTCGTTAAAGAAGCCTTATCACAATAGCTTCGTAACCCATTTTCAACGTCCGTTTGAAGAAGATGAAGAAGAAGAAGAAGAATGGGAATCGGCGGTGAGGGAAGGGGAGAAAAGTACGCTCGCCGTTTTAAGGGCGCTGAAAAATCAGCCGATAAAAATACGATGTCGAATTCCGGGATAGCGTGCACAGTTTACGGAAAAGCGTTACGGGCAATTGCGACGGAACGTTTTTGGAATGAAATAAGCCTCTTTTACTAAGTAGTAAGACTTTGGCAAATTCTCTTATAAATCCCGAAGAAATTATCCCGAATCGGTGAAGTACAATTGCCAGCCGTTCAATTAATATCATATTCGGCCGATGCAATTAGGCGGTGAGGCGGGCGGGGGGGAGGGGGCGAGGAGGCTTTCATCGAATCATTAGTCAAGCGTATGATCTAACGAACGGTATATATGCCCGAGATCAGTTACGAGCTTACATATATTTATATATTATGATTATTTCATGCAATATATAGCATTAATGTAAAGAGCGACTGTAAAAAAGTTATTCTCGAACATTTAATCCTTTGAATCCCAAAAACAATTTTTCCCTGTTAATTCGGTACGGATCTGCTTGACCGGACTCTAAGATGTATAATATAAAACTATTAGAATCAATAATATTTGAGATTAGCTAATTAGCTATGTGTATAAAGTATATATATATATATATATATATATATATATATATATATATATATATATAATGACGAATACACATGAACAGAACGGTGAAAATTTGGATTTAATGGGATAGATATGAATCTTCCTAGGTCACAGTTCAGCTCTCGTCTTTCGATCCTACAGTCGAACCCATCGATCCTTGGAGTCCCCGAGCAGAAGCGGATTTATTTGGTCGGGGATCCGTGATTTTGTAGAACATTGTAATTGTTAGATAAGTTCTTAAACGGTAAGATTTAACTTCCCTACGACTTAATTTAAACTGAAATTTTAAACTCTCTACTCTTCTGATTTAATTTGCACTTAGAAATTTAAGCAAAAAGTATATACGTTTTCATCTGTATGCACTGGTACTTAACTTCCAACTAGAGTGGGAAAAAAAATTTTTTGTTGACCCACTTTACTAAATATTTTCGGTTGTTACTGGATACTTGCCAAACTTTGCTAAAAGTACGTAGAAAAATACTTGTTGGAAAAAATTGTCTAGGTTTGGAAAAGTTTTCAGCGATTTCCGGCAAATACGTGGCAACATATGTAAACGTTTAATATGTATTTTAGGACTTAGTTAAAAGACACCAGCCATGGTTAAAAGCGGTTCCACAGTTTTTAGCAATATATTAGCTATTTTCTGATCTACGTTATATTACATGTTCATAAATGTTACCAGCGCAATGACATAGAAAGTACCGACCTGAACGAATCAAGAAGTGACGTTGTTTGTGGAAATTATTATTGTTGTCGAATACTGCTAAACGTTGGTGGATTTTGATAAATTAGTAAATTTCACATTCTTGGACAACTTATAGTAACTTCTAGCAGACTTCGGAAAAAGTTTAGCAACATTAACGAAAGGACGGTATTTTAAAAATTAGGCAACGTCTAGAAAAATCAGTCGACATCGCGGTCCAGATACGTATATGCTCTTCGTAGTAGGAATTTTGTCAAATTTCAGCAAATTCTGAAAATAGCGAGACTTTGCTGAAAGGTAGCAGAGAAATTGTCAGCACATGTCTATACATGTGAATTTAACATATATTTAACAATGTCCAGCAGTTTTCAATAAAGTCTGAGAAGTTGCAGTAATATTAAGTAGCAGCATCTTGTTTTGCATTTATTGTCTGCATGACTTGTCTAACTACGATCGATAGATGTGAGTTTCACGCTCTATACGTAATCAACATCAAAGTGAATATATATATCGTGTATGTCGATTCTTAATATATTACACATTCATAAATGTTCATAGATTTTGTTCAGAGTTAACTCTCTCTCTCTCTCTCTCTCTCTCTCTCTCTCTCTCTCTCTGTATCACTCTGCGGTGAAAAAAATACGGATGCATTGATAGAAGAAGAGCATAAAGCAGAATTTTTTCGCTGTTCTTCCACTGTCATTTTCATCCCATTCGCTTGCTAAAAAGAGACCGATATATATATATATATATATATATATATATATATATATATATAGAAAGAGAGAGAGAGAGAGAGGGTAGGACACCGCATTATCTATCCCTTCCACACTCTCGTTCCGGCTTCAACTCTGTTCCCCGAGCGCCCCGTCTAATATACACAAGTCCACGGCTAAAATCCGCCCCCCCTCCAACATCCCTCTGCCAGATCCATCATTATCTATACTTATTCATCCATGCGCGCCCCGGTGCATGCGTAACGCTCAACGCACCGCGCCGACCTCGGCAGATCCGGCGAGCGTCCAGCCGATGCCCCAGTCCGGCCAGCTCGAGGTCTCCCTCGGCGAGGAGGCGGTGATGTCGTGCCTGACCCAGGGCGTGCCCAAGCCGACCCTCGCCTGGAGCTTCCAGGGCGAGGAGCTGCCGGTCCTCGCGCCCGGGCAGAAGCTGCGCGTGCACGCGACCAATCGCAGCCTGGCCGGCGTCTACGCGTGCGAGGCGAGCAACGGCATCGGCGAGCCGGCCCGCGCCAGCATCGAGCTCAAGATCAAGCGTGAGTCTTTTCAATATCACACACACCTATATATATATATATATATATATATATATATATATATATATAGATACTCTGTAATCAGCCTCGCACTCTCTCTCTCTCTCTTCTCTCTGTATCTCCCTCTATTCCTTGGCTTTCGTTCGCACTAACGTTTATACGTGTAACGCGTATGCTTTACGGCATATCGTAATTGCAAAACGTTCGAGGCCGTTCGTTCGTCCGTTCTGCACCGGCCGCAATCGAAAGCGCGCGTATAATGCCGCGCAATTGCCCTCGCGCCCTTTGTAGCATCGCGGCGGCCGCGCTCGACCGATCGGACTCGGGGGCGCATTTAATTATCGCCCCTTCAATATCGCGGGGCCGATTTCTATTAATGCGCCGCCAATCGACAGGGTGCGCCGAGTAGTAGCCCTTGTGCCAGACGATGGAACTGCGAGTGGGTGCCGGATAGGAGGGGGGGGGATTCGAAATTGGGGCCGCGAAGCGCGGTTGAGAACAATTGAAGATATGTGTATATATATATATATATATATATATATATATATATATATAGATGTGCGTTAGTTCCCGGGTCAAAGTACGGTTCAGGAAATACAGAGGTCGACGAAGACGGGAAAAAGTAAAGAGTTCTCTGACTCTGCTGCCGTTGCTCGTTACTTTATAGTAATTTAGGATATAGCTACCACTTGTTGCGCGACTAATATATATATATATACAACAATGGATAGTTTGAGGAAGCAAGTCTGGTTTTTAAAGTGCATAGTCTATAGCTTTTTACGACGAGTTCTAAAGAGAATACAATGAGCGTTCTAAAGATTAAATGGTTGGCAAATAAAGTGTAACGGAGAAATCTAGGCAGTAGACATTTTAGTAATTGAAAGAGATGGCTATATATCATTTGTCTATTTTAGAACTGTATTATTTTTATTAGCCAATTTTTTAAAGAAAATTCTTGAAGCATTTCTCTAGGGATCATTTCGAACCAATTTTTTTAAAAAATCCTATAAAAATCGTGAGAATTATTTAGATTTTCGACTACAACAATAATAACAAAAATCGTCTTCCAAAAAATAGCATTAATTGAACATCAATCTACTGTGGGCAAAAAATAAAATCAGGACACTGTTCCCTCGTAACATTTTCCACGCCTAGCTTCGAGTTCAAAATATCGTGAACGCCAAATTATCGGAATCAAAAAATCAAAAGAGCAAACGACAACGAATCTCGGCCTGTCGAGCCGACCGCGAAATTTGCCGCGTATCAGTGAAAAGCTCGATATAAAGCTCGATTATATTTACACGAACCCCACAATTATATCGATCCAATTTGCTCAGAGCGCACTAAACTTTTCTGCTTTTGTTTTTCATTAATTTTTGTTTTTGTTTGTTTCTTTTTTCTTTGTCTTTACTAAATTCCCGCGCCCCTTCATTGTGCGCGCTATAACTGCCGATATAAATATGCGCGCGCGAGCGCGTGCACTATATAACTCGCCGAATCATTTCGAAACAGGAAGTCGCTCGTAAAAAAAAATAGGTGCCGGGGACGGAGGCTCGCCCGGCCAACCCGTTCAGTCGCTTTCAAAAGGCTCGTCTGTAAATGGAAAGAATATTGGCGCGGTTAAACGCAGGCGAATTCGTGTATTGTACGTGTGCAACTATATATACACGAGTATATATTGTTTGTGTGCGTCAGTCAATATTTTTTTTTCGGAACAGAAAGAGAGAGATGCTCGAGTAGGAGCTTTTGCATCCTTATTGGTCCACCGTATCGAACAAGTTTATAATATGCTTGATCTATATATATATATATATATATATATATATATATATATATATATATATATAAATGCATGCGTGCTTCGAAAGCTATGTGCGCGTCGATTAGCATAAATCTTCTTAAAGTCCCTAATGCATGTTTAATTAGTAACGGTACCGTGTGATTAAATAAGATCCAAGGAACAGGCGAGGGTGTATATATATATATATATATATATATATATATATATATATATATGTACAGAATCATTAATGCATACACATAATTACTCAATTAAAGCTTATGATCTTAAATTTTTGTCGTAAATCAGATCCTGAGCTGCGTGCGGGCGGTCTCCGCAAATCCCTATTGACGTATTAATTTCGAATCTTAAGCTTCTCTGACGCGCTCGATTAAAGTTATTGCGATTTTACGAACTTAACGCTTGACTGGTAATAAAAATAATTTCGCTTTGTCACTTTTCTCCCTCGAATTGTATATATATATACATATACTAATAAATTCTTATTTCTGAGTAATTCAATTTTCGTTGTAAAAACCTAATGTTTTAACTACTTTTTATGGTATTTAATATCACTATTTATGCTTCTAAATAGTGATGGCAATCAGCGACGGAAATCTATGATGTGTTTGTAAACAAAGATCATGAACATTGTTCGAGTGGTGATATGTTTGATAGGATTGAAACCAAAATCATATTTGAACTTTATTTGTTTTTATTTCATTTACTTATCAGCTGTATACAATGCATGTAATGGATATTGTTAGTTTTTAATTGTATTATTTCATGAAATCTCTCAAAATATCATGTGCGTCCATGTCAATCCGTTATCCTAATACGATTCTATTTATTGATATTAACATTTGCTGTTAGTACATTGCATGACTTTACGGCATAAACTTGCTTATTCGATTCGCCTAATGTGTGCAAGCTTATGTCGCTAATAATTAAACGCGTAAAAATTCCATTCGCTTTCAAAAATATTTAATAATTATGAGTCTGAATTCTTGTTTTTTTTTGTGTTTTTTTTTCTTTATTACACCATAAATAGAAAAAATAGTTTGCGCATGATATCTTCTCACTTTCCGTACATTTTTGTAGAAAGGACTAATTGTACAAGCACAAACATTACCAATCGTCCAACCCACGCAATGGAATCCAATCCCACAATCACAAGTATACCAACGCCAAGAATTTAAAATCCTTGCATTATATAGCAAAATAATCAAGCAATTTGAAATTAGTATCGCAGAACAACATTTAACAGACGCACAGTTTGTTTTTTAGATTTGTGGTCTTACGTAACTATTTGTCACCCAATGCTAAATTGTGCCAATCTCTCTGTGAGATTATATTAATGAATACAGGGAAATATAATTTTTCTACAATATATATTCCTATACATTTTCACATTAAATTTAAAAGTTTATTTTTGTATTAAAAAAAATAATAATAAAACATTAATACACTAATATCAAATCAAGAAAACTGAAAAACTTTGAAGACACCCCCGCCCCAATCGATCATAACCGCACCCTATGAAAAGTATTCCAACTGCCTCTCCAAGAATCTCCGCGCCGTAATCCTCAAGATCGATCATCGTACCTCCACCTCCTCCCCCCATAATTCAATGCTCACCTTACACCTTTCGATGAACCAACCCTATATATATATATATATATATATATATATATATATATATATATACAGGACCGCAAATACACAAAAGTGCACTATCCACACACATATATATATATATATATATATATATATATATATGTCTATATTAGACAAGCCGGAGGTCTCTGCGCCGACTCGCTGGCAGCACAGCGCCCCTGGGATCCGCGCTCGGCTCGAGTGCCTGGTGGTCGCCTGGCCCGAGGCCGAGGTCGACTGGTACTTCGAGGGTGCCCGCCTCAAGCCCTCGTCCCGCGCGTTCCGCTACGAGCTTGACCAGCCCAGGCCCGGCGCCCTCGTCGCCGCCGCGGGGGCTCGCGGGCCGCCGCCGCCGCCGGCTGGCCCGGCACCTCGGCCCTCCTCCATCGGCTGGTGATACGCAGCGTCGAGGACGGGAATCTCGGCCAGTACGTCTGCAGGGCGCGCAACGAGCTGGGCAGCGCCGAGGCCAGCCTCGAGCTCTCGGGCCTGCCGAGGCCGGCGCACCTGAAGAAGGAGGCGAGGTCCTCGTCGAGCAGCAGCTACAACTTCATCTGGGAGGTGGACAGCTACAGTCCGATTGTCGAGTATCAGTTCTGGTTCAGGCAGGTGAGATATGCGAGGGCGACGCAGGTCGGGACGAAAGTCAAAACTTTCGGGGGTAGTCGGAGGGGATGAAAATCGTTCGACTGGGTACTGGGAGATTCGTTGTTTGGCTTTAAAACAATTTCCGTCTGTTAGAACACAGCTACTGGGACGTTTCAGATTGATACAAAGTGATTATTTTTCAGCTCATTCTTCGATACGAAGCTGGAAATGACGGCCGTTACGATTTGAACAATATCGATATACGGAATAACGTTCTATTTTAATGGACAAATGTTGTTTACCGAGGAAACGAAAGAGCCGCGTCGGGCGAACACGTTGACCGGTTAATGTCGAAAATCTGATTTTTGGTAACCAAAAATCCATGTCATAATCTCCATCTTTCTTCTTCGAACTATTCTGGCGAAACTCGATGAATACTTAATATCAAAACCGAAAGAAAAAAAAAACACCAACGTTCAGAACAACGCGAATCATTTGGCCAGTTGGAAAGATTTTTTTTTTGTATAATAACATTGAAATTATAAATAAAAATCAACACTGACTTAATTTTTTTTGCTTCGCTTGACTAATTTCCTATTCTTTTGTTGTTTTTTCTTTTATTTTCAATTTGGTTCCTCCAAGTACTTTCATTCAACACTTTGGCCCCTGGTTTCTTAATTTATATCGAAAGCGTCGAGCTTATTCACCAGTTACGACCCGATGCAACAAGTTTTAATATTTTTCAGCCTCTTTCACGACGTTTCTCGAATCTTGAATCTTGAATTCCGCGCTAATTTCCAAGCTGTATTAACGGGCGCGAAAACAAATCGGGCATAGTCCTTACCCGGCTTCAAATTTCCCACCGAGGCACGACAATACGATGCCTCCAATAAATGTGCAATTACGATTTCTTGATATTTGGGTTATTATTTTTTTTTTTTAGTTTTTTTTTTATGCATTTACTAACAATTTTCGTTCTTTGCCTCCTTCGCGGTATCGGTATCTCTCTCACGATCGGTACGGATTTTCGTCGTCTTTCAAGTCCTCTCGTCCGCATTCAGCTGCGATACCGACGATCATCGCGATAAACTTGTTTCGTCCCCTGACGAAGTTCGGTGAAAGCTTTAACATCCAAGGAAGGCTTCGTTAGGCATGGATGACGGATCTGGTCTAGATTATTGGAGATAACTCCGTTTACCTTCAAAACTTGCCTTGTAAAGTTACAGAGATCGAGATCCATTCTCCTGATATGATCCAATCTAACTTGCAGTGATAGCGCTCTCCTTTGATTAAATTCTTATATAGTGAGAAAAACTGCTTTTCTTAAGCGAATCGCTACTATGAGCACGTCGAATTCGCGGAAAAAATGACGTTTTAAGCAAAAAACCCGACAATGTATGGTTTACTTTTTATTATTGTCGATAAATTGAAGTTGGAACGAATTCTTGCACGTCCTCATACGCAAATAACCAACCATAAAAATTGTGGAGAAAAAGTCGAACTTTAATTGACAGTAATTGAAAAACTGTGTATTTCGCAGATAGAAATTCATTCGAATACGTGTCCGACCCACGTCGTCGCAGCAAGAATGAAGAATCGATAATCGAGCGACGAAAAAATTTGAAACAGACGACGCCCAATGGGAAGAAAGAAATATTGAAAACGCATGAAAGTTTCGAATTGCACCTTGTGTGTGTGTATATATATATATATATATATATATATATATATATATATATATACATGTCTGTGTCGCGCGACGACGCGTAACCCGAGCAGCGTGCGAGGCGTATCTCCCCTCATACGCGTATATCGCCGAACGACCGCAGGACGAAACAGTCCTCTTTCCCCTCCTTAGGAGGGGGAGCGGAGCGAGGGAGACGATTCTTTTTCTGCTTTCCCGGGTGGCTTGGGTCTGGGGGGAGGAGGGGAGGGGGACGGTGGGCAGTTCGCGGTCGCGGTGAAATAGTCCCCGAGACGATCGCTCTCGCTGATTTACGACGCGCGTAACCCGCCCGATCTTTCGAGTATATAAAAGAAGCACGCGGACGCGCTTATCGGGTAACTTTACGAGAGGAGGCGCGGAGAGGGGGTTGGGGCGAGGAGGAGGAGGTGGAGGTGGAGGAGAGCCAAAGTCGGCATCGCGTCGGCATAATACACGCGGCAGGAGATGGCGAGCGGGTGACGATGTTGTTTCCATCTCGGTCGCGGACGAAAATCCTCCGTAGGATGAGAATGCAGGGTAAATGCATCCATATGTACTCGTTGCATCGTAATTCGAATTTTTCGAGGGAAACGATCGTACGCGCGCCTCGTATGCGCGCGATTATGGCGGGCAACTCCGTCGGGCGATGACCAACAGAATGGCGAGACGAGACTGTAAACGTAATCCTGAAATCTCTCGAAGGGTAGAATAAAAGAAAAGGAGAAAAAATTTCATCGCGGTCGCCGGATTAATAAAAGAGAATGACAGCGTTCGAAGAAGAAGAAAATAAGCGTGAAATTCGATCCCTTTTACACGTGGCTGAACGTGCTGGCCTTATGGCCATCTTTCTAAACAATGCGCTGAGATAGTCGCCGTAGCGAAAAAAAAAATTGAAATGATTCGAGAATCGCACTATCGATAGGTTAAATAAACTAAAAAGTAATTTTGAGTAATTAGGTTGGAGATTTAAATGAAAATCAACATTCGATAAAACCCTTCATAGATACGGGCCCTCGTAGCGCAGCTATACGTTAAAATGCTTTAAAATTAACGATTGACCGAGAAAATTTCATTATACGCAGAAAAAATTAAATTATTGAATCGGCACAATGATATTTAAATAATCCTGAACACTCGATCGAACATGAATAATCCTCAAAATTAATATTCATTGATATAGAACCAGAGATAGATATATAGAATTAGAAATATTTATACGTATATACACGTGATTTTCTTTCGCATAGATTTGATTCATACATTAAGCCATTTTGAATTTAACAGAATTTTCAAAGTAATTTAAATTTATAAGGCACTTTTTGTTGAAAGAGCCGAATTTTATTTTAATGTTGTATTACATATTACATCAATTGCACAGTCGCTAATTGCTTGATGAAAGCTGATTCGCGCTTAAAATGCATATTCTATCAGGATGAATAAAATAGTGTTTAGTGATTGTTCAATTCGTATGATTTTTAACGATATTAAAGAATAAACTAACTAGATTATATAAAAAGGATCTATATCGATTTAGCATACTTTGAAAATGGTGTAAAAATATAAATGGTTCAGATAAAATTAACTTAGTCTGTGAAGCAAAACTTACATACACTATTGTTTTCTTCCGCTAGCTTCAGATGTCAATTTCATGCGTATAAATCGAAAGAGTAAGAAGAACTTTTTTTGTCGAAACGTGTACAATTTCTTGAACCAATTCTCTAAATAAAAAAATCTCACCAGATGTAAAATTGTAAAAGTAAGCTTTTGAATTCATTAAATTTCCACATGTGAATTGGCTGTGTCTGTTTAATATAAAATGCAATAAACCTTACAATTGACTATGTACATCCGATGGGAAATTCAGTGAATTTTGCATTACACGTATATATAATGAAAAGAAAATATATTCATCATCAATTACAGTACTTTTTATTACCCGCGCACGCAATTTCAAATGCAAATGCCGAATCGCAGTAAAATTCGAATGCGATTTTCCACGCGGGCTTATACCGTTTGAAATGCCCCGGTTTCTATATATATATATATATATGTATATATAACAGTCGCAATCGAAACGACGAATGGAGAAAACCCCCTCCCCCTTTTTATTCAATTCTCTTTTACCGCGAATTAAGCAAACTCGATTATTTATATTACAGGGAGTATAATCCACTTGAAAAAAAAGCAGTTGAATGACCTATGGAGTTTGATTAAAGTGACTAACGGGATGGGGAGGGGTCGAAGGGTTCTTTGGCTATCTCTACGAATATACCATATATATATATATATATATATATATATATATATATATATATATATATATATAAAATTAATCCTTGGAATTACAAGCTGTACGAAAATTAGGGAACCTGTGTGTTTAGCCTGTGGGGGAGGGAAAGCAAATAGCGGTAAAATTCGGAATGTATAAGATAAAAGTGAAAAACAGCGGCCTAAAATCTCGTCTTATGGCGTTGCGTCGTTTTGTGATAAATTTTATATCTCCCGTGGAGTATTATATATATATATATATATATATATATATATATATATATATATCTACATCTATCGCACAGCCAAGTAACCCTCTCTCCCCCCTCTCTCTGTCTCTCTCGCTCTCTCTCTCTTTCTCTCGACAAGGATGTAATAATAGTCGGGACTATCGCTTGGCGCTCGCGCGTCAGGATCAATGGCGCGTAATTTAATCAGCCGCGAGGCCTACACTGACAATGAGCACACACCAGTTGCCTCCCCTCCTCGTCCTCCTCGTCCATCCTCTCGGGAACCGCACTGAGATATCATATACGCGCGCGCGTGTGTATATGTGTGGGTGGTGTGTGTGTGTGTGTGTGTGTGTGTGTGTGTGTGTGTGTGTGTGTGTGTGTGTGTGTGTGTGTGTGTGTGTGTGTGTGTGTGTGTACATGGAGTGTACCCGATGAAGCATCATCGGGCGACAGAAGGAACGGCGGCAACCTCGGCCGTGGGCTGCTGCAGCGATCGCTTGTCTATTTTTACGAGCCAAGCGGCTGGACGGGGTGTTAGGGAGGAAAAAGAGGAAGGACGCGTTAATGGAGGCTATCTCCCTCTCTCTCTATCTATCTCTCTCTTTTCGCAGCTGGAAAGCCGGGAGGACTGGCGGCGGCTCTTCATACCGAGCGGAAACGAGGCTGCCGGGCCGCTGCACGCCAGGTCGTTCAATCTGACCGGGCTCGTGCCCTCGAGGCAGTACGAGGCCCTCGTACTGGCGCGCAATCGCTTCGGCTGGAGCAGCCCCTCTAAGATTGTTCGCTTTTCCACGAACCCAGCGCCTCGTGAGTAAATATATATATAAGACTTACAGTATAAAATACATATAGACTTGTGTGTGTGTGTGTGCATGCACGCGCGCGTGTGTGCGTGCGTGTGCGTGTGTTTTGTGTATATGTATGACTCATCTCTCTCGCGTTCGACTATCGATTCGATTTCGTAGGATAGGGCCTTCGTCGATGCCGACTCTCTCAAGGCTTTCTGAAATCTCAATGGAATATATATATATTAATGGAAAAAGTATCTTCCAACTATACATCACCGTCTTCAAAAAGATTTCCTGTAAAGAATGTTCAATTAATTACGAAAACGTATAGACCATAATCGAAAAATACACATCTATAAGCTTTGCAAAAACTGCCAATAAATCTCACATGACAAATTATTCGTTAAAAAAAGGCCACGATGTCGTTAAAATATTTTGATAAAATTCATTCCATCATTGAGAAAGCACCGATAACGATCGTTTGGCGATGCGCATTAGAATTGAAAAATAAGGGCATCGAACGAAATCCTGCGACTAGATTCTCACCAGCGTGGGAAAAGAAACTTAATTGGATGAGCAGGTTCACGCATGAGAGAAAACAGCGAGTGAAAAATCCGCAATTTTTCTTCACCGTTTGCGCGCGGACTTGTGCGGCGCAACTTTTTACGAATAAGACGGGCAATTGCATTCTGTACTGGACGAAAATTCGTCAGGTCGCTTAGAGAACCCCTTGAATAAAATTGTAACGTCTACAGATTTGCGTGCAGCGACAAAAATACACCCGTCACCGGATGAACTCGGGAGACGATTTAATCTGCAGCAAGTAAAGAGCGCGTAACCCCCCGCCGAATAAGTAGTAACGGGTGGCTGCGGTACGACGAGCGTTGTCGTTCGGTTAGATAGTCGAGCAGGGCTTTTAGCGACGGAAACACTCCTCCGAATGCCATTTCTGGCAAGCAATCGTCGCCGGCAAATGATTCCGAACGCGATAACGCGTAATTCAACGCCAACTCTTCAAAGTTGTGAGATCGATACGCGCGACCACCAAAAGGAAGCGCAGATTGTATTTTCAGAACTGTTTTTTCTCCTCATTGCCATTTTATACAACGGAGACCGTTACGTCGTTATGATTTTTGAGCCTGGACCCGAGCCAATGAATCGGCACGACGATGCGTCGTAAAATCTTTAATTGTCTCATTAAGTTTACGATCAATGTGGATGATTGATCGCTCGTCGCACACGACTGCAAAGTATGGCAATTCACTGCGTCAAAAAAAAAAATATATACATATATACATATATACATATATTCATATATTTGTGTGTGTGTGTGTGTGTGTGTGTGTGTGTGTGTGTGTGCGTGTGTGTGTGTGGTGTGTGTGCGTGTGTGTAGACACGGTACTCATACTGCCATTTCTTAGATCGATGCGCAGATTTGAGCATCGACGCGATCGCACAATAAAGAAGCACTTCGCGTATGGAATGCCTCGGTGTGCGCCCCACTCATATTATACGTACAAAATGCTTCTGATAATAATTCGGGGCCAGGCCTTTCGAGTTTGCCGCGACTCCTCGACCGGCTGGTTTATAAATTTTGGAGTACCGCGTAAATGGAGATTGGAGAGTCCCTAGACACACACACACGCGCGCGCGCGCGCACACACACACACACTGACACACACATCTACATAACAGCGGGTAAACGACGAAGCTGCGCGTACGGTCCCTCGTCCTAATTGGAGCGAATTTTCGGGAAAGAGCTTAAAACTGACTTTGATTAGTAGAGACCGCTGATGCGATATGCCGCTCTATTCGGCGCACTATCTATCTATATATGGAGAATTACGGGAGGTGTTCGTGTGTGTGTATATATATATATATATATATATATATATATATATATATATATATATATATAGAACAGAGAGATTAATCGAGGCCGAACTTTGGTGACATCTTTCGTTAGTTCTACAAGGCTCACTTTGCTCTTAATAATACAGGGGAAAAAAGGATAAATAAATCAATTTGGGGTCTTCGTCAGAAAATGTATTTTTGAGGAAAAAATTTTTTTTTTTTAACGCGTATAATAATACTCCGAGAAAAAGAAAACGTACCTCTAATCGTTTAAGATGCAATTTTACGTTTGGAAATTCTGTTTTGTGTTATCTGTATCTCTTGTATATAAGGCATCTACAAAAAAATAGACGAAACAATAAAGTTTTCATATTTTCAAAACTATCGAAAAAGAAGAACATCCCTGGCTTATTAATTTTCGCCTCCTATCCGCCCTGCTCGGTTTTGCCGCCGTCTTACCCGCCAGCCATCGATGCAACGTATAAGAAACGGAACGATCAGAAAGTTATAATGCATCGCCGCGGTTCCCGACGTTCACCGCACGAGGGTTGCATCGTCCCTCTTCCTCTCCCTCTCTCACTCTTACTCTCTCTCTCTCTCTCTCTCTCTCTCTCTCTCTGTCTCTCTCGCTCTCTCCCTTGGGGATCGAGAACGTGGCTCGGCTTTCCGGAGCTTTAGCCGCCGCGACCCTTATCGTATAAGAACTTTTTTTTCTTCTATTTTTTCTTTCTTTTGCGGAGCGGTGCGGTGGGAGGGGGCGGTTTAAATCAAAGTTTGCCCATCAATCTAGCTAAGTGTATAATGCTCGCTTAAGATCGTAACATTAAAGAGAGTCGCAAATAGAGCCTGGTTTTAGATTTAATGCGTTTAATTTTTCTTTTATCGAGTTGGTTTTTTTCTTTTTTTTTCTCTGCCTCCATTGTCCTTCGTACATTTACTCTTACGACGCCCGGATTTTCAAACAATCGCGATTATGCACGCGCGTCGACGCGCCGCTTCCCCGACGTTCCAATCGTCGCCGCGGCACTGTCGCGCAAATATCGCGCGTTAATGAAACGCGGCCCGCGACAGCGTTATCCGCGCCCAACGAACCGCGCAATCGATAGCCGACCGGGTTGAGCACACCGAGCAATGCATGCAATGGCGACCCATCATTGTTCCACACTCGCACCAATCCCCGCGTGCACGTAGCAAAATTCGTATGAAAAATAAATTGACATTGATATTCATAAATCACCGACGTCCATCCAACTTATTGACCAATAAACTGCCGAATTTGACGACATAAATAAACCGCCCATCATTGCTGTCAACAGGAGCGGAAAAGGAGGCCTACGAGACGGACAGCGCCGACCACGAGAGCATACCCTCAGGCAAGTTTTTTGAATTTATAAAGTACAGACATGTTTGTGTGCGAGACTATATATATATATATATATATATATATATATATATATATATATATATATGTATATATTTAGGTGTACGCGCACTGGCGTACATAGACTGCTCGCCGAGAAAAATAACACACGGCCTTTTTTATTATTTCCACCAGCCGACCCGGAACGGCAGCGAACTCCTCCTTGCTTGTTTATTTGACATAATATACAGCGGAGCTCTACGCGTATTCGGTAAAATTTCTATATATATATATATATATATATATATATATATATATATATATATGTGTGTGTGTGTATAAATATACCTTTGAGAGGTAGCAAATAAAATTTTCTTATGCGCGCGCATACTTCGTACGTATACGCGGAGCGCATTGTTTCGCCGGAAGATTTTGCGATTTTTGTTTTAGTTCGCGGACGAAATATTTTGTTTGCCGATGAATAAGAGCGAGAAAAAAAAAAGCGAAGGAAGCAACGAGGAAAAATGAACGTAGAAGAAAACAATTCGTCGATAACGCACTTGTAGGAGTCGAGTCGGGAAATTATAAAGGCTGGCGTTTTAATAGGCCGCAGCGTATTTCTTTTTTTTTTTCTTTTTTTTACGAAAGAGATTCTTAAAGAGTGATAGCCGCGAACTTTAATTGCAGCCTTACGGGGTGGGAGGTGGGGCGGGGAGGGGATGCGAGGTGGTGCTTGATGTTTGAATAAGAAGGTCTTTCAGCGTAGTTGCGTGCGAAATTAAAGCAACGATATAACGATTAACCGGAAGAAGTTAATTGGAAACAATTCGCGGCAGACTCGAGTTAAAATTATATATATATATATATATATATATATATATATATATATATATACAATTACGAAGTCGGCCTAAACAAAATGATGGTTAAAAAAAACAGTTCATAAACATAAACAGCTACAATATATTTTTATTGTATGTGCAAAAAGCTGCATTAAAAAAAAATTAAAAATTGCACGAAAACTTTATCACCGCATTTTTGACACGTAACGCTCGCCCCGTGTTACAACTAACAATTCTCTCGCGATAATGGACCCGCTAAGAAGTCGTTAAAACGGAGGGAACGCAACGAGAGCGGGCTCGAATAAAACGTTGATAGGGGCGTTAACGATTAATATGTGTTATTGGCGAAATAAGGTGTGTAGCGATAAAAAAAAAAAAAAAAATCTCGATATCGAAGACAGCTGGCACGAGTCTGAAAACGGGATCTTCGCGATAAAGCGAGCACTCGTTTAAAGGAAAATTATTATCTTGGAAAATTGCATTGTTTGTGCGGCTCTCTTTAATGACCCTTCGAATAACGATTTTCTCATAAATCGACAATTAAAAAATATTGTTTCATATTTGTTCAGTGATAAACCTTACATTCGACCTATTGAAACGAGTTATTCATTATGGAATATATGGAACGTCATTTTGATAATGGAAAAATAATAGTTTTACGCGACGAAGGTTGATTTATTATATAAACTGATACAATTATACTTATCTATTTAGTTTTATCGAATCAAATATAATCACGCATATGTGAGCATATACAAAAGTGCATCGCCGATGAACCAAGCTTTATTTTACTTTTAATTAAACTTTAAATTTCCAGACAGAAATTTGTAGAAAATAATGATACTTTCTAAGACAAAAAATTTTAAATAGTGTCAACCAAAATTATCAAGTATACAGGGGGGAGGGGTAAGGGTTATTTTAGAGTATTGCCTATATAATATACGGCCGAGGCAATAGATTTTCTTCAAACATGGTCAGTTTACGTTCAAAATGCCATTTTCAGAATCTACCGCATATAGATCTTATATAGATCGCCAGAATTTTGTTATTTGCTACGGAACTCATTATATTAGCGCGGAACTTGCAGAACAAAAAAAAAAAAAAATAATTGTACGGGGCGAGCGTTTCATTCTACACACACCCACAAACACGCGCGCATAGCAAATAATACAAAATAAAATTACCTGTATGCGTTTACACCAAATTTTATTACAGCCGTACAGGTGACGTCCAATACGGATCGATCGGCAGCGGACGTCAATTCCAGCGGATTCATCGCCTCCGATCGGCTGGGCTCGACGCTGGTGCTGATGCTGATGATCGCCCGCGCTCTCGAACCCAACTGGCGATGATGACGGGGAGGGTGGGGGAGGGGAGGACCGAGGAATCGAACCAAAGGTGGGGCCCCGTTAAGATGATTATTTATTTATTTTTTTTTTTTGTTTTTTCACTTTTTCTGGTCGACATCTTGAAACTGATGCGGCCCGAGACGAGACTTCGTTCGTTGACCCATTGTGTTTGCCCGTTGTAAATTGAATTCTGATATTTATACTATAAGGTATATATTATTGTGCGTCGCATCAATAAATGTTCTTATATTTTTACTAGTTGGCTGTTGGATTTATTTAGCTCCACTGTCTACACAGGCAAGACCTTAGTCATTTGTGTTTTAAGTACTCTAGGGAGTGTAAATTGTAGATGATTTATATGTATCGTTAATAATAAACAACAGGTCGTGGCGAATTTGGGGCAAAAATAGCGCGCGAACTTGTTTTGTCGAGAATCGAACGCAGTCGATCAACTTTGGTGTTCGTAATTATTCGTAATGAACACTTTTTAATCTCCTTTCAAAAGGTGCTTGCTCAGAAAAGTATATTACAATAAAATATGATAATAAACACGGATAAATAACCACTTTATAACGAATCATGGTAATGTATCCGGTGTATTTTTCATTAATTCACTAAAACATGATAATGCTTAAAAATCATAAAAGAAGAGGGTGGAATGTATATAGATGAATAGAATGAAAAGAGTATGCTGGAAAAATAATAAGTGTAATAGTGGAATAAGTTATTAGCGTTATTAATTTAATGTAATATAATCTTAACTTTGAACATACTGGTCTGAAACAGTTATAATTATAAAGAATTTATACTGAAAAAAAAATCCTCATGTTCTTGATGGTATTTTTTACAGGTATTCAATATATTACAGGGTGTCCAATTTTGATTTACAAAAAACATACTAAAACTTGCATGTAAAATATACTTACATTTTAAAATATACGCCGTGCCATTATATTCATTTAACCTCGATTAATATTAGGCAAACGCGTACTTAACGAATTACTGGCATTAATTGAATAAATAATTGAATTTCGTTTATATAGAGATCCATATATTACACTTATCCATCTTTTGCAACGGATGCTTCCTACCGCCGAGCTTCTGACGTTACTGCGCTGCTCTTTCAAAGTTTTCATTGCACCTCGTACGTGACGGCAATATAATGCTTATTCGAGAAAAATAAAATATATATATATATATACTGCTTTTAAATAAACTACTCATTATAAATGCAATTGTTACGTTGAAAGGTAATAGTCGAGGGATCAATTCGTGATACGCGAGCGGCGGGCGTACTCTCCTCGCGCGTAAAAGTCCCCTCGTGTTTAACTTGCCCGTGGCTCCCGTAAAATTTACAGGAACGCATCCGACGGGGCCGTAAATACGGTCGGCCGGGATCGATTCCGCGGCGCAGCCCCATGTCATTATGACAATTCGCAATGATGATTATCGAAAGTATCGCGGTCGACATCGCCCTAAATATTTAATGGTTCGTATTAAACTTGACTCGCTTGTACGGACCGTATATGTATGTATGTATGTATGTATGTATGTACGTACGTATATATATATATAAATAATCCAAAGGAAAACGGTCGAGATTATGTAGCTCGGAATATAGGATTGTGTGTGTGTGTGTGTGTGTGTGTGTGTGTGTGTGTGTGTGTGTGTGTGTGTGTGTGTGTGTGTGTGTGTGTGTGTGTGTGTGTGTGTGTGTGTGTGTGTGTGTGTGTGTGTGTGTGTGTGTAAATTAAACGAAGTGAATAAAAAATTGCCAATTGCTTGGCCGGTGGAGGAACATGAGGAGGAAGAGATGGAGGTTTTGTTATAAGGAAACACTGTCTCGAAAAGTACGATATTCTTTATTATTATTAACAGCCGATTATATATAAATTATAGGACAAGAAATCAAACAATACAGACTTAATCGATACTCTTTAAATTATCTTAATATATATATATATATATATATATATATATATATATATATATATATATATATATACCTCGAAAGTATACGTATAATATATGATAATATATTAGCTATGGTAAGACTTTTCACGATCGAGAAACAAAAGGAAAAAACGCATTTCATAATTGCCTATTACAGATTTAATTGAGATTTATAATAATTGAGAATAATTGTATCCTGAAAATTATAATACAACATCCGTTCGACAGTGCGCTACGTGTGTTCATTTAAATATAATTATAACGATAATGGTTATTAATAATAACAGTAATGATCATAATGACAACTTTACGTCCCTCCTCGGGACAGCATTGACTAGTAAATATAATATATAATATGTAAATGCGTCTGATAACCTGATGTATTATTTGTGATTCTATTTTAATCATATTACGTTTTTTCGCTCTCTCTCGCTCTCTTTCACAATTTTACATTCGTTATATTATTTTTTTCTCTTTTTTTTCACTGCTTGTATTTATTTGTTTGTTTGTTTATTTGCTTGTTTCTGTTTCGTTATTCCTAATCGAGACTCTCCCAATGCAGAGAATCAATACCAACGTGTCCTGTATGCACACGGCTATATATATATATATATATATATATATATATATATATATATATATATATGCCTATAAACATCATATATACGTCGCCTATAATATATTATACTCAATCCTTTTTATCTATCATAATGTCGCTCTATGCCTTCGTCGTTTCTCTATATAATTTCCACCCCCCTCCGCCTCGCGTGCCGCGCGGCTGCACTATGCCCGCGCGTCGAAAAAAATTATACGATAATATAGCTATTCGCATTTGGTGCAAGCACGCATATACGCTCTCTTTGTCTAAGATAAGGTAAATTCAACATTTTCCCATTTCTCTCTCTCTCTCTCTCTCTCTCTCTCCTTTGTTTTGTCTTGTTTTTTTTTTTTTTTGTTTTTACCAATGCTCGAGCGGAACAATCGATACAGTGGTGCGTCAACAATGCAATGGGCGAACTTCCGTTAAGAAGTTCTCTCGATCAATCTCAATTTCTCGCTCGCTCGCTCTCTCTCTCTCTCTCTCTCTCTCTCTCTCTCTCTCTCTCTCTCTCTCTCTCTCTCTCTCTCATCTGTCCTCTTTGTCACTTTTTTTATTATCCCTATATCATCCCAAATCATCTCGATAAAATATGTAGTAAACCTCGATCGGCATATATAATATATCAATAAATCACGACGTTATTGCCGCGCGCAATAATGTAACCCGCCTCATTTATTGCCATTTACAAGAAGCTTTTTGTGCATTCTAGCATGAGATATATAATAATCGCTTTGGCCCGCGCACACGCACACACACACACACTCGCGCGCGCTCCCATTGCTCTTTTCCTTACGTTTTCTTTTTTTTGGTTTTCTTTTTTGTTATTTCCTTCTTTCTTTCTTTCTTTGTTTCGCGCACACAGCTTGTCTGACGCGCGGATTAACGCGCGCGCGCACATTGACGGAATTACGGGTGCGAAAGTGCCGTTTACGTATCGCAGCTAAAATCTTCGGCTATTCGCAGTGCCGAACAGATTCGTGAGCTATTTTAGGGAGCATTCGTAAACTATGTTGCAATGGTTTTACGTTTTGTTACCCGCTTCTATTACCTTTGTTGGCTTCCCTATAGCTTTTCTTTCTTCTTCTTTTTTTTTTTTTTTTTTGACCCCTACCTCCTAAAAGTAGCGTAGCTTTTTATAATTTATAACAAAATTTTTAAACCAATTAATACCAATGGACGTTTAAAAAACTTTTTTAAAAATGACAACAATTTCTAAATATTGCGTATATACAATATTATAGTAATGCTGAGCAAACAATTTGATTCAATGAGTTTGTCCATGAAATCTTTTTATTCGCCGCATTGCGCTCCCTTTCAACTGTTTTATTTGATACTGTTCACTATCGTACGATTTATTTAAACAAAGAAGTATAGAAATACGAATGCGTGTGTAAACAATTTACTATCTTATTATGTATAGCTACATGCGCCCAATATCACGAAATCATAAAATCATGCTCTACCTTTTCATCCCCTCGTCACGAGTGTTTATGCAGTTATATTAAAAACTAAACCGACGCAATAAAAGATGATGCAAGTATAGGAGCTTTAACGTAGGCGTCCGCTTTTTCAATTTAATGGTAAAAGGTAAAGTATTTAATACCAATACCCGGGCACTTTTAACGTTTGGTTCTTAATTTCAAACGATGTAGCATCGACGCGTCGGCAACAAAAGTGCCCAAGTAGTAACAGGCGTGTAGAGGCGGACGCTACGGACCAGAATACAAGAGAACGTAACAGCTGCAAATAAATGGAGTATGAATTTATTCTGTCGGCCTTTTGCACGGCTGCGCTTAGTTCAGTATCTTTATATTATTAAAATTTAATGTACGAGTGATTTCTTCTACAGGCGCATGTGTAAAGCAGACGTCGATCATTTATATTTCATATAAACTCGTATCTTCTCTTCGTAGTTTTATTAGTTTTCTATCACCTATACCGACGCGCCATTTTGGAAACTTTTTTCTAGTATTAATTATAATGTTGTTGAACGTGATTTTCATTAAGATAATTCTATTTTGTTTTCTTCCAATCTTTCGTCTACGATGTAAACTTTAGATTTTTTTTAATTTACAAGAAAAGAATCAGTTGGATTGAAGCTTGCAGAAAAGACCTTAGTACTCGGACAAGGAGGATTTCAATTGTTCTCCTGCAGTCGCGCAGAATTATTATTATTTTAAAATGAAAATGCCGCTCATTTTGTACAGCTTTTTTATACAGCTCCGGATATTGGATGATATTTTACCTCATACGTTACTCTTCAATAGCCCTGATCTCCCCTCCTCTCAGTTGCCCATCGTACTTTTTCCCAAGACCTCCCATCCCCCCATCCGCTAAATTAGTAATGTTTCGATTTACGAATGCTCCCTCTCATTCGTGTACGCCTATATAATACGCGTTGATTTTATAAAATTACCTAGGACGAGTATTGCGCATATATACGTATATATATATATATATATATATATATATATATATATATATATATATATATATAATGGATAGAGTTCCAAAAGTGAGCGCATCTATAAAGAAATGAGTTTGTCAAATGTATTATATATAGGCGCACACCTGTAGTCGAGCTTCCTGAATTAAATAATAGGCAAAAGGCCCGCAATTCTTTGATGTCAATAATAAGCTCCGCAATGCATTTGAATTTTAAAAAATACACACACACACACACACACACATATATATATATATATATATATATATATATATATGTATATTGGATACGAACGGCAACTTTCGCGAAATATAAGTCAAATAAAACTTTAAAAGATCCCGCGCGATGGCCGCGCGGCGGGAACTTCCGCATACGCTTAAATTATGCATCGAGCCATGTCCGATTCAACAGTATTATATGCTTTTCGCGCCCCTCAATGACCCCTCACGCAAACTTCGAAATTCTCTGAACCCTCCGCATTTCCTGGAAAAAACACATCACATCACCCTCATCCACACAACTACTCTCACTCTCTCTCTCTCTCTCTCTCTCTCTCTCTCTCTCTCTCTCTCTCTCTCTCTCTCTCGGTCTTTCCCTCTCTCTTTCTCTCCAACTCGTACAAATTTAAAACCATGCCAAAGCTCTATACAGCTCTCCCAGCTCTCCCTACAGGCATTGTGAGAGTCAGTATTCATATACATTTATATATATATATATATATATATATATATATATATATATATATATATATATACGTGACGACCGTGTGAGTGCGGGTCATCTCCTCTTTATAGCGTGACACTTCTTTGAAAAAGAAATAAAAAGGAGGAGGGAAAGGGTAAAAAAGACATTTATATCTCTCTCTTCGCGGCCGGATACACACACACACACACACACACACACACACACACACACACACATGCGCGCGCGCGCGCGGGTATATATATGTTTGGATTCGGGAATTGTGTGAAGCCCAATTAATGTGGAGGACGGAGTAGACTTTTTCCCCCACTTGAGCACATTCGTTCTTTGGAGGGGTGGAAGATGGAAAGGGGGTGATGAGTAAAACGGACCGACTTCTATAGTGGTAAAAAAAAAACACACACATGCGCACACCAACACACGTGCCGCAAGCAACTCTCTCGCTCGGACAGGGACGCGCGTCTCCCAACCGCGGAAGACGTGTCTTTTTTTTCTTTCTTTTTTTTTATCTTTACGCGGGGCGCTCGCCGTCGTCATCGACGGACGTACTAAAAAATCTATACAGTTTCATACTTATTCGATATATCTATTATATTTTTGTATGAAAAAGAGAATCTACATACTGAACTGTACCGAGGTATGTATATATAAAGGAAAGAGTACATATATATATATATATATATATATATATATATATATATATATAATATTTATTTATTTATGTATTTAATAATATGGTAAGAAAAAGGAAGGCTTGTGCATTTACGTTCACACGTGGTATTTTATCTTTTTATATTATGGAAATCGCCTCGTTCGTCTCAATCGCCGTATATCTTCGCCCTTCGACGAGAGATTAATATTATTATAATATATGTATAACGATAACTTTTTTTCTCCTCTCTCTCTCTCTCCCTCTCTTTCTTTTTTTATTTTTTAGCATGAATTCGCGCGCGAGCCTTTCCCCCCGCCTGCTCGTCGAAAAAGATTCGCTGGCAGGTGTAAAAAACGGAATATACGAGAGAAAAAAAAATAGTCGCACTCGCTTATACATCGGTTGGCGTACTTATATAATTGGTAATTTGTAAATTATAATATATGGTGTACAATTGTGAGATATAAATCTAGCATTGGCGGTTGTTGCGGGGAATAATCGCATATGACGTACATCGAACTGTGCTTAGAAGAAAAAAAATACGACAAAAAAAATGTTATAAGCGAAAGGAACGCCATTTTCGTCCGCTTTGTTCTCTTTGTTTATTTGCTTCTTTCGTGTTATATATAACAAAGCATTGGCTTTGAAACGTACACATTCATCCTTATTACATGGTGTGCTTAATTTATGTATAATATTTAATTTATTTTCATGCTAATTCGTCCGATCGTAGAACGGTCTATCGCTTTAAATCTATATATATATATATATATATATATATATATATATATATATATATATATATATATAAAAGCAAGGCTTTTAAAATCATATGGCGCGAGATCGTCCAAGGTCAATCTATACTGATAAAAAGCAAACGAATTTTTTTTTCGCGTTTCTCGTTATGCACGACGAGTATCGAAATTCTTCGTGGTACGGCGGAGGAACTTGTGTTACTGTATACAAAACGAACGCGCGCGCGAGCTCCGTGGATTGAACCAGTTGTATAACGTCATTAAGCAGTATATTCAATAGTTTTGTCATTTTTTTGGTATGGTTTTGTTTATTTATTTATTTATTTGTTTATTATTTTTTACTTCATTAAGACGCGCGAAATTAAGATATTCCTATAATTCTTTTGTATACAAAAGCTTTTATCCTTATCGCCAAATGTAAACGAATGGCTGCCCGCGCATTCTCAAAAAAAGGGCTTTACACATGACTTTACATATACTTATATATATATAATTATCAAAAAAGCGCGCGGGATGCGCTGGAATTATTTAGATTTACGAGCTATCGATAATTTAAAAACGAACACACACACACACACACACACACACACACACATTTAATGGGTAAGGGGAAATTTTAATTAAAAACACGTTCGCGTCACGCCCCCTCCCCCATTGCAATAAATCGCTTTCGCGAGTCAAGCAGAATTAATCCGAGATTCTCTCCTTCTATATATGTATATAAGGTTTTCTTTTTCAGTCTGCGCGTTTAGAATATCGATGTTCGAGTCTAGAATTCCCGCGCGATTGGATTTTCAATAAAAAAAATATAAATAATAAAAAAATACATAAATAAATTTAAAGAGAATTTCCTATATATAAGGTTTATATTAATTTGAGAGACCAGGATGAATCGAAGTGAGTAGTATAAAAGATAGGAACTTGTTTCGTTTGAGTATTTAAGTATTATTTTGTCAAAATAAAATAAAATCGTTCTCGGTGGATTAAAATCGGACGTGCGAATTAAGAAAAAAAAGGATCATACGTTCAATACTGTATCTTCTTTAATTTATTATTTCATTCTTTTGAAGTTCCCTTAATTAATTTTATCCTATTTAAACGGAAAATTATAGAAAGATAATTAAACGATCCACAGGGCGATTCATTTTATATTGCACTCGTCCAAATAATACGTGAAATTCAATTCTTTCATTTTGATCGAATAGATAAAAAAAATTACGAACTGTACACGCTCAATTATATACGCGCAAATGCATTAATATTAATAGCTCTTTAATGTATTGCAACAATGACAAAGAAAATAATAAAAAAAAAAAAACAATTTAATGAGCAATAATTTTAAAAAATTTACAATTTCTTTCTCTTCCTCGAACGAGAATACTAAATATACATACAATTCCAAATAACCGAATTACAAAATTTTCATTTTCTATTGCACTTGTTTTTCACATAATTTATTTACCAAAGCAATTTTTCCCAAGAAATAATTTTTTTTTGTCTAAATCAAACTTTGTCCCTAAATAGATTTCATATAATTTTCTCTATAATAAATAATTGCCCGCCTCTATGGATTTGCATAGAAATGAAAAATGTATAAGTTAAAATTTTAAATCGAGAAAACAATACTACATATACAGTTTTTAAATGAATTTCAGATAAACGAAGGGATCTTCGATAATATTCTGAATAGTGCTAAAAGAAGATTTCGGATAATATGAAAATTTCATAATTTCTTAATTCATTACAATATTATAATATTTTAATATTCCGTCTTTATACAAAATCACACTTCGTCGTTCAATAAAATAAAACTACATGTGACTAATCCACGAAGCTATAATCTGGCGCCAAAACTTTCTGTGCACGTCGTTTAATTGTACGCAGCTTCCTTTCACTAATAACGATGGACGAAATTCGTGCAAGAAAAAAAGAAAATAATAATAATATTAATAATAATAAATTGCGTTAAATGCATTAAACTGTCGATCGCGATGATGACACTACAGAATCGTACTTACTAGAAACTTTGATCAAGTTATTTGGCTTGCTTGAGAAATTCATTTACTTTCGGATTTATTATGTATAATTAAAGACTAAATGACATTATGTATATATGTATATTCTAAACGCTACTTTATATCAGTTTTCATTATTTAATACAAATCAAAACTGTTCGATTTCAATCGAACTGACTGTAAACATTTCTTTACCTCGCGGCAAATCGCACCGCGACGCGAAACTTTAATAATATAATTTTTTTTTATCCCTACAACTTTTATAAATCTTAAAGGTATAGTAATTAATAAATGTATGCATAGAGTGAGATTCAAACACGAGAGCCACTATTGGTACACTAAAGTGTAATGTATAAATAAAGTAAAATATTTCATATCATTTTTTTATAATCAATTAATCTCGTTGATAACTATATATACGTATATTAATTGCTTGTAATTTTATCAGACTCTAAGATTATACAGATTATACAGAAAAAAAAACTTAAGGACTTCTATTTTGATCTTTGATTTATAATGATAAGCACGTTCATTCTTTAATTATTTTCGATTTTTGCGGAAAAAATACGGCTATGCGCTACTACAAACTGACTAATGCAGTGAAACGATGTTAAATTTTCGTTTAAAACAGTGTTTTAAGATGATTTATGTTGGATAGTAATTTATATAGAGATTCGAGTGTAATGGTTAAGTGAACGCGTTGCGCGTTTTTTAGTTGCCACGACACAGAGGAACTATCGTCAACTTCGTTTAAAAAATTTCTCAGCGTTAAAAAACTACAGCGTTACAAAATTTAACGTACCGTAAAAATGGGGGATATGAAAAGTCGATGTTTTACAATAAAGTAATAAGCTTCGTTTTTTTTTTTTTGCGGAACAAAATGTATTGTCTTCGTGTATCTTCGAAAAAATTTTCCTCGAATAGGAGCTCAATTGAACGAAATTTTGACGCGTCCGGGCTCTGATAAAATCGAACTTAACGATTGGCCGTAAGGAATTTGTCACGGTAGCCATCGCCCGCAATTACTATTTTTTTTTTCTTTTTCATTAATTCATCTTGGTCCGCGTATATTGACGCAGAATAGCATCATTTTGTTTAAAATTGTACTAATCCACCATACTTATTATACATCTATTAATTATAAAACTTACTTTATACTTCTTATTGTACACTTGGACATTCACTTTAACATACATAAAAAGCAATACACTTTGGGTATACTTAAACATTCTTGTTGCGTCAAGACTTACTGAATGTGTACGTACTCAAAACAAAATTACAGCACAACTACTTCGCTTATAATGTAAAACATAAGCTAACTCGAAAGTAACCAATGCAATAGCGCAAAACTCTTTTCAATGCATTAATTACTTTTTCCATTAGTTGCATCGTCTTTATGTGAAATAGGGGAACAATTTAAAAGCTTTCTAAGACTTTTAACTTCGTAAACATTTTACTTTAAAACTTACTATCGAACAATCGATATCATTACATACTTGTACAACAATGAACGCAAATTTTGTCAATAGCTCCATTTAAACAACCCCATTAATATTGTTAAATTCTAGCTTTAATTTTGTACTGCTACTCAACAAAAAAGATGCAACCAAATATTACTTAAAAATTCTACATATGGCAATAAAATAAGATCTTTATTCTGTGGTCACGTTTTTAAATCTCATCTTTCGTTAATCTCTTAAAACACCTAGCAGTCTCAGTACTTGTATCTAGATGCACCTAAGTCATGGCATTTATTATTCTTTTTTTGTTCTATTGGTAAGTATAATAGAATACAATGCTAAAATTGAAAAAATGAATTATAACATTTTGGATTCAATTTTAAAACTGGCAATGAATCATTGGTATTCAATTTCAATGTAATTATCCAGACCGACAGAACGAAAGATTTCGACTTTTTTCTTGGTTTAAACTGTCTCCGGCAGTCAATCAATTCTAAAATTGAATCAATTGTTATATGTTTAACGATGTATTCGTTTATTTCTAACTTGTGAGAGACAAATAATGTTTGATGTTATAACAGTATAAATCTATTTATACTAAGAGGAGTATATAAAAAAATTATCAAAAATCAAATAACTATGCCTAAATAAAATTCATTAAAAATTTTTTCCTAACTGTTCTTATAATTAATGCTTATTTTTAGGTATTTTCAACTGCAAACTTTAAACAGTAAAGGCTCTTCAATCCTTCATAAAAAAATACCTACTGAAGTTCCTAAAAAAAATTAACGTACATGATATGTTTAAATTTCTTAGAACAATTTAGGTCTTTTCACAATCAAAATTTTTATAAAAATTCGTTTATCGTACTAGAATTGAATAAATTTTCGTATTAGTGGAAGACGATGTAAAAAAATGTTAATATTTAACGATTAATAGTGCTTACACTTATTGAAATTTGTATATGTTAAAAATTCGCGTTCTGTAAATCGAAAGCAAATATTTATTAAAGTTATATAAAGTATATAATATACTGTATATATTTATAGTTAACAACAATAGGTATTTTTTTAAACATAATTTGCCTCACACATACGATTATCGCATTATCAACTGTGCATTACATGTAAGTGGTAAGTGTTGAAGAAATTTACCTAAGGCTGTTTTAAGTTTGTAATGTATTTGTGATTTCTCGATGAACTGTGACTAAATCTTGAATATAGCCAGCTAGTCGAGCATTCAGTGTTTCTAAATTTTGTTTCTGTACTTTATTAGTACTCATGGAAATTTCTAATTGTTCATGAACAACGTTTAACATTTCTCTTAGATCTGCATTTTCTTTCTGTAATACCTGAAAATAATATGAATTTCAAAAATAATTTTTTGTATGAGTAATATTATTAGTAATCAAAATATATACCCCAAAATCCTTATTTTTTGATGCCATTGTGAGAACTTTTATTTCATCATTCCTTGTTCTTAATTCATTTTCAAGAGCTTCTACTCTCAACCTTAAGGCTTCGCAATTCCCTTCTGATATTTTTCCTGCTTCTAAATCAGCATATTTAGCTTTAACTCTCGCATTTTCCTCTTTATAAAGCTGAAGCTGCCTTTTCCATTCATCGACATTAGCTGTTGATTCTTGAAGTGCACTTGTCAATCTAGCATTATTTGTTTTCAATGTGTTTAGCTCAATCTACAAACAAGTAAAGATTTATCAGTGTTTAACAAATAAAAAAAAATTTGATAAACACTTTTAAAAAAATGCCTACTAAGATTTTGTAATGATGGAATCAAGCTCAAAAACCAGGTTAGTTTGAATTTGCAAAGAAAAATCAAATATTTACATGTACACAATCCAACCAACTCTGAGCCAAGAATTAATTAATATTCAAGAAATTGATTAATTTTAATTAAAAGAGTGAAATTAAAATAATAGTTGTTATACTCCATTACTTTGAATTTAATGATTTATTTCAGTATCGTATGGATCAAAAATAGACTTGGTTTCTACTCTTAATATATAATTAAATTTAGATTTTGAATTAAAGAATTTTAATACTTAAACTTGTGATTTCATTATATAGGATTTAAAATATTAGTTACATAATTCATTGTGAAAGATTAAATTATAGTAGCTTAAATATATACGACTTAAATATTACTATTACAATTCGTATAGTATTTTATAAATAATTTTATTTTCTATATTAATATTTCCTTGTTTATATTATTAATTAATGTTTGTAGAAAATCAATTATTTCTCATAAAATACAAATTGTTTAAAATAAATTTCAAAACACTTTTCAGTCAGAAAAAAGATTTTGTACATATTCTTAATTTAATAAATAATTCTTTAAGAATTACTGATTACTATTTAATCAAATATTTTATTGTATACTTATTTCTAATAAAAAAATGTAAGAAAGAAGCATTTTTATAGACTAAAATATATAAATATTTTTAAATAGCTTTAAAAGAAATATTTTCTCTATGATTACTTACTTCCCATTTCTTAGCATTAGCTGAACTTTGTGCAAGTGCCAATTTCAACCTGTCATTTTCATATTTTAACTGCATTTCTGTTGTTTGGGTACCACTGCTGTTATTTAATTGTGGTTTTCCTTGATGTTGTGGACTATCAGTAGTACTTTGTTGAGAAATGCTCTGTGATCTTGAGTGAATTATAGTCTTATAATCATCCTCTCCTTTTATTTGTAAACCTGAACCTGGTAATGGACTACTGCTTACTGAAGAAATGCTATTTTGAGCTGAGATAATATTAGCATTTGGATTCGGATTGTTAGAAGCAGAAACATTGGAATTTATCATGGATGAGTTCGGAGGATCAATTAAATCCTGTTCCGTGGAAGGCATACAAGATCGAGATGTGATTGGACTAACATTGGCACTTGTAGCAGGAGTAACAGAAGAACTATTTGATTGCACTTTAGCACCAGCCAATTTAGTAGCCTCTTTTACTTCGTTAAATTTTTCAATAAACTGTTAAACATTAATCAATATAATTAAAATTACTTTCGTTTCCATTATATTACAATAATTATTATTGAAAAAACTTGTAAATCAAATTTTTTAAATATTGTAAATGTAAAAAATCATTAAATTTTTTGTTTGAAATTCTAGAAATATTATTTATAAACCAACCTTTCCCAATTCACTTTCTGATGAAAATCCTAACCCATAAACTGTATTTGCTCTTACATCGGACCATTGACCAAATTTTTGGGAATGTCTTTGTAAAAGTCATGTGAGGGGTTATGGTACTATTGATGACAGCCTACAAATCAAAACCATTGCTTAGAATGAAAATATTCTCATGATTTTATAATTATACATACATGCTTTGTAATTCTATATTAAAATTACCTTGCTGCCTTCTACAGAAATTATTCTGTATAAACTACGAGTAGAATCATAAAAGAATGACACAGAAACTGCTGCTGTTGATGCAGATACCCATGATCGTTTTGTTTTTGGATCAATATGAAAAACATGTGCCTTGCACGTAAAAATCGGCTGCTCCCTATACAAAAAATTAAATTGAAAACTTCTAAAATATTTTATTAATATTTTATAATTCGAACATATTTATATCGTTAAAAATAAAAATTATTCTAAATATTAAAAGGAATGCATATAAAAGTTAACTATAAAGTCTATAATAAGAATGTTACTAAAGTATTATCGTGTAACTAAAAATATAAAATCTATATATAGTTCATCACAGCACTTACAGAAGAGCTAAAATAAAAAGCTTAACTTAATAAAAATATTATTTTTTAAATGATGTCAACTCTACTTCAAAAATTGTTTTAAAAATGTCAAAACTTAATTTTATAACATTAAATGCAGTTATAGAATCATACTACATCTTTACAATACTTTATACTAAGAATGAATGAATAAATAACCCTCATCTCTTTAAAAAAAAAAAGCGAAAAGCATTTTTCTATATAATTGAAAACAAAAAAAAACATCAAATCATACCTCTTAAACAATTACTAGAACATACATCAATTCTATAATCGAAAAAAGGAAGATGCCATGCAAATAAAACCTGTCCTGCTGTAATGCATCACAGAACAACAGTCACAAGCAATAAATTAAATATATAAATTTACCCCATGGTAGTTTCTTTTCCAGATGTCATAAGAGCTGCCTTGTACAGAGTAATTCGATTAGAAATTTATAAAATTTATAAATCGAAGAGACTATTTTTTCCTTGCGGCGAAGCCGCGAGGGCTGAGAAAAACTCGCGTGTCAATGGGGAGGGCCCTCGCCCTCGGCCAACAATTGGTCGGTACGTACTATAGAAAATATACTAATAATGCGACAATGATTCCTGACAATTACTTTCGTACCTTCCTGTTATGGAGAAGAAGCTACGGCGAGTACTCGACGTGCTTGCTTCTCGCCTCTAATTTCAATCCTCTTCCTCTACCGTCCACCAGTTGACAGCCGCCATTCGCTAAAGTGGGAAATGTGCGCTTGGGCCTTGGGGGCGCAACTGTATGTAAGTGTTGACTGTTGAACATGAACACATGCTTAGGTAAGAGTGTAACTATAGCATTAAGAACCCCGTTTTATTCTAGAGAAGAATTTATTCTTTATGTAATTTTTTATGCTTCAGCTAATTCTAAAAACTTAATAAAAATATATTTAAAATTCGTTTATAATTTACATAACAAAATGAAATTTTAAAATTAAAAAAAATTATATACAAAAGAATAGCATTTACATATTTAGTTTTTTCTATCTATCGTGTAACTATAATATAATTTTTTAAATTATAATACGTGACCTTCACTTTTAATAATTTTTTCATTTTGAAATAATACTTATGAAAATAATATTTTACTTTTATAACATGACCAATTGATTAGTTACAATTTGGACATGGGCGCAAAAACTTTTGAAGCGTTACTGTACATGCACACCATTCAAGCTTCGTATAATTGTGTTAGTGAGACAAGTATACAATGTAGATCGGTGCTTGAAGTGAATATAGCAGCAATATGCCATCATATGAAGTACACGTCTTTTTAATCGATTTTATTATTCACGCCACCAAAAACCAACACTTGCCAATATCAGATTTTTGAAGATTTTACTTGATTATAACTGATTTTATCAGTCATTTTATATAGCATTACAAGTTTCTATAAGCATAAATCACGGCAGTCAACTCATCAGCTAGGCCTACGAGTTCAGCATCAAGCTTTGCTTTTAGTGCTTTAATGTATATATAGATATTCTGCATATATACTGACACATATTCCCTGATGAACTACTTTTAAAAATTCACATGTTACAACTTAGGATAAAATCATTTCTAAATTAAGCACTGTATTTCCGCAAGTATATACACGTTCAATACATATATATATATATATATATATATATATATATATATATTTTTTTTTTTTTTTTAATAGTAAAAAGAACATTTTAAAAAATGTCTAACATCTATCGAAGAACATCTCATAATCAGAAATATTAATAATTAATATTTTATATTCATGCTAAAAAATTTTCTTTTCTTTAAGTAAAAAAATTACTATAAATTTGAGCATTAAATCATAAATTTATTTATCTTAATTTTCAATCAGATATTATATTTTTACATGATATCGATATTGCTCAATAATTTTTTAAAATTATAACAGCATAATAGAGCAGCTCCTGACTACAAAGTTGATAACAAAAAGGTAGAAAATATTTATCGAGTCGTTTTGTCTTCTGGATCAGGCTGGTATTCTGGAAGATGTGGCATTAAAGTTGGTCTATTAAGTGGATCATGTGCAAGATCGGGGTGAGCATCTTTAAAGTCTTCCATAGTCATTTGACCATACTTTAATAGAGATTCTAATCTCTGAATTTCTTTAGCTGCTTCTTCTATACGTTTATTTGATTCTTCAATAAACTTTTTAACGTCAGCAAGCTAAATTAAATAATAAAATATGTTACCATTTTATTTTACTTTAAAATTCTATATATTTTATATACATTAATAGATATCTATTTCAAAGTATTACACCCATAAATATAATCAATTTATCCAAGTAGTATAAATAATTACAATCTTGTCATATACTTTATGAATAAAAATACCTGTTCTTTTTCCAATGCATCAATTTGTGAGGTATATTTATCTTCCGGATAAGGGATTTTTATAGCATCATATTCTTTCTGGAATTTATCAACAAATGTTCCTGGAAGTTTGCTTTTATAGTAAGCCCAATCAATTTTTGGTGGAGTCTCTGGATTTTCTTGCAGTCTGTAAAATACAGTACGATAAGTTTCATATATGAATAATATACTATAATTTTAATAAAAAAATTTAATATTTATATAATATATAATGCTATACTATTACTTTATACTTTATACTCTCTGAAGGAAATGAAATAGAGAATATAAGCAAGAGTAGAATATTATATTAATTTTAAAAGAACTACATGGAATAAATGTTATGAACAAGAGATAAAACATTTAAAGGTTACCTACATTACATAACTTACAAAATAATCTAATGGAATTTGGATCTTTACGTACTTTTTTAAATAGAATTCGGTTCTTGCTTTGAATGTGGCAAAACTATTCTTCTCCGATTCTCCTATACGCTCGAGAAGAGCTGCCCAATCTATTGGCTTAATTGCTCGGCGTGCAGCCATAATTCCTGTTGACTACGGCCACAAACAGAGCAGAAAGGTAAAACTAAATTTCAAAGTCTGATGGTTGATATAACCAGCTTGAGGAACACGATGATGGTATGAGAATGAGATTGATCATATGATGCTAGTTCTATCTGGTTCTACAAGTTGCTTAAGCATAGTGTGCCAACTTAATCCAGTATATACGCCTATATAAAAATTTGATAAAAACCAGATACTAGACCTGGGCAGACCTACTGCACTGTCAAGAAATTGAAAGAATTTTGAAAGATTGGAGAGCACAATTATTTGTAAAACTTTAAAAAGCTGTTTTTATAGTATCAAATACTATATAAAGACTGATAATGATGAAAAGTAATATTTTAATTAATTTTCCTATGATATTTATATTTAACAATAAGCCATTTCTTAGCGGAATCAAAGTGCTCGTTCAAATAAAGTTTTCTAAGTTTACAAATTAGTGAAATCAGCTAGTTTATTTATTATTATTTTCAGCCTTATTCCGTCAGTAAACATCACAAAACCGAAGACAAATATCAAGAATTCGAAAATATAGTAATGAAAGCAAAGATATTGCGCATGCGTCTAGTGGGAAAAGGCGCCAATGTCCGAATGCTGCAAAATGTTAAAAATATATAAATACCATGTGTAGTGCCATTAGCCTTCAAGATATGTCAAGCTATGCAAGTTTTCATCTAATTCTCGTTTCCCATTGAAAAAGTATATATAAATTACGTGAGATTATGTATATATCTTCAGCGTATACAGGCATGTGCTTGTAATGTTATTGAGAACGAAAGCTTACAGAGTTGGCCATGTAGCCATAGGCATTAGATATAAGTCAACTTTAATTGTTTACTAATTCTTTAAAATCGATATCGAATTTGAAATATAGAATTGCATTAATTATTATATAATTATTATACGCAACTAGGGAATATTTAGTATACGCAGAAACAGAGCGGGAGTATCAATAAATTCAAATCGGTACAAATTTATTATATATCACACCATACATCTCATGCTGTACGGAAATCTGAAAAAAAAACTTCATAGAAAATAAAAGAAATGAAAATTTGTTCTTAAAGTTATGATATTTTCAGATATTCATATGAAATTTTTGAAAAATCAGTAACATAAAAGATTCATTTTTGTATATATTTATGAGCAGCTTTAAAAATATCGTATTTTTATATATCGAACAGATTGAAAACTGCAAAAAAAATCATTCCTAGAAGCTCGAGTATAAACATATATAAAGTTCGGATTTTTGTATTGAACTCATTTATTTTAAAGAAAAAATATACCATCAAATTTAAAATTTAAAATGTAAAAATTGATGAATAATTACAATATTAAGATGATTTAATTTTCGAATTTCAATGTTTTGAAAAATAATTGTGTTATTATTTTTGTTATTATTTAGATTATCAAGGAAGTAGGGTTGTGGGCATAAAAATTAAACAGCTTACGTACAGATGGCGCCAAATGCAAGTTTACATAGTTGGAGCCGATTGGAGAGGGGTGGAGAGGATAAGTTTAAAAATATGATTATATTTTAATATTCAAATATGCGTATAAATAATAACTCAAAAAAATGTATTAATACTATATACTAAACTCTTGTGGCTGTATTTGTTATTCACACTTATCAATAAATTCTACTTAAATTGGAAAGGATTATTTTAAATCTAAAATTTGTGTAATTTCACATAAATTCTTTTAAAAAATGTTGAACATAACACATTCACATATATTAACAATACAAGTAATAAATTATTATTAAACAGCTTATTTGTATAATATGTCATTTTCTTCCAAATTATATAATCAATATTATTAATACCCTCCATCTAGCATAAATATAAATGAATTAAAAAATGGATGTTTATGATAGCAATTATATTATATAGTATATATTTAAAAATAGCAATTAAAATAAATGCATTATTAAAGCATAAGCTATTAGGTGACAAGCCGACACATTGGAAAAAATGTATTAGTTTAAAAAATCTTGTTTTTTTAAAAAAATTAATAAATATTAATTGGATTATAAAATATATGTATTTAAATTTATAAATGATATTTTTATTTTTAGATTCTTGTTTTATATACTCGTATGTTGTTTTATATTTTTATTTTTTGTTATTAGAAACCAGGAGGCAGTTTTGTAAAATCTAATAATTTGATTGACATAAAAATATAAAATGATATGTCTTAAATATTTAATAAAATTAATAATTATATTATTTATAAAAAACGTATATATTTCTAGACAAAATTTAACCAATCGTATTCAGTAAATTATATTCGATAAAATACATTTGGTAAGTCTTTTTCAGTATACGTAATTTAAAAAAAAAAAACATTTTCTATCAATATACAAGCAACAATATACAGAAATGTAGAAAGAAGTTCTGATGCCTGTACTTTCGGCAAAGAGAAAATTCTGTGAAAAATCGTGAGGAACGCGGTACAGGAAGAACCATATAAGACAAAACCTCGACAAAACCAGTCTTCGACCATCCATATGAAAACGGATAGAGGGCGAGGGAATTGAAATAACTGGAAACATGAAAGGAACGAGAGGCAAAGGTAGTCGAAACGGATAAATACGTATACGCAGTGCTACTACCGACTACGGGCAAATTCTAAAGTGAAAATTTTAACGACACCTCCGACGCCCAGACCTGCCCCAGCGTGCGAACAGGCTCGTAAATCAGGCCCCCTGCGCACTATATATATATATATATATATATATATATATATATATATATATATTTATTTATTTATAGTAAGTGCAATATTATATATTGAACTTATGACCGAGTCAAGGGAAGCGCGTGAAAAAATACCCCCCTCCGCCACCAAGCGTTTTCACGAATTTAAAGGCGCGCGTTATTTCCGTGTCAGATTTTACAGACCCTGCCAAGGTCGCGATGATGTATACAATATAATTGCACGCGTCCGGTACTTTTTTCGCTCGAGCGCATTGGGCGGAGAAAGTTTTCGAGAGGATAATATCACTCCTCCCAAGATTCTTGACTCTTTTTTCTTTGTTTTTTTCTTTTTCTTTTTTTTTTGGTAAATCTTCTACGACCTTGTACAGGGCGGGGGGGGAGAGGAAATTTATGGCATCGAGCATTTTTGGGGAAGGTCGTCGTCGCGTCCGAAAAACAGCTGCTCTTCGCTCAAGCAATTAAGGGCTAAAAGTTTTTTTTTATTGCGAGGATTTATGGATACGTTCAGGTGAAAAGGTGCTGTAAAATCGAGACAAAATTCTGGAAAACTTTTCGCCGAAGCGTTCTTAAAGTGTGTCAAAATTTCATTGCATTTTAGCAAGTTATAGCGATTTCTATATATATATATGCACACAAACACAAGTACATATCGATCGATTAAATCCATCGGTTATACTAAAGTTTCTGTTATCATACACGTTGTTTATTTTTTACTTTTCTTCTTTTTCGTTTTGAGAAATTTTAAAATTGCCAAAAAATGTATGATTAAAATATTTTTAATAGCACATCTATTGCACCTCTATTTGCACAAAGAGTGCAAATAGATGTGCTGAACTCTGCATCTGATGCATTTTCCAAATTCGCCGGCAATTCGATGGGAAATGGCAAACATTCAAAAATTACACAAGACTGTACAAAACAGTGCGGTCTAACTTCTGGTCTAATCTTAAAAAGTTGCACCGAAAATGTTCTTACTTATTTTCTAGTCTATGCTAAATCTAACTTTGTAAAATTTTCAATCGATAATATAACTAATAAAATAAAACTATGTATGTATGTATTTTCGAATATATATAGATGCATTTGACACTTATTTTCTTAGAATTTTTCCAATATTTTTGTCGTCATTGATTGACACAACCCTTGTTTTTCTGGAATTTAGGTAACGTAAAAGTCGCTTTATATTTCGCATTCGGACCACTTTTTTATGGACTTGTGTTATTCGGTGATATATTCGGAGCTAATCGAGATCTAAAGAATTCCATTTTATTCTAACGACTTGTGACCAGGAATTTCATTCGATTGTTTCGGGCTTTCATGCTATTTGTCTATAAAGTCTCCTCTACAAAGTGCGCACGGATAATACACTATTTTCTATTTCAACCTTCTTTCGGATTCTCATAATATTTACACCTAATGCATATGTTCGTTATAAATAAATAAATAAATAAATAAATACGGATAACAAAGATCAGGCGAGACCTGCCCCGGAACGCTTCCTCCTCCAACGCTGCGGTACCCCGTAACGCGCGCATCGAAGCCTTAGATTTGTAACCGTCAACCGTCGTTACGACTCAAACAAAAGCCTGCCTTCCTCCCCCGGTCGGGCCCCCGCCGCTATAGTTTGCGGATTGTCAGGAGATACGGCAAGTATATACAGCAGAGCAGGAACGAGCGGTGGAATGTGGAATGGTTGAGAGAGAGGCAGAGAGAGAGAGAGAGAGAGAGAGAGAGAGAAAGAGAAAAGCTCGGCAACCCCGAGCAAAATTGAAAGAAGGATAGAAACGCGGACGATGAAGAGCCGCCGGGAAATGAAACTCGGGTATGCGCACAGGCATCGGGGAGAGGCCGAGGTAGGCGCGGCCAACCGAGCCGGCCGATGGGGGCCCGCATTACAATATATAAAAGAAGAAGAACGCGCGCCAGGTGTAAGGCCCGGAAAATGCAAAGTAGCTTTGTGCAGCCTGACTAAATCTTTGTTTTTCCTCCATTCCCCTCCACTCCCCCCCTCCGCCTCGTCCCCCGCCGAGGTTTTGGGTTGCCGACGAAGCCAAAAACTATCGTCGGTATTCTAATATAGATGAGGAGCTCGTAAATGCATCTTTGCATACCTCGCGCCGTAAACGGCCTCCATCCATTTTGCCCTCATCGCACTCTGCCCACGGTTGGCTATACCTCGGTTATTAGAAAATTTCACGGAAACACGCCAAATATATATATATATATGTGTGTGCACGTGCCCTGAACAATCCGTTTATAACTATCTATAGCTTACTTCTTCCCTAAAACTTTAGTCTCTCTCTCTCTCTCTCTCTCTCTCTCTCTCTCTCTCTCTCTCTCTCTCTCTCTCTCTCTCTCTCTTTCTCTCTTCCCTCTCTTAATCCCGAAATCTTCGCTCATTCCTCCGTAATACACATTCCCCAATCTTGCAGGGGCTCATCCACGTCCATAACGGTGCTTATTAATAGTGGCACAAAGTACCGAAGATCAATTCTATACTTTATATATATATACTGGTGGATTTTTCAAACGAAGGAACCATAATTCCACGTGTATTTACATTGTTTACAGATTTCGGATTCACGCCCCCTCGTCTTGCGGCGCTCGGTTAAAAGATAGCTCTTTGTCTTACCTTGAATTAGAGAATTTTTCGACTCCCTTTCCCTTTTACCTATACACGCTTCTGTAGTAACTAATGAACGCATTCGGGGAAACATTTTTATGTGAATACGAATATAGACATATAGTTGCATTATTTATTGTGCGCGAATGTGTATATGTGACTCTTGAAAGATTGTAAATCGTGCATGCACGTAACTATATATATATATATTAAATTGTCTTTTACCTTTCAGTTTCCAAAAAGCCACATGGATAATTATATAATGAGATGTATCGTATATGCATAACGCACAGGACAGATTCAGTCCCGTTCAGTCCCGGATTAAAAACCATATAGTCGGGGTCCTAAGTAGACTTTTAACCGAGATCTATATGTATTAAAATTTGAAATAAAATCTGAATTTCGATAATATATTGATATATTTTTTTTATCCATTCGTAAATTATTTATCATAAAGATAATAATATTAACAATTGAATTAATAATACAGGATTTTTTCTAACAAATACTTTGCGCAATTTATCTTTGACCAAATTCATTACAGATTTAACGCAGTCGCGATAGAAATGCCCGGAAGGGCTATTGAGTTTGTTATTGATCCGACCGTGCAAGAAATAGATGTTCCTAATTGCTCTTTTTTATCATTTTGAGCTTCGAAGAGGGCCTGCTTACGATACAATTTGTAGTTCTGAATGCCCGATGAATTCTTAAATATATATATATATATATAGGCTCATGTTTGGGAAAATATCCCGCAGCTCCTTGTCAATAAGTATTTTGAAAATTCTAATTTGAAAACGTACCTCTTTAGTTTTATTGTTTCTTTCTTTATTTTCATTATCAGTTACGAAATATTTTATAAATTCATTAAATCTAATTCTTTATAATTTCTCCGAGAGCGATCCTTTCCCTCCCGATTGTTTTCGACATACGTTTCCTGACTTCTGGAAAAGATAACATAGTTATATTCTCTCGTTGGTGCCGGTGCCTTAATGTTTCTATAACCTATAATCTTACCGTTTCTTTAATACGATTAAAGGAGTACTAAATGTTGATTATTCGAATATCTAAATGCAAGATACGTCCTGATTTTAAAACTGATTCAAAAATAATGCGCACTTGTTTAGAATGATATCGATAACTTTATGGGGAGGATCGAGGATAAGCTCGCGCTATCATATCATGACTGGGTTTATGTATTGGAAAGCAATGTTATGAAGCTGTTTCGTGAAAAGGCTTTGGCCTTTACGCACATATAACCTAATTTATTTTATCTCCCTTTATCAAAACATCATTCTCTCCCATACGCTTAAATCAATAAATTACGTTTAGAATGCACAGAGCTTTGCGTAATTTAGAAATTTCGCCGTAATACTTATTAAGGCGATATGTATCTGATCCACAGATATAAGTGCCATAATCAAAACATTCCGTATTTGCTCGTGTTAATATCCAATTTTTTCAGTTAAGGACGACAATTGTAATTTACGCATTATTGCTTTAGCGCAAGAAGTTATATACCTATTATTATTGCAGCTTCTATGGCCGAGCTTTTATCACTATTTGAAAAAGAAAAGTTTATCTCTGTAGAAATTCCGTTGGACATATACATTATCTCCAGGCATTTATAAGTATAATAATAGCCCACTATAAAATTTTCGAGACAAACAGTAGACCACGAAAACAAATAAAGAGTGTATACACACACACACAAACACAAATGTATACATATATGTACTTTTCCCCTACCGGTCATATATATATATATATATAAGCATTTCCCCTCGCATTTCCCTATTCGATCCAATAATTCTCCTTCTCTTACCAATCTTTGGTTTTCAAAGGGACCATCCCTACTCCGCCATCTCTGCTCCCCCTTTACATCTGCTTCGGGAAAATCGATCTGGTCCGCATTATATTGATGTCCCGTTATATACCGTTGATGCACAACAATATCTATATACGTGCATACGTATATATGTGGGGAGAGGGGGGGGGAGGGAGGTGGAAAACACGGGCGTATTATGGTCTGGCGTTTAATGCGCAGTACGGGATGCCGTATAAGGCGCCGGGAAAAGTCGGACCAACTGCAGTCGGGGAACATTGCGCCTTTTGCGGATATTTATATAGCGATCTCGCGCATTTACGTGGCAACGCAATGGTGTACCGCCGGTATGCCTCGTCTCTGCGTGAATTATGCGCGCGCGCGCGCGCGTCGCCTCTGCTAGTACCGGTCTGTTATAAACGCAAACACACACGGGCTTTGCCCGATGGCGTGGAACAGACCGCGTGGAACTGTGGAAGAGCGAGTCTGGCGCGCCGCTGGCGCTGCCGCCCTCGGAAACGAGAAAACAATTTTTCCCTCTATATATGCGCGATGCGCTGCGTCTCCCTGCCTCTCTCTCTCTCTCTCTCTCTCTCTCTCTCCCTCTGACCTTTTATCTCCCCAAACGCGCGCGCAGCACAGCCATCAGAGAAAACGAAAAGAAAAGCCTGTCTGACTGCCTCTCTGTCCCTCTGTCCCTCTCTCTCTCTCCTGCTCCATCGTTCCCTTTCCCAAAGCTTTCGACAGCTCCACACAGCGGGTGCGCCACTGCCAGCCATCGTCATTCCGCTCGTGGCCCGCCCGAAAAGGGACCAACTAATCCATCCCAAATATATATATATATATATATATATATATATATATATACTACTCTCGTCGAGGATTTTTCCGAGCCGCGCGCCCCGCGGGCGCTCGTTCGTACGCGACCGCGTATAATACGCGCCTCGAATTTTACGCCTGCATACGCGCCGCCTCTGCCTCTTCCTTTTTTTTCCATCAGCGTCTGTTTGCTCATGTTAAATATATATATATATATATATATATATATATATATATATATATATATATATATATAGAACATACATATATTATACACGAGGCATCCCGACAAAGGGACAGATAAAAAGAGACGAGAAGCCCGCGCGGAAGCAGGAGAGGAGAGCGCGCGCGGCCGTGGCGTTGAGGGGGAGGGGAAGAAAGGACTTCTCATGCGCGCGCGCTCTTTCGTTTCTATATATTTTCTATGCGTTCGATATTCGTGGCATATATAGGTGTGCATAATATAATACCAATACATTAGAGATCTGATGCGCGCGCGTAGAAAAATATATATTATAAATTATATATGGGCGCTTGAAATGTAGGTCGTGTATAGGAACGCATTTTCTTTCTCTCCATTCCTATAATACAGCTGTCGCTCCCTTTTTTTTTGTATAATTGTAAATTGCTTAATGAATGAGATTTCTTAAATAAAGTTCGCCACTTTCATGTACTTAAAAGTTTTGTTTCACTCGCATCTTTTATTCACCGCGTATTTGAGTAAATTACCAATCAATTGACCGATCTAAATATTTTAGTATTGTTTTGTTTATTAATATTATTATTATTGTTATTGTTGCTGTTGTTGTCGTTGTTGTTACGTAATTTAAATTACATACATCACGTTTTAATCTATTCATATACTATTATTTCTGTGAAAAGCTCATTGATCAATATTTTTGTAAATTATTCAAACACGTCTAAAGTAAGAAATAGAATTAGCAAAATCAAGTTTAATGTGAGACTGAATACTATTTGAAAATGTATGATCAAGAACATTCTATTTCTTAACGTATTAATATCAAACACTCCAGCTTTCCAAAGCTTTCTTACCAGATTATTCGAGATATTATTAAGACTAACGATTTTCCTATTTTACACTGTAGTGAAAAAAAAAAGTTTTCAACACAGATGTTAAAATTCAAGGGTTCGAGAAGTATATATTTTCGTTGAATGACATAAATTACTTGAAGTATCGCGGTGGAACACGAGTTCCATCCTGCTGTACCTCTTATCTGATCCCGGGCCATACGACACTTTACAGATCGAGTCTTCTCTAACCTGCACATAGGGCGCACGTAATAATTCTTGTTAAAAAAAAAAAAAGAAAGAAAACAAAAAAAGTGAGATTTTTTCCCCCCGATTTGGGTGAAAATCTCGTATACAAAGAAAGATTGTATATATAGCTGGTACATATGCGTATTCGTTTACAATTTTTAATCTCTATACTTACGTAGGACTGTCAACGCGTCGACTAATTTATATATATATAGATCCTTCTCGAGATTTACCAAAATCATCGAATTTAGTACATTCTGATACCGTACCAATATTAATATATTAAAAAAAAAAAATAATTCACGCTCAGCTCATACGAGAAGTTTGTATTCCAACTGCGGTATATTGAACGAATTATCTCCAACCCCATTGACTTCACGATGCATCAACGATTGATTTCATTGGACTGACCCCGTATGTTGTTATTATTATTATTATTATTATTATTATTAACATTGTTGTTGTTGCTAATACTGCTGCTGCTGTTGTTGTTGTCGTTGTTTAAATAACAACAGAAAAACCCTCTCTCTTGACGCGAACCGTGGGGCTTCCGGACCGTTCCGGACGGTGTTTAGAATAATGACAATTTCGTGGAAACCGTCCCTTTCAATAACGCATCGCGTGGCAGAAGACAGTAGTGCCTGTGTAAAATATTCTCGCCTCCCAGCTCCCGCCGCGCGGCTGACGATAGAATCATATAAATATATGTATATATGTGAAAAGGGAGGGAAAAATCGCACTCCGCGTGGAACCTGATGGAAACTTCTGTAGAGAGCGGTAAAATTTCCGTTTTGTCACCCGCACCTGAATTCTGTGCGGAACTGTTGGCCAAAATTCAGGTGCGGGTGGCAAAACGGAAATTTTACGGCTCTCTACAGAAGGTTCCATCAGGTTATATATATATACAAGAACAAAAGGGGCAAGCGCGGCGATTGAACAGGTACACGGGCGAGAAGCGGCTCTCCGCGCCCCGCGCACCACGCAATGTACAATCATAACAATAATTTTCCGGAGCACTGGGACAACAGAGCGCGAAAAAGTCGCGATGCAAAACGGTTTATCGAAGCCTAAATAATGCAGATATAGCGCTCCCCTCCCCTCCCCCCATATAATCCTAAAAAACGCGAATAAAATCCGTAATCCAGGCAGAAAAAGAAAGAAAAAGAAATCCCTCGGCGAGAACGAAGTCGAGGACCAAGCCGCCCGGTGCTCTGGGGCTTCTCCTCCTGCGGCTCTGTAATTTTCTTCCTCCCTTCCTCGATTTTCTCGGGCTTTAATGGCGCTGTTTCCCCTTTCTCCGAGTGCGCCCCGGCTTCTTCCCTACAATATATTTGTCTCTCTCTCTCTCTCTCTTTCTCTCTCACTCTCTTTCTCCTTCAAATTATACTTTCTCCGCGCGGCGCGGCCCTTCATCCCGTTTCCCTCCCGTCATTTAAATTTCTCGCCCCCTCCGCGCCGTCCTTTCGCCTCGTCGGGATCTGTCCTCCTTTACTTGAGTTTGCCTCTTTGTCGAGTTTTCTACACTCTTCTCTCCCCTCCATTTGCGACGGCTCTCGTTCTCCCCGTTTTCCTCTTTGTTTCTCCCGTTTCTGTGAAAACTTGATTCTCCCCCTCCCCTCAACCCCCCTACAGTCTCTCGCTCTTTCATTTTCGTGGAGTCTCTCATCGATTTTCTACTCGTCTTTTGCCTTGCCTTTATTAACCTCTACTTTTTAAATAAATATTTCCCAGCCTTCCTCTCCGACAGTTTCAAGAAATCTTCGTCATAGCGAATTTAATTTAATCGATTATCAATAGCTTATCGGTAAAGCTCGTCCTGTTTGAAGATCAACTATAAAATTTTCATTGGTTATCAAAGATATATATGATATACGTTTATATATAGTGAATATAATCAATCGAATATAATCAAATTTAAATGTATAATTAGCTGCGTACTTCGTTGCTATTTTTAAAAGGCAAGCGAAACTGCAAGAAAGAATAACGAGACTGCAAAAGGATTGTATGTTAGAATTTGCGAAAAGTTTTTCCCGAAATCGTGAATCGAGTTCGTTGCCCCCGCGTAAAAAAGCACACGTGTCCCCCAAGCCCAAGAGCAAAAAAAAAAGATGTCGTCAGCGATAAGTTATTGCTGTACATACGTTTCTTTGTGGTAGGGGGCGACATTGAATAAATCGAAAAATAAAAAGAAATGTTTGACTCGAGTGTATGATTCAAACAATTTTAATCACGTTCGTCGCAGCAGTAATTTGTATATAAATAAATAATTACCATTTCTTTTGAATATACATACATACATACATACATACATATATATATATATATATATATATATATATATATATAATAAACTTCGGTCTTTCTAGATATTATACAGCTTTTCTGAGCTGCTACGATAATTGCATTGACAGCAAACGCCGCACACGTAAATTTTTTATTGTTTCTCCAAAATTTCGTCCGACGCCCCGTGAAGTTTTTCACAGAATCAACCCAACGATTTCGGGAACGTCGCGACAAAAAAAAAGAGATGGGGAAAAAATAGAGAGATCGAGCGCAAGAATGACTCCGGTATTTTTTCCAGATTTTTCCCTTTAAAGCTCAATCCACCCGTTGCTCGTATGCACTTACATGAACATATGTATGCACGTATACACAAGTTTGTACATATATATATATAGGAGAGAAAATTAGAAACGAAAGTTTGCATCGTACGTGCATGTGTGTATCAATACCTATTATGCCGACGCCCACGCTTGCGGGTTATGCGGAGGCGTCCCGACGCCCGTCGCGCATATATATATATATATATATATATATATATATATATATATATATAGTGCATAGTACGTATCCTATGTATATAGCAGCTTTGCTCTTGGCTCGACCTTGAAAAGCTTGCCTCGCCCACGCGAACGTCGGGGGCGCTCGCGGTGGAAGCCGGGGGGAGGGGAAGAGGGTTTTTCGTTCATCGACGCGGCGTTGACTCTCCGCCCCGCTGCGCGCATCGCACCCCCGCGGCGAGGATCGCCGTCTCTACCACCTCTCCCCCCTTCGACCCTCTGCCGTTCCCCACTAGGAATTCGCTTCTCCTCTCTGCGCTCGCGCTAACGAACCCCGACTCCCTCCACCCCGGTCCCTTCCGCCCTGCCACGGCGGGAGGAGGCGCGTGTGCGTGTGTGTGTTGTGTGTGTGTGTGTATGTGTGCATTATTGCGCGCGCGTGCACGCGCTATACTAACTGGTATAAAGTGTAGGATCCGCGCGCTCGGGCGCGCATGCGCGATTCTACGGCGATGCGTATACTATATATATATATAAGTATTATACGGAATATCCCGTCGGCGCGGAGACCGATAAAACCGCGCGATGGAGTAGATAGCCACCGAGCAGCACGACGCGTCGAGTATCTTCGTATATGCTATGTACGTATGATACAAGCTGGTGGCGTATGATAACGCGCCTATTAACTCTCCTTATGGGCAGGACGAAGCGACCGCTTCCGCGGTCGCCTTATATGCCTTATAATATGAGACGGCTGCGAGTTAGTTTTTCCATATGTGATCACATATATATATATATATATATATATATATATATATATATATAATATGTTACGAGTAGAAGCGCATATGCGCGAGAAGGAAGTTGTTCTTAGTCGAGGAGTAAAATTATAGGTTGTATATGGCAGCCTTAAATATTAATAGATATATACATATATATATATACTGGTAGCCACACTTAGTTTTCGAAAAACGTGAGCCCCACCATTATATGCAGCTCCTCGTTGTTTTTCGTCGAAATTTTCAATTGCTCTGGGATGGGTGGGCGTAGCATTGTATATATATAGCGTCTATGACGCAATGAAGATGTTACACATATTGTATAGATATATTTTTTTATTTCAAATGGATGCGGGCTATTGTTTCCGGGGGACGGGGACCGAATGAGTCGCGGGTGCCGAGTTAGTCAAGATTTTCCGAATGGTATAATATGTGAGATAGGTTGGGAAACTTAAAATCATACGTCGAACAGAGATCGATCCTGGAGTTTTTCTTTTCTTTTTGTTAAACACTGTAAAAAGTTCTCAAATACAATTATAATTTACAAGTCGACAATTTTGTCTTAGTTTGAAAACGAAGCAAAACAATGGTATTAATGAATCACCAGACCCAAGCCAAGACGAGATTTCGTAAAATTTGGTCTTGGTATCGATAAAGTATTGTCGATTGAAGTATTGTCTCAGTCTTGTATACGTATGAAGATGATTTGTCTTCTTAGCCTTAATACTGTTTCGGTATTGACAATAAAGTATTGGTTTTAATTTTCATAATTTGGTAACAATTTTTTCAAACCTTATGTAAAGCATTTGTATGACGGCGAACATATTTGAATGAATAATATTTATTCGTGCCAAAATAATTGCAACGAAATAATAAAATTCTAAAACAATGTACCAAAAATAAACAAAATTAACGATAGAAAATTATGATTATAGTATATTGAATTGGTATGTCTATTATATATATATATATCAAATATATAACGGTTTTTAATACACTCTTCATCAATTGCTTCGAAAAGTGTGGAGAGTTCACAAAATATTGTTAGTATTTCTGGGCATTTGATCTACTATATAGTTCAAATAATTTGAAGTTATTGAAAATTCCTTTTAATTATGAGGAAAATTGAAATATATTAGATATCAATTTTGCATCTCAATGAAATCTATAACTCTTATTCAACAATTTTTTTTTGATATTTTTCATTAATTAAGTATAATAGATATGAATGCAAAAAAAAAACTAATTTTTGAGGGTTTTTCATGAATTCCTTTATTGATAATCACAGTGAACTAAGATATATTAGTATTCAAAATTTTTAATTAATCTAGGTTCATGAAGTACCTAGAATTACCAAGATGTTTTTGCCCTGCAGTATGAAACAATAATTATATATCAATATTTACTTTTTGTAAAAATTAAGCTTATCGAGCAGAGGAAACTGTTTCATAATCTATGGTTCGAAATTTATAACTAAAAAAAAAAACTTCTTTGGGATGAAAATTGAGCGATTTGGTTAATTATTTTCGCACTGTGACCTTCTAGCGCGACTGTGACATGTACGATAATAACGACCGATTGGTCGATTCCTGGCGTATTAACCCCGCTTTCGCAGATTTATCCATATCACTTCTTGCTCAGTCGGAATGCTCGTTCTTTATTGTGTCTTCTCGAGAAAATAATTGTTTTTGGGACAAAAAATACACTATTCGTTATTAGTCATTCAAAAATCTAAAACGTTCCAGAATTTTGAGTTTATACGCTATTTTTTTAACCCATAATTACGTTTATAAAGGACAAATATTCGATTAAAAATACTGTCCGCAAATATATATATATATATATATATATATATATATATATATATATACGCCACGCGTCATTAGGTCTTTGAATCGTCTCGAATGCAACGACGAAAATTTCGAAGGGCCGTACTGCGTCTCCGCTACAGGGCTAAGGGGTATAATTTTCCATTACGATGCATTTAGGAGGGATCGCTGTTTCGATCGCGAACGTTCGTGATTAATTGAAAAAAAATAATAGAATGAACTCCCGTGTAGGGAGGGGTTCGAAGCCGCATAGCGGTCGTTATACGTCTCACACATGCTAGGCTTGGAATTATAAAGTCTTTTCTTGTTTTTTTTTTTTTTTTTTTTTGATCGTTAAAGGTTACTCTCGGGTATCAACGGAAGACTGTAGACGGGCGGTTTATCTACAAGTAGACCGAGAATAAGCACGGCGGTCAATCGGTGTATATCGGAATAATTTAGTTTATCGAAATAACAATTAACGGAAAAATGTGTTATCGGCGTATTTTTAGCCAGCGATTACCTGGGTTTGTATTCGTTGTTTTGTTGTTTTTTTTTTTTTTTTTTTGAATTTTTCTTTTTATCAACTTACAGAAATTGCTGGCAACAGGATAATTATATAATAACCTTTGGTTATTATAAAACTATACCGGCTATTTTTAAAAATCATATTGTGATTTATATAAATAACCGACGCTGCGACTCTTCCCAGTCGCGTCTCTGTAAGTTTGTATATATGATACGTGTATATATGATTAAACTGATAGCCGTAATATATATATTTTTAAAATCTTCTCGGAAATTTTAATAAACCAACCGCAGCCACGGAATCTATATCTTAAGAAATAAATAAATTTATATATACATGGAAAAAACGAAGACATTCAGGGGTAGTTTCTTTGCGTATGATAAAAATAAACGTGACGCAGGAATTCGTAATGAAAAAGTACAAAACACGCGGGGAAAAATAATTCCAAGTCTATAAATAGAGAATGCGCAAGAAATGTTTTCGTTCAACTTTCAAGGATCTCAATGTATATACGTTAAATATATGTTATATACACGGGCGATAGACGATTAATTGTTCATCATCAGTTGGTATTCATAGTACAACGCTTAGCCGAGCCTCGGGCAATTAGCTCATTATATATATATATATATATATACATACATATGCAAGAGCTGTTCTTAAGAACATCCCCTCGGAAGTAGATAGCCCTACCGGTTGATACATTGATACAATGAGAGACTGGGAAAAATCCCGAGCAATACCTGAGTCGGCACTCAAGTCTCACACGCCATATCCTCGGCCGAGCCACGTATGTCCAGCTGGAAAAATCACAATACTCATCGCATTCATAGGCTCCGAGCGCACGCGGCGCTTGCGCGCGTCACGAAGTCGACGAGGCGAATATTTCCTCCGAGGACCCCACCGCCCGGCCCCCCGCCAGGCTGCCGCCGCCAACCCCGCGCGTCGCCCACCGGTACACCGCGTCTAACGAGATCCCGGAAATATCCTGGCGCACATCAATGAACATTTTCCCCGGGAGTACGCGCGTGCGCCGTGAGCATTGTACGAGAAGGAGCAAGAGGGCGCGGTACTGTGTATCGACGTGTGTGTGTGTGTGTGTGTGTGTGTGTGTGTGGGGCGAATACGCCGATGCACGAGCGGAGGGCTGCGGATGCGTGCGAGAGTGTGCGAGCGCTAATATATAGAACTAGGTAGATATACGTATGCGCGCGCGAGTAGCCGAATGACGTCAGCGGAGCGAGCACGCGCGCTTGATTTGTGTGTGTGTGTGTGCGTGTGCGTGCGTGCGTGCGCGCGCGCACGTGTGCGTCTGTGCATGCACACTACGCGAACATTCGAGGAGTAATCAGTGGCGGAGGAGGATAAGGGGAGGAGCAGAGAAGGAAGCCGGTTTTCCCTGCGGCATGGCGAGTCTGTTGCCCACGTGTCGAAGTTGCAATAACCCCCCCCCCCCACACTCTCCACAACTCACCCTCTTTTAGATATGTGTGCGCCGAGAATCCAAATAAGACAATAGGTGTATATGCATATATATATATATATATATATATATATATATATATATATATATGTAAGTGCTGAGGAAATAAACAATTAGACATTATCAAAGATTATTTTTATTATATTTATAGGAAAGATTTGGAATTATTATAAAAAGCTCAAGCGCCGTTATAAAGACGATTGGGACGTACGGATATAAAGCGCATGTAGCTTGCACCCACGAAAGCCCACAGCCAATATATATATATACAAATCAACAACTGCGACACGCAGCTATATACGTCTATTTTAAAAAGGAGACACATTTATAGACTGACGTTATACACCCCTTATAACGGGAGAAATTCCGGCTGCTGGGAAAGGGAGGCTAGGAGGGGGAGGACCAGTGCGCCGCCCGGATGATACATACCGGGGTACATGGAAGGTGGAAGTCAAGGTGAGATGACGGAGGCACCCCCACCTTTGAATCCATATATATACATACCACCAGCACGGGATGCGGATCGTTAAATCGCCGAGCGCGGTGGCGGCGCGGTTGCGGGATATATATATATATATACATATACGTATATACGCGGAGGGAGGCAGAGAGGGGTTGGAGGGGGTGGGTGGGAGCAGTGGAGTAAACCGGCGCCCACGCCGATGTGACGTCGATCGTTGCGGAGCTGGCGCGCACACGTAACAACACCCCCACGGTCTCCATTCATAAAAGCCGGTCGCTATTACTCCGCTAATTTTCCATCATTCCCTCCCACTATATATACATGTATGTGTTTATATATTAATGCTGTGGGCAACCCGCCACCTCCCTGCCGCCCCTCGCCGGTCGCTGAGCACTCGCTAGTTCTTACTTCTGGATTGTTCTTGCTGCTCTTCAAATATATATATATATATATATATATATATATATATATATATATATATATATAGAAGAATCGAATAATAGAAAATTATTGGGCGACATCAACGCGATTTCTACTGCAGCGAGCTCTCTATTTTCGAAATTGCGGTCGAAATTCTACTTGTCATCCGGCGACCGATAAATTATCACATAATACACTTATCTTATGGAAATCGACGAGTATCGTAAAAATTACCGTAATGATAATGCGAACTGTCCGGCAACGTTGTTCCATGGCCGAATATAATGAAATGAAATGAAATGAATAAATATTTTTATCGGTCTTATAGTCTTTATAATATAATATATTAATTGAAATAATGACACTCAAACTGTCCTTGTTTATATTCACCTCCGAAAAATCTGAAATAGAACACATTACTACAATAAATTATATTAAAAATTAAAAATAAAATTAATAATAAAATAAAAGAAATATTAAAATAATAAATAAAATGAAAATAATAATAGCAATATTCTTTGTTATTAAAGGACAACCCGACTGCCCCCACCACCTGACATTTAGATTCACCTTTGGTATCCGACGTTTCGAAACGCTACGGGTCATCCTCAGGAATTAAACGAATATAACGAAACTTATTAATATTACATCGCAAATCCGTAATATACAATCTTAGTTTAAATTAGAGTGTTTACTATCTTGCCATGCGCACAAACACACACGGTGCGTTTACACATTACGCACGCGCAGTTACACATGTGCGTAGAGGGTGGTAATAAGAGGGAGAGAGAAAGAGAGCGAGAGCGAAGCAATAATTTTAGAGTAAATCGATCGTCAAAGTATATATAGTTGCACGCCCCCTAAAATGTCAAATTTATTATTTTGTTTTCTTTTTCTCATCACAGTTATTATAACTCCGTTGCGTATAGTCAATCGGGGCCAGTGTGTTTCTCACGAAAACGGCCATAAATTTTTCATGGGGTACTTGGGCGTCGATCGGCATCGGCGACTGCGGGTATTTAAGTTAGTGTACCGGCGCTCTGTACTTATATCACGACCCCGACTCCTTTAATAGGCATACTAAAATATTCATTGATGACGAGGAAACGGATGGAAACTTACAGATTTATATTAAGACGAATCAAACCATGTAAAATTAAATCGACGAAAGTATTATCGATTTTTTTGTTTTACCTTCCATAATGTTTGTATTATAATATTTTATTATTATTTATATTAATGAAAAACAATTTGAATATATATATATATATATATATATATATATATATATATATATATATAATAGTATTGATATTTAATAGAAAATAACTCGACATAAGGGATTCATTTTGAGGAAAAGAAATACTTTTAGATCCCATATAATAATATAGCTGTATACATTACTTGTGACTGTTTTTAAATCTCTACTTTTGACAGATTGTAAACTCTGTTTGCTTATCATATATTCTAGAATACGACGTTCTAAATTTTTAAAAATAACAAAAATATTCTATTCTACGCAAAATATTCTGTATCTCAATTAATTTAAACTAATTTTTTAAAAAAAAGTTCTGAAATAAGTACCTTCAAAATGGGAAAAATATTTGGATAAACGAAAGGTTGTCCAAAAAAATGGTTAAATTAAAAAAAATGATGATAATTCTATAAAGAAATGCCATCCCGTTCAAAAACGAGAACATAAAACTTGACCTTAAATCGATAAACCGGTACAAATTCAGGTATGGAAGAATTAGTATTCGCATTCCAAATTTTTTACTAATCACTCGATTTGTGTCATAATGCACAAATACTTTCATTGATTTACGTTGTATTCGATTTCTTAAGATTGCTTCGACGCCGTTATAATATCACTTATCTGTGCGATAATCTGTGAAACACCTCGATGGTAATCGAGAGAGACGTGAATGTGACAAATAATGATTGGCTAAGAGATTTTTTTATCTTTTTTTTTTTGTTTTTTATTCACCGCATTAATTAGAGGGAAACAATTTAATACACAAAATAACATTAAATAATATATATATATATATATATATATATATATATATATATATATATAACGAATATAAGCGAGAACCGCGATACTTATTTTCCCGTACGCAACTGCAACTGCAGCGACAGCTATCGCGTGTGTGCAATAATGCATAACTATAGGTGTATATATATATACATATACAGAACCCACGGAACGGGCGATCGATTAATTCGTCGCGACCACGCGGCGCGGCGATCCAACTTCATCCTCCGCGGACTCTACGCATACGCCCGCTGACGCCTCCCCCCGCCCCCAACTCCTACCTCCATGCGGCGTCAATAAGGGCGCGTCCTATCTCGCGCGAAGGGCGATCGACGTTATTTTGTCCGATGACATTTACGTAATTATATTATTTGTTCGCCTCGCGCATAGCCGCGCGATATATCGTGTATTTGTCAAGTTACGGTATATAGAATTGCCGTATTTATTATTGTTGCTTTAATGTATATAGTGTCAGCGATTTTCTAGATCTATGAATGGCATTTTATTATAATAAAATGTATCGTTTTCTATATGAAAAAACTAAAACGGGTTTTCAAATCATTTTTCACAGATTCAGAACTATAGACGGAAATAGGATGGACAATGACGTACATACATCATCGTATATTTGCTGTAAATTTCTTTCATGTGTGTGTATGTATATATATATATATATATATAAAGAGCAAATGAACAAGTAAAATCCGATTAAATTATAGTCGACCGAGCTTAAAATAGCCTTTTAAAAATAGTATCGACAGTAAGACTACCGAGAAGACTAAATTATTTAGTGAAAATAAGAATTTAGGTATTTTTAGATTTGAACTTTGACGAATATATAAGAATTAATGGCAAACATTTTTTCGATATTATATTATTCCAAATCACTATTTGGTTTTGATACTATTTAATTGTTGTTAATAATATATGACTATTCAATTTTTGTTCATCTATAGTTGAACATACACTGCATGTATAAGGAGGATATGCCTATAGTTCTTAAAAGAGATTTTTTTAAATTCTTAAGCGATTTTTTAATTGTTAAATATAATATATATGCTACAATTTATGAATTTGAGAAAGAGAGAGAGAGAGAGAGAGAGAGAGAGAGAGAGAGAGAGAGAGAGAGAGAGAGAGAGAGAGAGAGAGATGGAGACAAAAGAGAAATGAAACGAGAGGTTTTATATGGACTAAGTGGTATAAAGCGCAAAATGAATTTCGCTTGATATCTTTTTTATGAATTACTGTTCATTTTATAAATTACTACAAAAATACACAATTTTTAATCATATAATAATTGTCAGCATATACGAACTGATACGGCGAAGGCGTATAATATATACGCATATTAAAATTAAGAAGTTTAAAAGAGAGAAGAGACAATGGCGAGCGCGTCGACCAACCCTCCATCGATACGAACGATAAAGTCGGACGAGATGTAAACCTGCGAGAGAGGAGGAGCAGGAGGAACATCGAGAGGAGGCGAGAAGAGTGGGACGTTTGCATATATATATATATATATATATATATATATATATATATATATATATACAGATCCATCTACATAGGGTCCGTTTCGGAAATGGAAAGTCGCCTCCATCCGCGCGCGCGCGCGCGCCCGAGTATCGATCCCGCGTCCCGCGCCGGGTTCTCGAGTATATGGTATGCTATGTATATATATATATATATATATATATATATATATATATACAGGGACGCGCTTACGCAGAGCGGAGCGGGCTCGCTCGCGGTTCAAGGGTGAAAGCCGGCCCGGGGGGGGGTGGGGGCGGTGGCGGGTTCGGACGGCACGAGAGACGGGGCGGCGCGGCAACGATGCTCGTAAGAGAGGGGGCTGGATCCGGCGAGGGCGGGAGGAAGGACGGGGGAAGACCGCGAGAGAAGGTTAGGGGTTGTGTGCCGGCGCGAACCCTGACATTGGCCCGTCAAGGGCGCGGCCGCGAGCTGGAGCGCGGACGTCACACGCGCTCCCGCCCGTTCCCGCCGCCCGCCCTGCCCTTCCCCGCGGACGGCTCTTCCTCTTTCGCCGGGTGGCCCTGACGATGCCTCGCTCTCGCGCGCTCTCCCTTCTTCGATGAAGGTATATATATATATATATATATATATATATATATATATATATATATATATATATAATGCGGTTGTTTATCAATGACTGTGAAACTTTTTTTCTTTTTCATACTTCTCTTAAATTCTCGACAAGTTATTATTCACAGTGCTGTTGCTTATGCGCACGGTCGAATAAGATGCGGGGGGGGGGGGCGATTATTAAAATTTCAACGCGTTGCTTATTCGGGGAGACGACGTCAATTTGATGATAAGAGCCGAGCATTGTTTTTTCCGTCACGTCAGAATTATTCCCTGTGCATATATAATACACGTTACGCGTGTTTCGCAACGGATTTATTATCGCATTTACAGTAATGAGCGTTTCCCTTCGAATTATCTCATCGTACTCGATATTTTTGCGATTTTGATCGTACAAGTTCTATGAAATTATTTACTTGATTTTGGTTTAAATAATTTTTTTCATGAATCATAAGAACATTTTAAAATTATGATTATCACTATCATTTTAGATCTACTATTAATTGATACAATCTACGACATTATTATAATCATAATAAAAATTGAATTACGATGGCTTATCAATTACTTATTAATAAAAAACTATTATTTATTTATTATTATTGTTATTTCATTAGAATCTCGTCAACTCCTGATTTAGTTAACAATTTATTTATTGATTTTATTGTTCCGCTCAATAATCTTAAAACATCAGGCCTACCTTGAAAAAAAGATCTGTATATGCGCGATATACTGAATTATTAAGAAAATAATTTATACAGAAGTAAATATATATAAACTTTAAACTAATATTTTATAAATTTAACCCACCTAGGATTGTTTCCAAGGAACTATTTCTAACTTCTTTTATTCATGAATATTAAATATATATATATATATATATATATATATATATATATATATATATATATATATGCATGTTAAAAGTTACTCTTGCAAAAAAAAGGACAGATCCTCTTTATATTCCCCGCGTCTTATAAATGGCTCCAATTTATTATATACCAAATCTTTCCAATCCAACAAGTGAAATTCATTCTGTAAAAGCCACGTTTACGCTCATCCTGTTTCGTTTCGGAAGGGAGCGACCGGGCATTACACCATAGTCCATGGTAATAAATGACACTCTCCGCCGTTTCCCATTTACTCTTACTGCCCCCCCCCCTCCTCATACCCAACTCCGCGTTATAGCCGAATTATTCTCCGAGAGCGCGGCACGTGCGCGAAAAGTCACGCGCGTGCGTATGCAACTATATGTATATATATATATATATATATATATATATATATATATATATATATATATATATATATACACACATAATGTGCGGGGAAAGCCGGACGTCGGCTTCTTCGTTTATGGATGCACGAGCACTAGCGTCTAAAATATATATGTATATTACTGTTATTGTATACGTTATACATATACATAGTTAGTACGGGGTATCAGGAGCGGAGGAAAGTAAAGGAGGTGCATTCCATACGTACCTTATGTGCGTTGTATTGTATACGATATACATGTAGAAAAGCTGCTAGATACCCGTGGCACAGTCACACGCGACTGTGTAATATACATACACGCACAAACTCACAGTCGAGAACTCCGTGAATTTCTATGAGTTGATTCATCCTACCGGAACAGTTCGTGATATAAAGAAAAGTGTGTGCGCGCTCTCACGCGCGTGTGTGTGTATGCGTATGGTGTGTGTGTGTGTGTGTGTGTGTGTGTGTGTGTGTGTGTGTGTGTGTGTGTGTGTGTGTGTGTGTGTGTGTGTGTGTGTGTGTGTCTACAACAAGAGGGGTTAAAGAAGTACATCAGAATTGCCCGCCCCCGCGGAGATCAAACGAAGAATGCAGCGCACATCAGAGCTGTGTATATGAGGATACGTCAGGGCGCCGTGACGTCCGATTATAGAGTCACGAGCGCGTAAATGCATAATTATTACGCTTGGAAAACATGACTTTCGTAGTTCGAATCTATATATATATATATATATATATATATATATATATATATATATATGTATATATAGTTCTATACGTAATAGTATGGCAGTCCTGGCGTATTATGTACTTCCCCGTTTAAAATAATATGCCGCTAACTTAAAGAGGCTGATCTTATATAGATATATTATTATAACAGCTCTTTTTGTTTGTCAGAGCAGCAGATTTTTGAAATTGCAATTAATATAAAAATTCATCCTCCAAAAATGCACATTTAAAAGTTTTGATTATTGGAAGATCGCATAACTCGCTGCATACGTTAAATAATTTTCGATAAATATCATCCGACATTTTTTATAATTTCACAATGGTTCTTCCCATTAGAGCTATATCATTAATTATTTTCAATGATCTAAATACAGCGATTTTCTTCCTAAAGTTTTTATTTTATTTTTAAATTATAGTATCAAAACATTGGAAATATGAACAATTGGGAACGAACGGTGTATAAAGAATATTTACAACAAAGATTTTTTAATGGGAGGATCAGATTAGAAAAGTTCAATAATGTACTGCGTGGTACGTTGATGAAATATTATGTAGAGATCAAAGACATGAATTTTTACAGTACAATTTTTACAACACAGGTTTAAAATAACTATTAAAAGGAATTGTTGCAATAAAATATTTTCAATCCATAATTCATATCAGCCAAGTTTGATTTGTCTTAACCGAATTATCACCGATGTCGCACGATGTGAATAGAGCATAAATGTTTCATATACGATAATATAAAAGTACGTTATATAGATATATAATACTTTAATATAACAACACTATATACATAATCGAATAACTTAAGGATCCAAGGAAGAGAACTAGGGCGTACGACGTATATAATCTATATATATTGTTATGCTTACTTATAGTGACAATAGAAAAGGTATGTCTGTATAACGCTAGACGTCCTTTCGAAAATGTAATTCATACCTTCATATATATATATAAACGAACTGGATGAGTATGAAATAGAGGAGCTGAGGGAAAAATTGTAATTAAGCAGGATTAAACTGATTAGACTATAAGCAATAATTGATGTTTAATGACCGAGATGGAAATATGAAGATGATGACCGCGTGTTCACAAGATTAACTTAATTATAAAGATGCCATTAAATGGCATATTCTGTATTAAGATAATGGGAGGTTTTTATATTTATAATAGATTATTTGAAAATTATTATAACCCACATTGATCTTTCAATTAAAAAATACTTCGAATTACTTCTCATTATCCTGATAACCAAAATTCCCCTTTGCATAAAAGGGTAATTATTATGTTTAATTCAATTCGCAATAAATGGAATTTTCCAGAAAAATCTCAACGCTCTTAATTGCTTTGAAAATCAAGTCTGTCAGTCTGTTTTTATCCCAAAAAATGATTTTTTTTGAAAATATACAGCCCTTTGACTTTCCTCGTATATCACTGATCAGAACTCTGGGTTGAAAACAATGGATGATTTTAATGCCCATGAAAAAATGGGACCACCAAATAGGATAAGAAAATTTCCGAGCTTAAAGCGAAATCAAACGTAGTCGGCATTTTTATCGCTCAATTATTGGCTAAATCATTGCGTATAAAATGTGTTAAAAACTGGTTAGTCATGCTCTAAACCATGATTAACGGCTATAAATATCTAGCAACTGGTAGTTTTACTGGATATTCGTAAATGTCATAAGCGGACCGTACGACACTTGATCAAACGTAATTGCTGATTCCCGAGCCAGTCGAGCAGAAAACCGGCCTCTTGGTATAAAAATCATTTCGATTTCTATCAGGTTCGAACTATCAAGTTACAGAAAATTCGAGAAAATTCAGTTTGAGACATTATAGATTTCTAATGGAATTCAATTAAATACAGTTCGGTACAGTTCTGCATCTATGCGTGTTCTTTGGTTGGATTTTTAAATGGATCCGATGCGATTCGATCTCATAGGCATTAAAAATAAGGCACGTTAATTCGACTGTAAAAACTGATTATTTACCACCAGAGACAATTTACCGAAAGGTACAAGTCGATCGAGTAAAAACGAATGAGACACTAGTATTAGGGGATATTTTCCACTGTAAAAGCTACTATGTGATATCTATGCAATGATATCAATATATGTGATTTCATAATACGATATATCGTGCAATTGATAGAAAATTTATTTGTAACTTGTACCGGTACAAAGTGCACGTGTAAATATATTATTTCGTTTATTCAAGCTGCATGACGTAGTAGCAAACCTCATCCGCTCTCGCGCGTTATTATATCTACCCCCTCCACTTCGCGCGCGCACACACACATGCTTCACACAAAAAATACAACTCTTTGAGTGCGCTATCAATGGAGAGATTCGCAAATATCTCATTCAAGATATGCTGTTTGCGCATGACGCGTGTTCTTAGCGTAATTCTGCGAGGCAGTCATTGCCGCCCGATTGTATATATAGATCTATATATATACCGGGAGAGAAAGAGAGGGAGAAAGCCGATTGGCTCGAGCAGGAGCACCGGGGGTCGTCGCGGCTACACGGTTTACGCGCGATCCTGTGAAGGTCACCGCGCGCGTCGTTGCGCTCGCATACATCTTCATGTACGCCCACCTCCTACACGCACACGCGCGTGCGCGCGCGAGCGCCCGTATACATATATACGGCAAAGTGCAATGTCTAATACACCCCCTCCCAGCCCGGCCGCCATCCCCGCGATGCCCCTCGTGTATAACGCAAGTATTATACGTATATAGCGCGTAAGGGACGAGCGCGGGGGCGAGACGCTCCATTCATGGATTCGCGACGTCGCGCGCGCGCGCGCATACGTTCTGATACGGGGCTATGGATTACTGCGGGGCGCGGTGGGGGCGACGCCGGTACCGCGTTTGCGCACACCGCCGTATAGGTGATGTCGCTATACGCGCACATAGACGTACGCTCTATATACGAGTCTACAGGGGGCTCTGCTCCCGGGGGTTCCGTATAGAGCGCCGCGTGCGACGGGGCGGAGAGTGGGAAATGTCGATACGCGAGCACGGCGGCAGGGGTCGCGGGGAGGGGCGGGGGTGGGGGGAGGATTCCTCGCGGGAACTTTTTACGGGGGACGCGCGAATAACGTTGTACGTGTAGTGATAGGCGAAGAGGGGAGGGGGAGGAGTTCTAAGTGCTTAAAGTTTGATTCGACCTCGCGAAGTTATAATGTCGCCGTATTTAAAATTCAAGCAGTGCGTGTACAATTGTAAAATTATAAACTTAATAGAATTACCATTTTTTAAAAAAATAAATATATTTTATTACAGCCAATTAAGCGACATTGAATTGAATTTTTTAACACGCGATGATTCGTAACGGCTGATTTATTACGGATCTGTCTGATTAGAAAAAAAATTTAATCGATATAATAACAAATGTTTCGAAATCCTATAAGTATAGACATTTGATAAATTATTCTATACTTTTGAGTATATCAGCCAGTAATCTTATTGATATTATATATGATATTTTGTTATTACTGAAAATTTACTTGACTTTTGAGTATTTTGTTACTATTATTGATATACTATGGTTTTATAGTAATGTCTATCGATATATTACAGATTTTCAAAATAATATTCTTGTATAATATGTTGCATTTTTTAAATTATTATAAAACTATCCTTACAGATAATAGAATCTTTCCTAGGCTCACATGAAAATTACTAGAGAACTATCTCTAATATTCTTCATTAATGTAGATATACAATTTTTGTTTTTCAAATTAACGAATTTTCATAGATGGCAATTAGTATATATACGTATATATAAATATTTTTTTTTAAAAATACATACACGATAAGTTCTTTATACCACCATTATATAATTTATTCTACTGTATAATAACATTTATATATTGCAAAAATTAAAAAAAATCACTTATAAAACACTAGTTTCTGATATCTTTGAAAAGAGTTTATAAGCATGTAGTAAAATTGATTATATATATGCAGTGGAGGTTACTGCGGTTTATTAATGCGGTAAATTTTACAAAACTTTTATGTCAAGATAAAAAAAGTGGAGTTGGTATAAATATTTTTTCTTATGATATAATCTGTATATATTTATCGATGAGTGTAGATATATATATATCGATAATTTGAGCTTTATCAAAGGAGAGGTGGTGATAGTGGTTATTTTTAGAATTTACCGATATCCAAAAAATAGATTCAAATACGTCTACTATTATTTTTTTTTTTGTGCAATTCATCTGATTTTCACGAAATTTAAGAGAGTAATAAAAAAAAAGCAAAAAATAAAAATTACCGTTCAAATATTGGAGTTTAGAAAAATAATCGATATAGGATAGAAGCGGCGAACGATAAATCTATTTTCTTTTTATTCTCATCACACAAGCAATTGACATGCTTACTGAAACTTTATATAAATTTAAATCACATTATACTGTATTTATTCGACTATGGTACTTTGCAGAAATTTTCAGTCTGTTTTATTCCAAATTTTAAACATCGAATATAAATATATATATACAGAGGTGAAGAAATATCTTTCCATGAAACTACACTGGCTCTCTGACAAAATATTTTCAAAAAATCAACTTCCCGTCGAATCAAAATTTCGCTCCTACGCAATCCGTGCAGTGCTCGATTCACGATTAAATTATTGTTTCTCAGGTAGCATTATAAACTTTCGATGGCAATTCAATCGATTATATCGGTCGGTCTATGAAAAATAACCACAAGCTCCGCGTCAGCTATAATAAGCAGCGTGCCTGAAATATGTCGATGCGCGACCGGCAATCTGAACTGAAAAGCAATATCACGAGACTCTTGCACAATCGCGGCAATTATTTAGAACACCGAAAAAGCTAGATTGATGCGATTGCAAAAGTGAGAAACGTAGACAAACTTTGTGCGGCGGCTTGTAATTGTTTCCATTTTTTTTTTTTTTTTGACTTGGTATACATGTATATTACTTATATCAATCTCACGCCGTGACCTTTTATAAGCGACCGTGAGGTCAAGTTTGTTCGGAACGAGCGCTCTGGTGCGCGTGTATGTGTGTGTGTGTGTGTGTGTGTACCAGAGTCTCCCGAGACCGAAACGATAACCCAAGTACTTTCATTATCGGGATGGCGCATCGGCGAAGTTGCGCTCCCTTCCAAAACACCTCGAAAACCTCTGATATAAAAAAAATTTTACGACGACGTTGTGTGTGTGTGTGTGTGTGTGTGCCAAACCGCGTGAACTGATCGCGCGCACTCCCGAGCGGTACTCAACTTCCAAGAGCTTTTATTACGGCCTCACTTTAAAGACTCTCGCCTCTCTCCCTTATTTGCCGTACACGTGACACTTCTCCCATAGTGCGAATCGCGAGTCCGTTTATTCCCTTTAACGGGATCCAAAATTCCAAATTCGTCAACGATCCGTGCGTATATGAGGACGGAGTTTGGCCGACGCTTGCGTTATTATGTTACGGCCGGGACGTGCTTGAAAATACTTTTATAAATAACTCCCCGAGCTTTTTGGTTTGAAGTGGCGCGGTATTGAGACGTCGCTCGTTTACGAGTCCCCCTATAAAATAGAAGAAAAAAAAGAAACAGGCCAAATTCAATTTCAGATCGAAGGGATAGGTAATCATTTATGTAAAAATAGCCGAGGGGAAAAACAGAGGTAATATATGTGTACGGGTATATATAAGATTTTTTTTGGAATTGGAACTATCCAAGCCAACGTCCAATGATTTGACAAGAATTAGTTTATAAAAATTTATTGAATCGTTTGAGGAATTTTTTCAAGTTTATAATTCAATAAATTATTTGTAGAAATTACTGTACATTAAAATAAAATTCATAAAACTGCATTATCAATAATAAAATTATACCACAGACGTATCCTATGGGTTTTGAAAAGTTTCTAATCTTGGTAAAAGTATATCAAAATCATTAATTTTATAAAATTTTAATATTTAGAACAAGCTTAATTTACCTTACAAATATATAGATTTTCAATAGCAAACCGTTGATTTTTGAATAAGAAAATTCGCAGATCCGGTCTTCCTGGATCTTTCATATAAATTTATCTTCGTAATTTCTGCGCTATTTCACACCTGGAGCATCGTTTCCACACAAGTCGCGCGAAACGATCTATTGTTTTAATCGCAGTGATCGTTTATTTTAAGTCATTTATTAAAATTGGTGGCTAAATCCATTTAGCTTGATTTCCAGAAAACAACTAGAAGCTTTAACTGGTAGTACCCGATCTTTAATGAAGACCGAAAGACGTTATGGAATTTTCTTGTTTCCATCGAAGACGTTGATAGATCGTTCTCGTAACCGTGTTTATATATATATATATATATATATATATATATATATATATATATATATATAAATTCAACACAGTTATATCGACCCTGACCGACTCTATATAATATTACACGATCTTGAAACGTTTCGCAAGTTCGAGGCTACCGGTACGTTCGCGGAAATTCACTGTTCCGGTGTTAAAGTCACGGCTGAAGCTCCATTGACGCGGTTGGAAAGCTATATATATATATATATATATATATATATATATATATATATATATATATATAAACTTTGCGATGCGAGCCGTCATCGTCGTTCGCGAATTTTTTATCCGGCGACGAGCCCTAACACACACACACACACACACACACACACACACACACACACACACACACACACACACACACACACACACACACACACACACACACACACACACACACACACACACACACACACACACACACAAATCGTCGACTCATGCGTATTCATTGATTCGTGTTTAGATGGGGTCGTGAAAATGTTCTTCACTGACCGAAGTATTTGGCCGATCAATTAAAAAACAAAGGCTACGTATTCACATATTTCTATAGAATTTTTAGAATAAAAAACCAATTTCGATAAAAACCGTTCTTTAATTTTACTGTCAATCGTATCAGTCTTAAACTAACAAATTATATATTAACCATAAAAAACTACAAATTAATCTAATATGAGAAGTTTATGTAATTATATGTAATTAGTATCTAAATATTTCTTATTTAAAATTTAAGAAAAATAACGATCTCGTCCAGAAAGGCCACAGTTTCATGCCTACACGTGTTTCATGGCACATAAATGTATCAGTAAATGATTATCTAATGAGATAGCATGGTCATGTGATACGCCAATTTACACAGTTAAAATCTGCCAATATCGACTTACTATTTGGATTTACCAAATCTGTTAAGTGACAATATGTTAACAAAATGTTATGTTAAAAAATCATATCGCTATTTAAAATCTGCATAATTAAGAAAAATATAAAATACTTTAAGTATACCCGTATGAGAGTATATCATGGACACAACGCGTTATTTAGCAAGAATTGTTTTCATAAATACGTATAAGCGATATTTTAAAATAACAACTGTGCCTAATGATAATTTGTATTAAAAGCGCTAGATAAATGATTAGTGAGTTAGAGAATCAATCTCACAGCAGATAGCCAGTGCTCTGTCGTTCGTTTAAATTGACAAACAAATTATGATTTTCAATGATCGAATATGCCTGCAAAGTTTTCTATTATTGAACAAAGGAACGGCAACGGCAGTCTTGAATGTTGCAAGTATTATTGTCTCGAAAATACTTTATTAAATTTCATATCGGGATGAATTTTAGTTAAAATTCAATTCTTGCTAATTAATGAAGGTCGCGCAACTGTCATTGTATAAGTAAAGTATTTTAAACTATTTCCATATTAAATCGGTGTGCAATGTAAAAAAAAAAAAAAAAATTGAGACTTAACAGATCTACGCGACATCGGAAGTTTTCCTCGATCCTCTTTAGACACTCGTGCATGTTAACAGACATTA